>JBBBDQ010000126.1:210000-535000 GCA_037127315.1 Ascarosepion bandense | reverse complement strand
ACAGAGCCAATTATTGAAATGTGTTAGTTGCCGATGAGATGTGAAATCTCTCTTAGGGATTTCATGTTGAAATGATCATTCAGCAGTTTTGAACATCGAATTTTATTTTATTTTATATATAGTCATCCGCAGACAGATCTGTTTCGCTATATCACAGCTCATCAGTACGGTGAGACCCCGATTGCTTTTTAATCCAGGATTGAAACCCGACCGAATTGGCGTCAGTCGGCGATTCTACCTCTGGGCTATGGCTATGGGATATATATATATATATATATATATATATATATATATATATATATATATATATATATATATAAAGAAAAAGAGAGACAAGCAGAAAGATGGGGAATGATATACAGAGGAAGAAATATTTAGAAAAAGAGGAAAAGAAATAAGAAAGTGGAAAGAGAGGATGGCACAAGTTAAAAGAAAGAAAGCACCAAATAAAAAGACACAGTGAAGAAAGAGAGAGAGAATGAGGTGAGCAATAATATTGATCCCGTCAGCCATATTAGTAACATTCTTTAATATCTACTGATGTTACTATGGTAACAGCAATGTCAGTGTTCTTCTGGTATGCTATAAAAATCGCTTCACCCAAATTCGTTGATGCATAAATTTATTGCTTTTTTATTTTTCATTTATTCATTCAGTTATTTTGTTTTTGACTTTTAGAAAGAAATGTATTTGTTCCATTTTTCCTATTTTTTATTCTGTTTTATCCGCAGAATTTCATTTAATCACGGGTTGCTTGTTTGATGACTCCATTCGTTTTGTAAGATATTTCGATAGATGAAATGGGATCAAATATATCAAATTGGAATCCGACAAAATGATAATATAAAGAACAAATAGTAAACGTTTATAAATTTAACAGGTTTCACTTTTTAAATATCAGAGAATGTGATATTTCGAAAAGAAGAAAGAAATATATGAATCTATCAATCTAATATGTTTCGCTTTTATTAAACCTTCATCAAAAAATTAAATATGGAGAAAAAGAAGAAAGAAATATATGATAAAATAAAAAACAAATAGGAAAGGTTCATCAATCTAACATGTTTCGCTTTTTTTAAAGCTTCATCGAAGAATGAGATATGGAGAATAAGAAGAAAGAAATATATATTAAGATAACGAACAAATAGGAAACGTTTATCAATCTAACATGTTTCAATTTTATTAAAGCTTCGTCAGAAAATGAGATATGGAGAAAAAGAAGAAAGAAATTCTGGTATTTTTATTTTTGGGTTGTTTGATTTTCATTTGTTGATCATGTTTCACGTGCATTCGACTAAGTATAATTCGAAGACAGTCAACTTGTATATCGAAGTTGCAAGCTTAACTGAAAAACCAACAGATAAAGAGATAGATGGGTAGATAAGAACAGACTTATATATATATATATATATATATATATATATATATATATATATATAATAAACGAGAATATATTTATACTCGTCTCGAAAACCTTCCTCGAAAACTATCGAACGAAGGAAAAAATGGTTGTAAAAAATTAGGTGCTATATATATATATAATCGTGTAACCACAAGCAAGGCATTTTACTCCTGCTCCAATGAAGTTAGATCACTGGTACCTCCTAGGTATGAATTTACACGAGCTACTAGATGAGCAACTAGGTCTCACACTTTTACAGTGAAACAGATAAAATGTAACTGTAATTTCTACTCCAACGGCTTCTTTTCTCGCACCTCCCACCTGTGGAATTTTCTTCCATATATTTGCTTCTCCGACAGCTACAATCTCCAGGAATTTAAATGTAAGGTCAATAGACATCTCCTATCTCCCTAACTCGCATTCTTTCTCTCAAGCTCTTTTTTCATCTACACCACCCACATCCTCGGTATTCTTATCCGTCTATTACGCTCCTCCTGACATGTCCTATAACTAGCCTCTCTTTCTCATCACTTCCACCTATGTAACCCCCTGCGCAACAGTGGCAGTAGAATGCCTTGCTTGGGATGAGATGATTTAAAAAACAAAGCTCTTACCAGCCATACATAAAATGTAGCGAATATTTAGTATACATCCATCCAAAGTCTAATAGCCCTTCATCTATAGTTAAACATTTACCCATCTCCATAGAATATAGAATTAGTAAAACTCATCTCGTAAAGATGTATTTTATAAACACAGCGATTTTCATAATAATGCTCTCAAGAATAGCGGTTATAACAGCCATAACATCAAATATACAAAATAATATAACCATAACAGAAAAAAATAGAAATAGAAAAATCTTTTTTGGTATACACTTTCGTTTAGACGAATGGCTAACACCAAGTTAGGGAAGAAATTCCTCAATTTAAATTAAAAAAAACATTTCCCCAGTAATAATCTTCTAAGTAATTTTTTTGATAAATACACTTAAATTAGATTATAGCTGTACAAATTATCCAGAAAAAAAGTATTAAAAATCATATTGATAAACTCTTAAATAAACACGTAAACCAAAGTAACAATAACTATTCCAAAACTGAAATAATAATAGTCAAATTCCTAACAAATGCAACTGGAAAATAGGTGTCTAACAAATTCTATTGTTTACCAATGTACTATATCATCAAATGAAAACTATAAAAAAAAATTATATTGGTTCTACTAAAAACACTTTTAAACAGAGATGGTATCAGCATTTAACTTCCTTCAAGAATAACACGTACGGATACTAAACATCATCATCTTCTGCGTAGTTTGGCAATTAAAAGAAATGAATAAAAACCCCAAAGCAAAAAAGAAAATTAAAAAAAAAAAGAAGAGTCTGGAAATTATTCTCTGCAGGCTAGTATATATATATATATATATATATATATATATATATATATATATATATATATATATATATTATTGTCTATGCACGTTTATATAATGTGCGTATGCTTCTGTATGATTATTCCTGCGCTTATTTGCGTATGTTTGTACCAGAATTTTTATATAAGTATTTTCATGGATGTGGTTATATTTTTTATTTTGTATATGATGATCTGTGGAGTTTTTAGTTGTGTACGTTTTTGGTTTTAGCTTGTCTATTTCCGTGAGTATATATCTAATTATGTTTATGTGCTCATGCACTGAAATATAATTGTGCCTTCCATGACCTCATTCATTCAAGGCTATTGTCATCTTACGAATTCACTTACATGTATCCAATATTGTAGCCGTACAGTCAGTTTCTAAATCTAGCTTTAAAATTTAACAGACAAATTGACAAGTCGATAAAAAGCAAAACTTTGAAATTTGTGTATGTATATATGCGTGCGTATATTAATCTGTATATGTACCTGTTTGCCAGTGTATGTGTGTATACTCGTCTATTTGTCTATGTGTGGATGTTTGTAGGTTTATATGTGTGCGTTCATTCTTTTCCTCGTTTCATATATGAATAACTTTCTAAATCTAATGTTTTTTGCTAAACTTAGAATTTAAAATTCGCATTAAAAATAAAGGGAATCTAACAGTTGATTAATAATGCTGATCTCAATTTAATCAAACATTGATATTAATGCCCCCCAATATGCTCACATATTCTTCAAATTAGAAGTTACTTTAATCTGATTGTTCCACACTGTCTATGCAACAATACCTCCCTGATTAAGGGGCTTGTTTCTAACCTTTTAACCCCCCTCTTTTTTTAATCGTATCACCCCGAGCAAGGCGTAATGCCACTGATGTGCAGGGGGCTACATAAGAGTAAAAAGATTAAGTATAAGAGAGTGAATAGGAAGACGAACCAGTTAGAAAGAAGCAAGAGAAGGATGGGAATACAGGTGTGATGACAGTTGCAAAGGTGGAGAGAAAGGAAAGGATATACGGTGTGGTGAAAGAACTAGAGTCGACTTGAAATAAACCACAACACTTGATAAGACACAAGTAGTGTCGAAACAAAATAGCTACTTTTGTATTGATATTATAACATATTTATGTTATAATTTATAAATAAATATATATATAAGACGTGTGTGTGTTTGTGTGTGTGTGCGTCAAATAATGAAAATTCGTAAAAACCGAGAGGATAATAAAAACAATCTAATCGATATAAAATATCAAATAGATAAAACTTGAGAGTTCAGTCGATATTATCCAGAGAAATTTGATATATGAAAAAGAAAACTCAACACATAATTAAACGGTTATGAATACAGAATTTATTTCGGCAGTCGCGTAAAAAGTACGATTGTTTAGTCAGGCCAGAATTTAAAAAAATATGTTTAAATTAAATATATTTACCAAAATTACTAAAAAATATCTTGAAATACTAATGGTTCTAAACACCGCCTCCAGACGACTTCAGTGTTTCCCGTATGACTTCTGGTAGGTTAAGTCATTGTTTAAGTTTATTGCTGCCATAATTCTTGCCTTCAGTTCATCTTTGGTGTTATGAGAAGTTTTGTTAAAGCGAGAGGTCAACTGCGCTCAACGCATAATAATCAAAGGGGTTGCAGTCAGAGGAGTTAGATGGCAAAATGTTAAGGGTTAATGTGGTTGCAGAAATTGTCTGACAACGATGACTGTCTTCTCCTGTTTGGCGCAGAGTCCTTTTGCTAGAAATAGGGTCTTCCATCAGCAATCCTCTTGCTCTAGGGCAGTACTGTCTCCTCAAGGCACTTGATTTAGTACTCCGTGTTGAATCTGAAGCCCTCAACAACAAATTCAGGTGTTCTTTTCTCATCAGAATGATCAGAGTGAAATTTCCGAGATACCGCACCTTCGTAATCATCATTAAACTCATCCGACTCTTTCCGAAATGTTCGTATTGGAGCTTCCAAAACGAGTCCCAAGTAGTACAGCATGCCGTTTCCAAATGTCTGTAGGATTAAATAGCGTCATGGTGCTAATTTTCTTAAAGCTGTTGCCCAGTTGACCCTACCATACCGTACAGAAAGATAGATAGATAGATAGATAGATAGATAGATAGATAGATAGATAGATAGATAGATATGAATATACTGATACGGACAGACAAGCAAACAAAGATATACATATTTATGTGTATATATATATAAATATGAACAGACTGAAACGGACAGATTGACAAAAATGCAGATAGATAGATAGATAGATAGATAGATAGATAGATAGATAGATAGATAGATAGATAGATAGATATGAATATACTGATACGGACAGATAAGCAAACAAAGATATACATATTTATATGTATATACATAAATATGAACAGACTGAAACGGACAGGTTGACAAAAATGCAGATAGATAGATAGATAGATAGATAGATAGATAGATAGATAGATAGATGATAAAAAATGAACAGAATTAGATAGATAGATAGATAGATAGATAGATAGATAGATAGATAGATAGATAAAAAAATGAACAGAATTAGATAGATAGATAGATAGATAGATAGATAGATAGATAGATAGATAGATAGATAGATAGATAGATAGAAACACTCTCAGATGAATAGAAACAGAATAAGGGAGTGATGAAGCTAGTGCGAAAAAGGAACGAAATGAAATAGATAGATAGCTCAGATCTCTTCCGCTTTCTCACCTCTTAATTCGGATTCCTAAGTTATGACGTCAAAAAACACGTTTGTTTTTTCATTCGTTCATTAACGATATTTTTCCTCTATTTATTTATCAGTTTTTTATTGCTTTTTCCTTGTAAATTGTTTGCTAAAACTGTTTTTAACTTACCTTCGATACATTCCTTGTTTTCTTTCACAATAACCAGTCAGACTAAGACTGGCTGAAGGCCAATAATATACTAAGTACAACTTAGTATAGCATATGACCTTTGTAGTTACTGATTGAAGCTCAAAATAAAAACACGAACAAAATTAGTTTCTGAGACGAGCTTACGAATCTTTTGGTAATGGAGTCCCAAATAATTATTCACTTACTCCGTTATGATTGACTGTGCAAAGATTCCTTCTAAAAGCTAACAAAATAATAATAAACAAGAAAATTTTAGTCAGAGACAAAGAAACGAGTAATGAACTGTTATGTAAAACCGATCCTCCTTTATGCCAATGAATGTTGAATTGTCTCATCTAACACTAAGTCTGACGATAAATTACATCCAGCAGCAAGATCGGGAGACTAGAGGTTTTGAGGAGCGTGAAACCACCTCTTAACTGTTGTTGTTCCCAGATCCATCCCAGCCCCGGTTTGGGCACCTGTTCGAAGCCAAACTCTTAGCAAATAGTGAAATACCATTTTCATAGTAAAATTATCAGCGATATATTTATATATATATACTAGCAGTAAAGCCCGGCGTTGCTCGGGTGTAATAAAAGCTTTAAAACTAATCCATGGTTCTGGAGCTCAAACTCTTTGGACGTTGGCACGAAAGACTAAAAAGCAATAGTTGTTTCCAGTTAAAGCAAAACCGTAGACTGAAAGAAAAATGAATGGATGTAAGTCAAATTTTGATTTCCTGGTATCGATATCAAATAAGTTTTTTTCGTCGTAAACTGAATTTTGAAGGCTAAATAAGTCCTCTGAGTAAATGGTATCATAGCTGAGATTAAGAACTACAATTATACCTACTTAGAGCCAAACCCGAAGCAAAACTAAAATAAGAGAGCTGAAAAAATACAGACATACAGGCAGATAAACACACACACACACACACACACACACACACACACACACACACACACACACACACACACACATCTTGCCTTATATATATATATATATATTATCGATTTTCTGCAATATTGTAAGAACTGCAACCTTGAAACTTCTGAATATCGTTTCTTATGTCTTTGTCTATGAGTGTAACAAATTTGATTAAAATCGGACCACTCCTTCTATAACCCGATTTTTTCGATTATCGATTTTCGATATTGATCGGGGGTACCTCGACACAAAACCTAGCTAAGAACACTCGGACACAAGAAAATCGGTTCAGCCGTTTCGGAGTCTATAGGTAACGGACACACACACACACACACACACACACACACACACACACACACACACACACACACACAGAGTTATATTTATAAATAAGTTTAGATAAAAAATACCAACAATACGCACAGGCTAACAAATTGTAGTTTAAAATACAGCCATCATGAAAGGATTTTAATGATAAAAATCCATATAATATCCTACAATTTCTTAAATTAATCAAACTGTATTCCAAAATAGAACTTCAAGGAAAATACAACTTTAAAAAAAAAAACACATATCACCACCTCTAATAATGATGTCCACACAAACATGTATATGCACATAGCTGAGTATCATCTACCATGTATTCAATTGTGAAAGCAGTATAACTTATATCAATTTTATTACTTCAAGGCTACCAAGAAAATTAAATCTCGGCATTAAATGACCCATAAGATGTTTATATGCCGTTAAATAAATTAATTAATTCTTTAAATCAATTTACTAACTAAACGCGCATACTAACCAACTTCACCTAAATCCGTTTAAAAAACTAGCAAACAACCAACATGAAAAAATTCTTTCATGATATTATTACATATAATGTCCTTCTATAATTTATTAAAAAAATAAAACTGACATTCTAAATTATAATTTCAACAAAAATACATCATAAATCACACATATCACCGCCTCTAGTAATGATATCCACACAGACTTGTAAGTACATAAAAGCTGAGTATCATCTACCATGTATTCAACTGTGAAAGCAGAATAACATATATATCCTATTTTATTTCAAATCTGGTCGAGTGCTTCTGTTTTTCATCTCGAGGTTCTCAACAAAATTTAAATGATCCTCAATGTAAACGTTTCCGACTTGGCATCAAAACTTCAGTCACTTTTTCACCCAATTCTTATGTTTTTATATATTTTTATTCTTTATATATTTATATTTTTCAAATCTTATTTATAAATATTACCAAATAAACTAACCACATTTGCCGGCCTGATGACACTGCTTTAACATGCTTTAACATACTTTATAGCTATTGAGTAGCAGTATGGTATTATTATTATAATAATAATTACCATATATATATATATATATATATATATATATATATATATATATAGTATATCGAGGCAGCAAGTAATTCTCTAAACATACGCTGTTAAATATAAGAGACAATGAATGTCTATTATGTTTAATCATGAGCCGTTCTAAACGTCGTATTTTTGCTTTAATTTCAGTTGAAAATAAAGACAAAAATTCTCCAACATTTGGATAATTATTTATTGGTTTTCTTCTAAGCTTTCGGCTCACATCAGCCATCTTCAGAGAGGTTGTTTAAACTGAAATATTATAAAATCCACCATCACCGACGTTATTATTTTGTGTTGACATAAAACTTCGTTTGGCAACGGCAATAGTTACCAAAAATAATAAACGCAGTTCTTAAGTTTGCGATGCGTTTTTTTTTTACTACAACTACGCTCTCCCGTAGACTTACATATCATCTTTCTGATCAGAGTACTATTAAACAACATTTCTCTGAAAAACATAAACATGTAGGTAATATCAGACAGATTTTGGTCAACAATACGGTGATCCTTACTCATACACACAGTAAAAGGAACCTGCAGATGTTGGAGGCCATGTACATCAAATCAAAACAACCAACACTCAATAAAATCAACTTTAAAACAGGAAATAACATATTACATTGCATTTGATTACATGGTTTTGTTGTCATTTCGTGCTATCCCGCAGTGTGACGTCATAAAACCGCATCACAAGAACTGCGTTTATTATTTTTGGTAACTATTGCCGTTGCCAAGCGGAGTTTTATGTCAACACAAAATAATATCGTCGGTGATGGTGGATTTTATAATAATTCAGTTTAAACAACCTCTCTGAAGATGGCTGATGTGAGCCGAAAGCTTAGAAGAAAACCAATAAATAATTATCCAAATGTTGGAGAATTTTTGTCTTTATTTTCAACTGAAATTAAAGCAAAATACGACGTTTAGAACGGCTCATGATTAAACATAATAGACATTCATTGTCTCTTATATTTAACAGCGTATGTTTATATATATATATATATATATATATATATATATATATATATATATATTCTAAACATACGCTGTTAAATATAAGAGACAATGAATTACAGCCGAAGTGGAAACAGTTTTTAAAATTTTTTTCTTCTCCAGAGTGCTCAATCGTAATTAGAGCATAATATATTAGTCATATATAGTCATTTGTATATATATATATATATATATATATATATATAGTGCTCAATCGTAATTAGAGCATAATATATTAGTCATATATAGTCATTTGTATATATATATATATATATATATATATATATATAATTACTATAGTTAATATTATAATAATATTAACTATAGTAATTACAATACTAATAGTAACAGAACTAACTCTGCTAACATTAGTACTAATTAATCTATAATTTAAATCGTCTTGAACAACCCACCGACCTCGGAGGGAAAAAAAGGGAACGTAAAAAAGAAACAAACGAAGTACATGAACAAACAGTTAAGTACTCGTAAGAAAGAAAACCAAACCGAAAACCCTAACACTAAAGCGTTCAATACGAAAGTAGAGCAACAAAGGCAGAAAATCTAAGCACGGGCCAATAAACCTACCAAGCTTCACCCTACGGTTCTTCAGGGTAAACTGGCCAGCTCATCTTAAGAAGGAATCGTTGTCATTCATTTGACGAAGGCAAAAAGATACCTGAACGGACTTCTAAAGTTAACAAATGCCTTTGTAGCAATCTCTCTCTCTCTCTCTCTCTCTCTCTCTCTCTCTCTCTCTCTCTCTCTCTCACTATATATATATATATATATATAATTAAACATATAATTTTATTTGTTGTATTGAGGACTTTTATAAACAAAAACAGTAAATGCCGCGGAGAACTCGGAATTGTAAAACTGCTTGTTCTCTTTACCTGGATATATATATATATATATATATATATATATATATATATATATATATATATATATATATTCCATTTGAAAATGGAAAATATTCAAAAGTTCTACAATATAATTGTATTGAACACTTTTTAATACAAATGTGCACTGGTCAAATCTTATTATGACCAGAAACTAAGTAATTAAACAATCAATTTATATATATATATATATATATATATATATATATATATATATATATATATATAAACTTCATTAAAGAAGACAGACAATTTATATCGATAAAACATTGATTTTTTCTTGTGTTCTTCATAGCGTTTTCTTTTCTGGATAGTATATATATATATATATATATATATATGTGTGTGTGTGTGTGTGTGTGTGTGTGTGTGTGTGTGTGTGTGTGTGTACACAGGGTGTATCAAAAATACTTTTACAGACTTTGGGACAGGTTCCTCACACAAAACAAGGACATAAGTCCATATAAACATATGTCCGCAAATCATTCACTTTTGAGTTATTAAGTTTAGAGAACATTACGACGGAAGTCGTTGTGTTACCATGTAGACTGGGTTACATTTGTCATTCGTGTACATTTGTGTCTAGTCTGTCTTCAATTTTTAACGTGTGTAGTAGTGAGTTAACTGAAAAGTGTTCAGTTTAACAATAGCAGGATATTCATATCCTGGACGGACTGATATGATTTTTACATGATTGTTAAATGCAACTGCGTGAATGATAATGATTGCATTCCAAACAGAAGACCGACGAGTCATCCAACCTTTGATGCTGTTTATCACTGCTTTTTTTACAGAGGGATCCGTGGCACTACAAACTATGGATCGAAGAAGAATGAAATCTGCTTGTACGCCTGATCGCAAAGAATACATTCTATAGGCTGTCGGAGATGATCCATATATCAGCACACCTCAAGTAAATCTACATTACCGGCCATAATTATTAGGCCACCTCAGTTAAAAAAAAAATTATGTATTTCATCCTATTTTTAGTATTTATTACCAATTGGATAATTCTAAATGAAAATAAAATGGTTCTTTTGTTATTATTACTTTGTAAAACTTTACAAGGCAGCCAGGAAGCCTTTGCTCTGAACAGCCAATAAGATGAAGAGACTAGCGTGGGGAAGAGATCACAAAAACTGGACAGAACAGTTCATTTGATGCACGTTGTTGTGCAGTATTAACAACAGAACCACTGCCTTGTAAAATTTTACAAAGTAATAATAACAAAAGAACCATTCTGTTTTCATTTAGTATTTCTTGCCAAGTGGATAATTCTAAATGAAAATAGAATGGTTCTTTTGTTATTATTACTTTGTAAAACTTTACAAGGCAGCCAGGAAGCCTTTGATTCGACCAGCCAATAAGAAGAAGAGACTCACATGGGGAAGAGAGCACAAAAACTTGACAGAACACTTCATTTGACGCACGTTATTGTGCAGTATTAACAAAAGAACCACTACCTTGTAAAGTTTTACAAAGTAATAATAACAAAAGAAACATTCTATTTTCATTTGGAATTATCCACTTGGCAATAAATACTAAAAATAGTATGAAATACATCATTTCTTTTTCAAAACTGAGGTGGCCTAATAATTATGGCCGGTAGTGTATATATATATATAGAGAGAGAGAGAGCAAATCTACAGGGTGCGATGGGTAAATTGTCGCTATTTGCCTTGTAAACTTTTGCGAAGTAATAATAACAAAAGAACCATTCTGTTTTCATTTGGAATTATCCACTTGGCAATAAATACAAAAAATAGGATGAAATACATATTTTTTTTTAAAACTGGAGTGTCCTAATAATTATGACCGGTATTGTAGGTGGCCAGATATCTTATAGTACTGCATGGAGAGAACATCAGGAGCAGCTGCTGTATTGTATCATTTGTAGTGTGGGCAGGTCTTTCACATTCTGATCACTCACCAAGGGAAAACATTTGACGATGGATTAATCCACAAACTGCCGATCCGTTGTTTGTCTCTTCAGCCATGTTTATGCATAAACCAACATTTGGAAGAGATGGAATAACAAATTTACACAACCAACATTTTTATAATCGGTTCACCTCAAGCAAGGCGGAACCGCAGGGAGCTACATAAAGGGGGTAAAGGTTTAGGCAGGAGGGGAGTGAAGAGAAAGACGAACCAGTTACAAGGAGTGTCAAAGAAAGAGCAAGAGAAAGATAGGAACACAGATGTGAAGACAATCACGAAGTTAGAGAGAAAGAAAAAGAACAACATATACGGGGTAATATAGAAAGAACTGGAGTCAAGTGGATAAGAGATGGGTATTGAATCAGGAGGAGAGTGAAGAGAAGGACAAATCAGTTACAGGGAGTGTCAGAGAAAGGGCAAGAGAAGGATGGGAACACAGGTGTGAAGACAGTTGCAATGGTAGAGAGAAAGGAAAAGATATACAGGGTGATGTAGAAAGACTGATGCGCAGGGGGCCACATAAGAGTAAAAGATTAGATAGGAGGAGAGTAAAGAGAAAGACGAACCAGTTACAGGAGGAGTCAGAGAAAGAAGCAAGAGAAGGATGGGAATACAGGTGTGATGACATTTACAGAGGTGGAGAGAAAGGAAAGGATATACAGGGTGATGTAGAAAGAACTGGAGTCAGGTGGGTAAGAGATGGGTATTGACATTGCATTTAAATTCCTGGAGGTTGTAGCCGTCAGGAAAGCAAGTATATGGAAGGGAGTTCCACAGGCGGGAAGTGCGAAAAAAGAAGCTACTGGAGTAGAATTGCCGCTTGCATTTGGTAGATTTAAGTGTAAAAGTTGCCTTGTTGCTAGTTTTGTTGCACGAGTAAATTCCTGTGGTGGGGGCACCAGTGACCTAAGTTCGTCGGAGATGATGACCGGAACCTGAGCCAGGGTTGATGGTGTCGAGCATGGCACCAATTATGATGACGCTCTCGGGTCGCTAGTCGTGATGGTCTCGTCACAGTAGCTGGTCTTCAAGACGTCTATTACAACGGTGAACATTCCTGCCTACGCTGTGTATTTTGATCTCAGGAAAAACCCGTTAGCCGTTTCTCTACCACTTCAAACCAGACCGGATACACGTGTACACTTGATAAATACTTATAGATAAGACAGAGGGAAGCCACATACCGCTGGTGAGAAAGTGGCTAGAGTCTAGCTGCCAGGTTGGGACCTATCACATTACAGATTCTCCTTTGGAGACTATCAAGAACACTGATGAACAGCAGAAGCGCCTGGACGGATATGACAACAATATTCTATGCACAGTCGGATGGTTGATTTGTATAAGTGAGGGCGGATCGGAATCCCCATGGTACAATACAGACTCGACACCAATATCAGTTTATGTGTGGACTGGAATTAGAGATGACTGTCTGGTAGGGCCATATGTTCTACCAGCACTTGTTACAGAGGCTGTCTACAGGGAATTTATTTTGAACACACTTCCAGAACTGCTAGAGTATGTACTCCTGCTAATACAAGGACACCTGCATTTCATGTATGATGGATCTCCAGCACATTTTAGTCACATTGTTCACGATCTTGTGGCGCAGTGGATATCGGCTCGGAACAAGAAATCGGGGAACCGAGTTCGAATTCTAGCTGAATTCTTTGCATTCACTTACGCGCAAATACCCTTGGGAAAGGTATTAATCCGTCTATTCCCTCCAGTTATGGGTTAAATAATAGCTAAAGTTCCTGGGACATGCAATGAGGAAGGAGGGCTTGGAGAACCTGATACTCACAGGCCAGATAGAAGGAAAAAGAGACAAGGGGAAGCAGCGGCTAACATATTTGAAGGGCCTGATCATGTGGATGACGGAACGAGGGTTGTGTGGTGTAACAGGAGAAAGCGTGCTAAGAGCCACCAGGGATAGGGAGACGTAGAAAGCCATGATCGCCTACGTCCTGAAAGGACAAGGCACGTAGAAGAATATATATGCCAACTGTTTATAAGAAATTATAATGTGGATATAAAATGGGGGATCAATTCTATATTATAATCAATATACAAACTGATCCCTCATTTTGTGACCATGCTAGTTTCTATACATTTATATTCTAAATTTATGGTCTTGAGCTAGTGGATGACAGAGCGGGGTTTGGGTGGTATAACAGGAGAAAGTGTGCTAAGAGCCACCAGGGATAGGGAGAATTCTTCATTTGTATTGCTATTTCGGAGAGCATCCTAATCATAAATATGGCGTTCTAAAAGCCATGATCGCCTACGTTCTGAAAGTACAGAGCACATACAAGAAGAAGAAGTAGTAGTAAGTAGCAGAATGCGTTTGTGCGAAAAGTTTTCGGCCTATCTCTGGCCTGATTCTGCGTCTCGCTCTATTCCTCAGGATTCGGACGATTAGTTTTGTAATATGGCCCATTAAACTGATTGTTCTGTGGAGTTCGCACTCATTTGCACCTGGCTTTTTAGGCAGTGCTATGAAGATCGACTTACTGAGGTCATCTGGTATTAAACCACTGTTATAAATTTCATTTGTTATTTCTGTAATTTTCTCTATGCAAAATTTTTCCAGGGCTATGAGCAGCTATATTACAATGCCGTCTGGACCAGCTGCTTTGCTTCTATTCAGTTTGGCCATTACAGCTTCCACTTCAGACTTTAGACTTTAATATTTTCGGTATTTGACCCTTTTCCCTCTCTTCGGTTCTTTCTCACGCACACTCTCTTTTTCATCTTAAATTGATCGACCGTTTTTTTTTTCAGCGGCGGACACATAAAAAAGAAACAAACAAACATTACTACTCCGTTGAATTATAAACAGCGAAACACAGACACTATTTTTGTTCAAAACTACATTCGCTTAAATCTAAAAGACATTTTTTCCACCAAACAAATTATACAAAAATACACAAATTGTTTATTATGTACATATACTATTTTCTAATTTTATATAAACATTTCTTTTTGTGTTGTCTTTTCTTAAAATTTGTGTTGTATTTTGTGGACAGGATATCCCGCATTAAATTCTAACATTTAATCCAGGTGTTTTGTACCTCCAGAGTCTCTTATAATAAGTATTTTCCGACCTCCAGAGTCTCTTATAGTCTTAAGCTTTTCCCGACCCCAACGGATTTCTTCTTTTAGGGAGTAAGGACAAAGTTTATAGTCGAAAACCAAGGAGTGTTGGTTATTTGAAGAATTACATAAGAGGTGCATTTCAAGAAATTAATGCTGAAAGAGACTTGTGCAAAAATATTTGTCGAATCGTGACAGGTTGTGATAGACAACAGTTTCAGCACCTGAGGTGATAAAATTTAAGTGCTTTTATATTATGTATATATATTGAAATATTACAGAAAGTTACCAAATGGTATTAACCGACATATTTATTTAAATTTATTTCTTTGAATATATATATATATATATATATATATATATATATATATATATCCAACGGCCTGGATATTCAAGAAATCTTGTTAGGGAAATATTTATCTTCCGTCATATGGATTTTATTAAAAATAAGCAGGCACAATGTTTGCAATTCATTTAATCTGATATATATATATATATATATATATATATTGGTGGGTGTAAATTATGATAATATTTAGAGGGGGAATAGTTATTTTCAACATGTCAGTTCAAGATATGCATTGTCAATCCCGTTTAATGAAAGAATGAGAAAACATTCTAAAGCCGGAAGCAGGGAAGGAGTGGGAAATGTTGGTTATTATAGGGTTAAGCCAGAGGAATCTTAGTAGTAATTTCTCTTTTGGCAGTGAGAGGCAAGTGGCTTGACCATTGGGTTAGGAGTGGTAAGTAAGAGGGAAAAGTTTACTGATTTACCAAGTTTTAAAACCCAGTTTATGTAAAGGACGACTTCCATTGTGACTAAATGGAAGAATGAGGTAATTATTTAAGGTATATATATATATATATATATATATATATATATATATATATACATCCCTCCTGTCACACTCATGGAGAGAGTCAATAGCGAAGCAGCATCAGTTTAGCTCATTAGAGAGGCAATAGTGAGGCAACGTCGGCTCAGTTCATTCTCTTTACTACCAGTTATTAAACTTTACTACCAGTTATGAAAGCTGTTGGCGTGTGTTTGCTCTTTAACAATGCCTTATTGTTTGTGATTTGCAATAATTATGTCGTGGAGTAGCTTAGAGATATAATCTAATATATAGCTTAGAGATATAATCTCCGACTGATGTCAAATCGGTCGGGTTTCTATCCTGGCTGAAAGTAATCGAATGTCTAACCATACTGATGAGCTGTGAGACAGCGAAACAGAAGTGTCTACGGATGACTATTTACGCTCTCTACCGTCGATGAGCACTCTGGAGAAAC
Source organism: Ascarosepion bandense (assembly GCA_037127315.1). NCBI lineage: Eukaryota > Metazoa > Mollusca > Cephalopoda > Sepiida > Sepiidae > Ascarosepion > Ascarosepion bandense. Next base: position 518,781 of record JBBBDQ010000126.1, on the reverse strand, counting down.
AGTAGCTACTCAGCGCCATTTGCGCAATGTTCTTCAGTCATATTCTTTAGTATATATATATATATATATATGGTTATGTTTTTCTGAGAAAAGATTTTAGTCAACAATACAATAATCCTCACTCATACACACAGTAAAAAGAACCTTCAGATATTGGAGATCATCTACATTAAATCCAAACAACCCACGCTTAATCAAATCACTTTTAAATCTGATTATAACACATTACATTGCATTTGAATATATGATTCTGTTGTCATTTCGCGCTATCATGCGGTGTGACGTTATAGAACCGCAATGCAAATTTGAGAACTGCGTTTGTTATTTTTGGTAACTATTGCCGTTGCTTAGCGGAGTTTTATGTCAACACAAGATAAAATCGTCGCTGATGGTGGGTGTTATTGTGCTACAATACTTATAACCTCTCTGAAGATGGCTCATGTGAGCCGAAAGCTTAGAAACAAATTAATAAAAAATTATCCAAATGTTGGAGAATTTTTGTCTTTATTTTCAACTGAAATTAAAGCCAAAATAGGACGTTTAGAACGGCTCATGATTAAACATAATAGACATTCATTATCTCTTATATTTAACAGTATATGTTTTGGAAGTTATTTGCTGCCTCGATACACTATATATATATATATCCATTAAAGCCAAAATACGACATTTAGAACGGCATTAAACCTAATAGACTAGACATTCAGTGTCTCTTATATTTAACAGTATATGTTTAGAAAATTATCTGCTGCCTCAATACTGTCTCTCTCTCTCTCTCTCTCTCTCTCTCTCTCTCTATATATATATATATATATATATATATATATATATATATATGCGTGTGTGTGTGTGTGTGTGTCTGTGTCTGTGTGTGTGTGAATGTTCGAATTTAAATGTAGAAATAGATAGAAAAAGATTGACTCACACGCTGCGAAGACAGATGAAATGTCAAGGGAGAGTGAAATGACGTTGTTCGCTCTGAAAAAGAAGGCTGACATATTTACCGAGTCATTTGCACATATCTTAAAACAGGAGTGTCATGTTTGGAATGCGTCAGGTCGACAAAACGAGTGGAAGTTACGAAAATGCCTGCATCTAAAGCCTCTCTACAGAGTAATTGTGTTTTCATATAGGTTGACATTCTCGTTGCCTGCTCATTATCAAGCATCTTCGGTTGATTCAAAGAATTGCATCTACAACATAGACAGCAGTTGAAGATTCTTATAGACGAACAATATTTGCAGTTTTCAATATGAAAGAAAATGCAAGAAAGTAAATGAAAAATCGAATTAAGACACAAAATAAGAAAGAAAAGTGCCTCGAAAGAAAAAAAAGAAAATATGAGAAAGAAAGAATGAAACAAAGAGAAGAGGCTTAAAAACGAAAGAAAAAAGAAGTAGAAAACTATAGAAAATACGAGAAAAAAGAAAACAGTAACGAAATGAGTCTAAGAAAGAAAGAAAGAAAGAAAGAAAGAAAGAAAGAAAAGAATATAGAAAAAACAAACACATACAGAAAACAGAAAGAAATAATGAAACAAACATAAGAGGCTAAGAAAGAAAGAAAGAAAGAAAGAAAGAAAGAAAGAAAGAAAGAAAGAAAGAAAAGCAAGCAAGCAAGAAAAAAAAAGAAAGAATGAATGAAAATATGATAAGAAAGAGAGTAGTAGCACCTGTTAGGGTCCCAGCTATGGGCAAATAGTTAACCACCAAACTGGGGTCAAAACATTATGAAATTATAAAAATATACTTTTATAGAAATATATACATTTTTAGAGGGAAAAAAATTATTACTATAACACATTTTTGAAGGAAAAAATTGCCAGCAATATATTTTTGAATACAAAACTAGAAAACAATATCATTTTTCAAAAATTAAAATTTTCATCAAAATCAGACTAAATCAACCTTCTCACAATAACCGAACATTAAAAAAAATACCTTAAAACCTTACTTTTTGGCATTAAATAACCCACAGAGGTTGATATGCCTTTAAACAAATCTCAAACCCAAATTCAAATAAATAAGTTATACGTTTTTAAAATGTGGAGTAACTTTTCAATCATCCTATTGTTAAAAGAAAAATCATGGAAGCAAAGATGAGGACAATTGTCCGAATAATGTAAATAGTAAAAAAATCTCTGCAAAAACCGTTGCCAGTTAAATTGAAAGAAATTCTAGGCACTACATAGAAAAACTGGAAAAGGAATTAAGATACATTATTTTTCGTGTATATGCATGCGTGCGCATGGATGAAGAAGAAGAAGAAGAAGAAGAAGAAGAAGAGAGAGAGAGAGAGAGAGACCGCGAATGGAAAAGCTATTATCTTACCCTTTGTGTACGTGCAGACATTTTTACGAGAGGAAAAGGGGAAACTAGATAAAAGAAGGGTTCTTATTTGATGTCCTTAAAGGGATCATTTCCGTTTCTAAAAATAACTAAAAACTATCTCTCCGGTTTTATATAAAAGTTCAGCATCTGGCAGTCGAATTATTACCCAGATATCGTACACTATCGTACTTGTATCTTTTTTTTTTATATTATTTTAATCAATTCATCCCAAATCAATAAAGTCACAAACTCAAAGGGCTCACTCAATCAAATTCTCTTCCTGATTCTAATTACAGGCTTTTTCATTCGTATTTGCTTACACTTTGCTCTCTCTGTTATTCTCAGTATCGTTCTGTAGAGCCACATCTTTGATGCCTCAAGTCTCCTCTTCATCTGTGAGAAAAATTGTCCAGACATTTGTCGCTGTCATAATTTGATGATTGATATTATATCGCAGTTAAGCACTTTTTTCTTTGTTTCTAACGATATTTTCCTGTCTTTTAATACTTTGTTTAGCATTTTGGAAGGTATTTGTAGGACCGCCTCTTACTTGCCTCGTCTCCTCTTCATCTGTGAGGAAATTGTCCAGACATTTATCTCTTTCACATTTGATGATTGATACTACATAGCAGTTCAGCACTCTTTTCTTTGTCTCTAACGATATTTTCCCGTCACTTGATGCTGTGTTTATTTTTTGGAAGGCATCTTTCCCTATTCGAATGCGCCTTGGGATTCCTGTGTCACACAAACATGAAGAGTTACGCGATTAAATAACTCGAACACCCAACAATAATAAAAAAAAGAGAAAAGATAAGAGGGAGAAGGTGTGCGAGAAACAAATAAATAAACACGCTACAAAGAGCTAGAATGTTCAGGTTATGTTCACAAGTATTTGTTAATAAATCATTACACCAAATGAAAATCTTTTAAACAAACTATATAAATCTCGATCTGGCTTTATTGCCTCGCTTAGAGGCAATTTTTTAAAAATCCGACATTTTCAAAATCTAGAATTTAAAAAAAATATTTCACTCCTAAGCGAGGCATTAAAACCACTAAGACGCAAGGACTTACTGAGTTTGAGAGAATATGAAAAAAAAAAACACCCGGTTCACACTCCACCTAGGTCTATTGAACAGGTGAAGAGGTTCATCCCTGGTTTCCTGTTTAGGATGCAGTTTCCAGCTTTCTCTTTTCCAATCTTTTCACTCTTTTCTTTCTTTCTTTTTTTTCTTAATTGGAGTAGATAGACTAAACTATCACCCGGTTCACGCTCCACCCACGTCTATTGAGCAGGTGAAGAGGCTTGTCCCTTGTTTCCTGTTTAGAATGTGGTTTCCGGCTTTCTCTTTTCCAATCTTTTCACTCTTTTCTTTCTTTCTTTTTTTTTCTTAATTGGAGTAGATAGACTAAACTATTATCCGGTTCACACTCCACCCACATCTATTGAACAGGTGAAGAGGCTCGTTCCTTGTTTCCTGTTTAGGATGTGGTTTCCGGCTTTCTCTTTTCCAATCTTTTCACTCTTTTCTTTCTTTCTTTTTTTTTTCTTAATTGGAGTAGATAGACTAAACTATTATCCGGTTCACACTCCACCCACATCTATTGAACAGGTGAAGAGGCTCGTCCCTTGTTTCCTGTTTAGGATGTGGTTTCCACTTTCTCTTTTCCAATCTTTTCACTCTTTTCTTTCTTTTTTTTTTCTTAATTGGAGTAGATAGACTAAACTATTATCCGGTTCACACTCCACCCACATCTATTGAACAGGTGAAGAGGCTCGTCCCTTGTTTCCTGTTTAGGATGTGGTTTCCGGCTTTCTCTTTTCCAATCTTTTCACTCTTTTCTTTCTTTCTTTTTTTTTTCTTAATTGGAGTAGATAGACTAAACTATTATCCGGTTCACACTCCACCCACATCTATTGAACAGGTGAAGAGGCTCGTCCCTTGTTTCCTGTTTAGGATGTGGTTTCCGGCTTTCTCTTTTCCAATCTTTTCACTCTTTTCTTTCTTTTTTTTTTTTCTCAATTGGAGTAGATAGACTAAACTACTACCCGGTTCACTCTCCACCCACGTCTATTGAACAGGTGAAGAGGCTTGTCCCTTGTTTCCTGTTTAAGATGTGGTTTCCGGCTTTCTCTTCCAATCTTTTCACTCTTACGTAGCCTCCTACACATCAGTGGCCTTACTGCCTTGCTCAGGGTGATATAATTAAAAAAAACATTATTAAGGAGGGAGAAAATTTAAAGAACAGTAAATAACAAGACAGATGATGACGATAGACATTGTATGATTTATATTAGATAGCGAATAAGAATCTGAAAAACTGTTACGTCGGGTAACAGAATAATGGGAAATAATACAAAACAACATAATAGTATAAAAGTGTGTGTATTGACAGGAAAAGAGAAGTATTTACAAGAAGTGAGGATTAGTAGAATACAGAACAAGGTAATTAGTATACAGTATCGTCGTAGAGACGCGATAGATTGACTAGTAGAACACTTCCGGTGCAATACCGGAAATACCCGACGGACTCGCTCACTCGACTTCCTTTCTCGAGGTATAATCGCTACTATTTTATATAGTGATTCGAAGAGTCCATTTCCGTGGAAAGGTGAAGAGCGCCCCAACAAAAACAACACTATATAAAACTAGATTTTGAAAACCTAGGATTTTTTTAAAATGAATTCACCCCCAAGGAAGGCAATAAAGCCACTAAGACGCAAGGACTTAATGAGTTTGAGAGAATATGAGAAAGAAATATTATTATGGAGGGAGAAAATTTAAAGAAGAGTAAATAAGAAGACAGATGATAACGATTGACATTGTATTTAAATTAAAAATCAAAGTCGACTAAAAAGTAAGAAGGCAAACGAAAAGATTCCATGAAATAAAATGTTTACACAGAACTTACAGTCACATCTAGTCATTTCAAATGTAAAATGAAATTACCCTGTTGCCAATCTACTGCACTTAAATTAAACTTACAAAATGACAATATATCCAATGTGGGGTTGTGAATGAGGAAACTGAAACAGCCAGGTTTTGATATTCAAAGGCAAATCCATTTCAGGCCCCAAATCTAAGACTATTGTATTCTTTTATATAAAAATGGTATCATATTCTTTTTTTTTAATAATTTCACCCCAAGCAAGGCAATAAAGCCACCAAGATGTAAGAGTCTGTTGAGTGTTACAGAAGATGAAAAAAAGAAAACATTAAGGAGAGAAAACAATAAAAGAACAAGAAATAAGACAACGAATGACATATTTGGAATTGAAGATCAAATTCAACTGGAAAGCAAGATGCCAGAAGAGAGATCCACAAACAAAAAGTCCGAGAGCAAAAACTGCTGGTATAAAACTTACGGTTACATCTCGCTAGCGTAAGTTCTATTCCAATAGTCTCTTCCCTTGCACCTAGTATAAATCCATAAGACTGCAAATTCCTTTTAAAGATACATTATCTCTTGGAGACGTCGACAATTAATTTTTTGTTGTTCAATGCAAGATTTTAACAATACTTTTTGTGGGAAGGAAATATTACCAGCAATACATCTGTGAAGAAAAAATATTACCAGTAACAAATTTTTAAAGAAAAAAAAGTATTACCAATATCTTTAAAAAAATAAGAGCAATATATTTTTGAATATATATATATATATATATTTTAATTCAGATACTTCAATCCAAGGGAAAAAAGCAGGAAGGTAAATTCCAAAAACCCGATACTAATTAATATTAAAATTTTTATTTTAATATTAAAAAATGATACAGGAAGAGAGCTCCATGTAATAAAATATTACAGAGCAAATATAAATTAAAAAAGGATTAATTCAATGATGTTGAATGGCCATTTCATTTGAAGATCCCCACGGGGGATAACACATCACCTCAGCAACAGAAAGATCCTTTCAGAAACTGGAGAAAAATTAGTCTACTTTTCCTTTTTAAATAGATTTGCAAAGAATATATATATATATATATATATATATATATATATATATATATATATATATATCAGAAATTATAACATATATATATATATATATATATATATATATATATATATCAGAAATTATAACATGAATATGTTATAATATCACTACAAAAGTAGCTATTTTGTTTCGATACTTCTTGTGTCTTGTCAAGTGATGTGGTTTATTTCAAATTGAAGGAATATTATTCCATCCATACGCACCCTATTATCGGATATATATATATATATATATATATATATATATATATATATATATATATATATATAACTTTATATGTATTTGTAATAGAAATAATCTGTAGAAAATGTTATAAAGTTTAATTTGTCTAGATTTAACTATAGTTATTCTTTACCACAAGATTTGCAACAATTTTTAGATAAGTAAAAACATATTATTATTAAAGTCGTATTACCCTTTGTATTGTTAACGATGGTGGACATATGGAAACTTAAATAAAATTTTAAGAAAACTATAGATTTACTTCTTTCTATTTTTTTTACAAATTAATTCTGTCACAAATATAAATGATGTTATAAACTTTTTAAAGTGCACACGAACTTTAAGAACACCCTATATATATATATATATATATATATATATATATTGTATCGAGGCAGCAAATAATTTTCTAAACATATACTGTTAAATATAAGAGACAATGAATGTCTATTATGTTTAATCATGAGCCGTTCTAAACGTCGTATTTTGGCTTTAATTTCAGTTGAAAATAAAGACAAAAATTCTCCAACATTTGGATAATTTTTATTAATTTGTTTCTAAGCTTTCGGCTCACATGAGCCATCTTCAGAGAGGTTATAAGTATTGTAGCACAATAACACCCACCATCAGCGACGATTTTATCTTGTGTTGACATAAAACTCCGCTAAGCAACGGCAATAGTTAGCAAAAATAATACACGCAGTTCGCAAATTTGCAATGCGGTTCTATGACGTCACACCGCGTGATAGCGCGAAATGACAACAGAACCATGTATTCAAATGCAATGTAATATGTTATGGCCAGATTTAAAAGTGATTTTATTAAGTGTGGGTTGTTTGGATTGAATGTACATGGCCTCCAATATCTGAAGGTTCTTTTATTGTGTGTATGAGTAAGGATTATTATATTGTTGACTAAAATCTGTCTGATATTACCTACATGTTCATGTTTTTCCGAGAAATGTTGTTTAATTGTATTCTGATCAGAAAGGTGACATGTAAGTCTGATTAAACATAATAGACATTCATTATCTCTTATATTTAACAGTATATGTTTAGAAAATATATATATATGTATATAAATCCACCTGTAAGAACCCTTGTCTTCTAAACTATAATAGTCAATGGCCAGAAAGATATAAAATAGTAGTAATAATGAACTGCTTAAATAGAGCCCATAAAACTTTCTCTTTCTAAAGCGTATTTTAAGCCAATTAAAACACATAAAATAAACATGAGCCAACAAGAATTTTTCCAACCATATCATTGGTAAACAAATAAAATTATTCTGAAAAGTACACACGACACCAGTATTAAAAATAACACTAAAAAAATATCAGCATATTTTACAGCAACCACAATAATGAAAAACAAGACGAATTCGCTATTCGAAAAATTATTAAACACCATATTTTTTTATGTAATACCTCAAAAACATGTAATCTTATCCCAATAATCTTATCCCAATAATCTTATCCCAATAATCTTATCCCAATAATCGATCCCACTAATCCCATCAAACCTAATCTAGTAATGACTATTATAGTAAAATCTTCCTTGTCGGTGCGTTTTTTACCGAAACATCTTTTAAAGAACGATTGCTTCGAATATATATATATATATATATATATATATATATATATATATATATATATATAGGGTGTAAACGATAAATTGGCAGTAATTTCAATCCGCAATTTAGGTTTTTTAAAGCGGCATTATCAGTCTGAAATGTTAGTTTCTGTACTCTTTAGAGTCCGAAGTCCAGATTAGTCACCTAAAAATACTAACAAAATGAGTGCCAGTGTAGAATTTAACCATAGAATGGTTATTGCTGAATTGTTCCGCGCCGGGCATAAGACATCTGACATTATCAGAGACACTGGCTATGCTCCTAGGACTGTTTATCGTATTGTAGCAAACTTAAGGGAAGGTAAAGACATGCAAAGGAAGGTTCACAGCCCGAGAAGTGATAAAATCCCCACCAAAAGGTTTGAAATGATCCATTGCAGCAAATCCATCACAGTCAATGGTTGACCAGGCGAAAAAGCGGAATGTAGCCAAAATGACCATTTCTAATGCAGTACGGAAAGATCTTGGGATGAAGTCATATTGCAGACGATGTCGTAACATACTTACCGCGAAATCTAAGACCATTCGTAAAGAGAGAAGCCACTTGCTACTCAATCACCCGAAACACCATGGTGGTACCATTCGCATTTTTGTGGAGAGAAAAAGTTCGTGGTAGACGAAGTCGCCAACTGCAGAAACTCAAGAGTTATCGCCATTGACCCTTCTTGTGTTCCTCCAGTCATGCAGAGTAAACACCCTGTCTCTGTCATGGTGTTTGGAGCTATTGCCAGCGATGGGAAAGTCATGCCCCGTCACTTCATTGAAGTGGCCCTGAAGATCAATATGGCGGAATATCTGAAGATCCTGGAGGAAGTTCTCTTACCCTGGATTAAGAAGAACGATGATCCCAACAAAATGATATTCATCCTGGACTCTGCACCTGCTCATGGGTCAAAAACAGTGCAGACCTTCTTGAAGAGAGAGTTGCCGTTTTTTGTGCCCTCAAATATCCGGCCCTCTAGTTCGCCAGATTTGAACCCCTGCGACTATTGGTTATGGGGCGATGTTGAGAAAGTCTCTAATGCTCGCCCCCATAACAGTGTGGCCTCACTGAAGACCTCCGTAAGGCGAGCATTCCGCGATATCAAGAAAGAGTTAGCTGTCAAGGCCTGTCGTGCTTTTAGGGCTCGCATTCAGCAAGGTGTTGACGCAGAAGGCGGACGCATAGAATAAAATGTTTGTATTTAATAAAACAGTTAAATAAACATACGCAAATCTTAAATGTCTTTAAATGTCCCTTCTTTATCAAGGTTTAAAGTCTGAGATCTCAAACTGCCAATTTATCGTTTACACCCTGTATATATATATATATATATATATATATATATATATATTTTCATTTCAACTGATCACCAGATGAGGGGCAAACGTAGCTCCTAAACGCGAAAGTTTTTGTGTAGTGATACTATGCTTTTATAAACTATTGTAACAACCATTACAATACGTTGTATCGAGCACTCTTTATAAAAGTAAAGGCATGAACAGGGGGTTTAAAACCTATGTGTTCCATAACTTTCTTACAATAATCCAAAAGGAAAAGCAGGTAGATAAATAGGTAAAGGTAAAATATCTTTGTTCATTTTGTCATTTGGCTGTTTGTAATAAAAAATTGTTGCTGATGATTCGCGAAATTTCTCTTAGAAATGGCCAAAAAACGAATTTGAACATCGTAATTTGTTTTATTTTATATATATATATATAAACACATATTCTATTCATACGAATCTATTGTAAAACATCTTGTTGGCATAAAATAACCCATTGATGTTTATATATATATATATATATATATATATATATAAAGGTGCACTTGGAATGATAAAAAAGGAACAAAACAACACATTGAAAGAATCCCTGGAAACCCCAGCTTAAGACATATACAAAAATTGTCTTATTAATTACAGCCCACACACTAAGAGGAACGTTGTCAATGTAACGCTAGGGATGATAGGGGAGATAGAAAAAACATGAAATGGAGCCATAACGACACACCACGACCTGCCTTAGGTCTTCCCGCAGACTTGGTAGGTAGTGCGGCCATAGCAGAAATCGAAATATGATGAAAAATGACATAATAATTGTAGAATACCTATGCTAATAATAATGACATAAAAAATTTTGGAGGGTATAAAGTCTTAAACGGGACATTCTAGATTTTTTTTTTAAACAAATTTTTAAGTTTAAATTTTGATCTTATACTTATTTTTATGTCTACATTTAAAAATCAGTTCATTTCTGTGCTTCAAAAGTTCATTTGGATCTTTATATTTGATAATAGCTATTTTCTTATCTAAGCATAGATTACATCTGTCCCTGAAGTTGTTGGGAGTATGAGCATATTTAATGATCCTCCATTTGACCTGTGGGGTGAGTCCACCGACCTTCAACTTGCAGTAGTATTTTGATAGGGCTGTTTGGTGTTTCAAGGGGACGTTGGAAAATGAGTGTTTGTGATTATAAAATCTTTGTTTCCAACAACCTCCGGATATCCCTATAATGAAAATACACTGGATGCCTTTGTAAATCCATCGATAATATCTTATTTCGCGAAGCTCTTACAGACTGCTCTTCAAACCAAATTCTTCACAAAAATGAATGGATTAGATTAGAGGACAGGGTAAAAAAAAAAAAAAACCTGGGTGAGGGGGTTAGATAAACAGTGTTAGTTATTACGGGAGGCTGGGTGACCTTAGACTGATGACCCTCGAGAAAAAAAATTTTTTTAGAAAAATAAATCAATGAAACCTAATCTACAAACTGATTTCTTACAAAGAACACATATTCTATTCATACGAATCTATTGTAAAACATCTTGTTGGCATAAAATAACCCATTGATGTTTATATGCGGAAAAACAAAATGGAACAAACCCAAACCCACCATGACACACACATTGCAGTGAACCACCCTTATTCTTTTCATATTCCCCTGGTGAGATGTAAGTTCCACTCAAGTCGTTTCTTCCCATGAACCAGTCTCTTGTTGAACCGACTCCAAAAATGCGTCTTCCCCGATCACTACAATCTGAAACTGTTCAAGCCAAAGGTTAACCTTTATCTTCCACACGTATCCGCATAAGCTGTACATTTTACTTTGTAACCTCTATCTCGAGTGGCTCCAGGGCTGTTACAGAGTAAACATCACTGCAAAAAATGAATAAATAAATAAAATAAAAAAAATGAAATAAAATAAAAATTCCAGTCTCCCAAAACTTCGAAAGAACATATGAGAATCTATACATCTTGATAGTCGATGGTTCGGAGTTATTTTTCTCTGACCTGTATTCGCAAACATTTCCACGATTTTCATTGTAGTTCCTTTTAGGATTTGAACGATGATTTCAATTGGTTAAATAACTCTAAAGGAATTATTAACGCAAATTATGTGGATATAAATAACAATAGCATAGGCACTTTTGCTTAATTTGATGTTATTTCTCTTTGCTTCTAACTTAAAATGGTCTAAGACTGGATCTGGATCACGGTTTTTTCCACTCCCGTTTGAGGAACCCCTCCTTGGATGACTTCCACTGTTTCGTGTCCGTCATTCAGATGATGTGCCGTACTCACCATGCTTGGCAATGCGGGTTGACAAAGACTATTTAACCCATAGCTGCAGGAAGAAGAGACAGATTAATACCTTCCCCAAGGAAGTGAATGCAGCGAATTCAACTGGAATTCGAACTCGGCTCTCCGATTTCTCGTTCCGAGTCGATATTCACTTCACCCCAACGCACAAGACTTATATACAGCTATTGATGAGCGATTTTTTTTTCCTTTAAATTTGAAACCCCTTGCAACAGACTATGAAGGGTACTGCTCAAGTATGGCATCTACATATGCGATTCTTTTTAAATATGTGATCTACCGTAAAGAAAATTATCTACGTGCGCAACTTTACTTCAGTAACTCCTAAAGAGCACAGCGTGAATGATGGCTTCCGGTGAAATATATATATAAACCAGACCTATTTTGAAAAATGATCATTCCTATCTCTAATTACTAGAAGTCAACATGAATTGCGAAAGAATTCAACAACCAAATTATTTGCCATGAAGAATACCCCGTAGCATACATTCGTCGCCATCAGACATTTGAATATTAAGTATCTAAACTTATTTATAAATAGAACTTTGTCTGTGTGTGTGTATGTGTGTGCGTGTGTGTGTGTGTGTGTCCGTTACCTATAGACTCCGAAACGGCTGAACCGATTTTCTTGAAAATTTACACAGTTGTACTATAAGCGTCTGTGAGTGTTCTTAGCTAGGTTTTGTGTCGAGGTACCGCCGATAAATATCGAAAATCGATAATCGAAAAAATCGGGTTATAGAAGGAGTGGTCCAATTTTAATCAAATTTGATACACTCATAGACAAAGACATAAGAAACGATATTCAGAAGTTTCAAGGTTGCAGTTTTTACAATAGTGCAGAAAATCGATAATATATATATATATATAAGGCAAGATGTTTGTGTGTGTGTCTGTTTATCTGCCTGCATGTGTGTATTTTATGTATGTAACTTATTTGATATCGATACGAGGAAATCAAAACTTGACTTGCATCCATTCATTTTTCTTTCAGTCTACGGTTTCGCTTTAACTGGAAACAACTATTGCTTTTTAGTCTTGCAGAAAAAAGAACCTGCGCTTGCTTATTTTGGAATGTCTTGGTACCAATAAATTCACTTCGGCGAACAAACAAAAAAAAAGCTCTTTAGAGCAGTTGCCATGAAAAAAACTTTTTATAACGATTTCACACCAAGCAAGGCAGGACCGCCACTGGTGAGTAGGGGGTTAAGGTGAGAGATAGAAAAAAAAACACACAATGTAAATAAGAGATGGATGAGAATCAAGTAGACAGAAAATGGTAATTGGCGTTGCATTTAAAATTTTGGAGATTGTAGCTATTAGGGGAGCAAGCAGGAAGTGCGAGAAAAGAAACTGTATAGTAGAAAAGGCAGTTAAATTTAACTATTTCGATGCTAAAAGAAAGGGACGTTGACTTCAATCTTGTAGCACGTGTAAATTCACGTGATTGGAGAACCAGGGTAAAAATCTCGTTAGAGCAGTTGCCATGAAAATACTTATAAAAAAGACAGAGGGAAGCCACATCACGGTGAAGAAAGGCGTGCTGCCAAGTCATGATCGATTATATTGCAGATCCACCTTTGGATTTTGTTGAGACCTGTTATTCATCCTCAAGATGAATAACAGGAGAACCAAAACCAGATATAGATAGCTATAGCATTCAATGCACGGACGGATGATTTATAAATGAGTTAAAGGGAGATAACTATATGGCTACCGGAAGTGTCATCACACATAGAATGAGAATGATATACTCAGTAATCGAAATAAAGGGTTCGTTTCAAAATTTCTAGCATCTAAAGAAGGCCGGTGCGCACAACAGCCGAAACGTCGTAAAAATGGATGTAAGTCAAATTTTGATTTTCTGGTATCGATATCAAATAAATTTTATTTCGTCGTAAACAGAATTTTGAAGGCTAAATAAGTCCTCTGAGTAAATGGTATCATGGCTGAGACTAAAAACTACAATTATACCTACTTAGAGCCAAACCCGAAGCAAATACTAAAATAAAAGAGCTGAAAAAATACAGACACACAGGCAGATAAACAGACACACACAAACATCTTGCCTTATATATATATATATATATATATATATATATTATCGATTTTCTGCACTATTGTAAAAACTGCAACCTTGAAACTTCTGAATATCGTTTCTTATATCTTTGTCTATGAGTATATCAAATTTGATTAAAATCGGACCACTCCTTTTATAACCCGATTTTTTCAATTATCGATTTTTGATATTTATCGGAGGTACCTCGACACAACATCTAGCTAAGAACACTCGCAGATGCTTATAGTACAACTGTGTAAATTTTCAAGGAAATCGGTTCAGCCGTTTCGGAGTCTATAGGTAACGGACACACACACACAAGCACACACAGAGACACAGACACACACACACACACAAACACAGAGATAAGAACAACAGCTCGAACAATATAAATAATTTAGCTTTTAGTAAAGCTAAAATGAAAGTTCGAAGAATGTGATTTCATTTTTAACATTTCTTTTTAAACTTTACATCTCAAACATTTGTGGCGGTATCTAATGTTAGCTGATGGCATAGTATGACGGTCGTATGAAGGGATAAATATACAGAAGTATAATATGACGTTTTTTCTTTCTAGAAAACTTTTTTTTTCACTCAGTTTCACAATAACAAATTAGTGATTCAAATTCTCCAAGGACTCCTACTTTTAACTAATATGAAAAGGCTGAAATTTTAATTTTTTGAAATTTTACAAAATTAAGTAAGAGGAATTAGCAAATGTAAAAAATATATTTTTATTAAGATTTTCTTACAAAAAAAAAAAAAAAGAAGAAATCCAAATGAATTTCATTTATTCTTAAATATGTGCTAAAGATTTCATTAAAATTCGACAATTATTAGAATTTTGTAAGGATTTCCAAAACAATGTATTTTTCTTACCGCAAAAAAAATAAAAAATAAAAAATAAAAAAATCGCGCTGAATTCTTTGGCCCACCCGCTGACGCAAAAAAAAAAAAAATAGCATTTTCTAACCAAACATGCAAGAAAGGATTAAAAATTTAATAAAATATTTTGATCTTCTCTCTTAATAATAACATAAGTATTTTAATGACAAAACTTTTATCAAGGCTGGGCCCTTTTTCATCATAGTATACATTTTTTAGAACTTTCTTGGAGTTATTGATATAATATTCACAAAGGTCATTTCGGATGTTTTTGAAAAGTTAAGTATTTTCGTTTCGGTGCTGGTATAGTATGTGATCTCCACGCCATTGGAATCTGCAGCTTAAATTTAGACAGGCCTATGATCTACGTTCAAAATTTTCATTGCTATTATAATAAAGACCGTTATATATATATATATATCTTTTGTCACGCTCATAGAGAGAGAGAGAGAGTGAAAGAGAGACAATAGCGAGGCAGGATCGGCTCAGTTCTTTATCTACCAGTTGAGAAAGCTTTTGCCGCGCGTTTGCTCTTTAATAGTACCTTATTATTTTATTTTATTTTTGTGCTATAACTAAGTCATCAAGTACTGAAATATATATATATATATATATATATATATATATATATATATATATATATATCCTCTCTATTATAATAAAGGCTATTATATATATATAAGTGGTTAATATTAATGGAATAACATTCTAATTTTACATATATTCCTTTCAAAAAATGCTCAATACAAAAGTAGAGCATAGATATATATAGTTATTATTATTATTATTATTATAGCATACTGCAACTTGATAGCGATAAAGTTTCAGAGTTTAATGCACCATCATCAGGCAAGCTGTTCAGGTGCATAACGTTTAATAATAATAATAATAATAATAATAATAATAATAATAACACTGGTATGAACATCACCCAGCACCGGTTACAGAAATAGAAGATGTAACCATTCTATGGGATTACACCATCTACACAGACAGAAAAATTGAAGCAAACAGGCCAGACATTATTGTTAAAAACCAGAAGGAGAAAACTTGTCTATTAATTGATATGGCTTGTCCAGCGGATTGTAACATAGCAATCAAGGAATTTGAAAAACTGTCAAAATATAAAAACCTGGAAATTGAAATAGAAAAAATGTGGAAATTGAAAACAAAAGTTGTGCCAGTGATAGTAGGTGCACTTGGAATGATAAAAAATGGAACAAAACAAACACATTGAAAGAATCCCTGGAAACCCCAGCTTAAGAGATATACAAAAAATTGTCTTATTAATTACAGCCCATACACTAAGGAAAACTTTATCTATGTAATGCTAGGGATGATAGGGAAGATAGAAAAACATGAAATGGAGTCATAACAACACGCCACGATCTGCCTTAGGTCTCCCCGCAGACTTGGTTGGTAGTGAGACCAAAGCAGAAATCGAAATATGATGAAAAAATGACATAATAATAATAATAATAATAAGTATATATATATATATATATATATATATATATATATATATATATATATATATAAAGAATAACTAGACAGCCAGACAACCTACCTAGATTTCACCTAAACAGATCGTCAGGAATAGCATATATATATATATATATATATATATATATATATATATCCTTCCTGTCACGCACTGATTTTTTTTTCTTATGTCTTAATTTAAAATGCTCAATAGTATTAACATATATGTTGCCGTCATTTTAGACGGCGTGTCGTTTTTGGTACCTCCACTCATTCGCTAAAAAAATGTTAAAAGGCCTCAAACTTAACAAAAACAGTTTTATTTTCAAAATGTCTATTACTAAGAAGAAAGAAATAATTTAATTATTTTTATAAATCTTTTTTTTAATTTTTTTCTAATACGTTCAAAATATTGTTTAAAATCTTTTTTTTTGTCAGCGATTGCAGATTTTTACAAAAGTTTTCCACGGCAAACGTAACATTACACAATTCACTTTTTTGCCGGTGAAAAACATATTAATTTGGAAATTCTTGCAAAAATCAAATAATTCTCGATTTTGATTAAACTTCCAGAACTTATTCACAAATGAATGAAATTATTTTTGTAATCATTATTTTTATAAAATCTTGGTAAATATATATATATATATATATATATATATATATATATATATATATATATTTATTGAATATGTTACCTCTCTCTAATTAATTTCCTAAAATTTCTAGAAGTTGGCTACCGTTCTCAAACTTTGTTTTATTAGTTAAATGTATGACACCTTAGGGAATTTAAATCACCAGTTTTTTTGTTTGTTTTTTTGTTTTGTTTTTTCAGAAAATTTGCTCCGAATAGTGAAAAAAATTTTTCGATTAATAATGAATTTTTACAAGAATTGTTTTTATTTTCATTTTTTAATTATAGTAATTTATAAACTTTCAAAAAATCTTCCAATCATTGTGCAAATTAGGTTTTTATGTTAATAAGTGATGATTATATTTACTCTTCGAAAATTGAAATAGTTAAAACAAATCTTCACGCACCAAGAGTTTTAAAATAATTAAAACATTTTTGTCTGTTCGGATATCTGTCTGTCTTCTTTTTTTTTAATTTATGGTAGTCCCTAATTGCCATATCATTAAAATTCACGTGTTTCAAGAGTTGTTCTCCTTACGAATCGTTCACGTAGGTTTTTATAAATTTATGTCAATTCTAGTCAACAGTACTTGGCCAGATAAGTGAACATGATTGATGACAGGGTTGTCATCGCCTACTTGAAAGATCAGTGAGTCAAACCTCCGGAATTAAAAAATACTTTTATTCTAAATTTTATGCCATAAACAAGTAATATTTATTTCAAATCAGATTAATTTAACTTTAAATTTGCTAATGTTTCAAAAATAACGTGTCACGGATGTATATCATATTTTTGCAAGATTTTTTAAAATCAAGAATTAACTTTTGTTTATAAATGAATTTGTTGATCGCTCAGAAATGGCCGAAAAATTGAAAAAAATTACATTTTGACGATAACACTTTGTTTTTATTAAGTTTGGAGCCTTTTAACATCGCTTTTTTTTTTCAGCGAATGAGTGACTGTACCTACATTATTGTTTTGTTATTTGTGCCAGTAATGCTACGGATGTGCGTTGTGGCGCAGTGGATATCGGCTCGGAACGAGAAATCGGGGAGCCGAGTTCGAATTCCAATTGAATTCTTTGCATTCACTTACGCGCAAATACCCTTGGGAAAGTTATTAACCCATCTCTTCCTTCCAGTTATGGGTTAAATGACAGGACAGATTGGGTTCTATAGCCTTGGTCGGCAACCAGTCTACCGCAGAAAGCAATGGCAACCTACTGCGGGATAATCTTCTGCCCAGTCAGTCATGTGTCTTTCGAGACATGATCGCCCAAGCGTGTATCGCGCATGGCACTTAACTGACTGACTGAATGCTAGGGATATAAACCGACCCTGGCCATAACTACATGACATTATCCGTACTTGCCTAAATACGGCACGTGAATATTATACCAGTTCACGAGCTGACAGTCACTGATTCACAATCTCTGGTATTGATTGACTTTTTGCTTTAAACTTATTGGTTTTAAATGTGTTTTAAGTGTTTTTTTAAGTGTTTTTACGTGTTAAACGGAGAAATGTCATGATTATTAAAAATAAAGGAAAAAAGTTATGGCAATTAATATGTTTTGTATTTCTTTAAATTTTTTAATAGAATTAAATTGTTAAATAAAAAAGTTAAAAGCCAAATCCTCATTGCCATTTGAAAATTAAAAAAAAAATCAATAATTTGGATCCCACCTCCTGCATAAATGAACCCTTGCTATATCAGACAAAAAGTAAAAAAAATATTGCATCTTTAACATTCCATTCCAGAGATGGTGAAACTTTATAGTTGCTGGGTCATTTTCTGGTACTATTAAATTTTTAATAAAAATAATTGGATCACTCGTTTACTCATAGTTGTATTGTTATATTAAAAATAAATAGGTAGGTTACCGGGGTTAAAGGTAGATCTGAGGTTCAACAAAAATATCTTAGAAAAGGTAAAAATCGATTTCTTCTCTCCTCCCACTTTAAGGCAATGATTCTCTACAAGCAGTGCCGTACACTGCAAGTGTGCCCGCCGCGCGATTCTCTTAAGTGTGCAGTTAAATAACATATAAAAATAATAAGCCAGAAACTCTACGTCCTTAATTTCAAACCAGGGATCCATGAACCCCTAGGGGCCCATAAACGAATTTCAAGGGGTCCAAAAGATTCTGATTCGTACCAGCGTATACCCATAATTTACTAGATGTGCGGCGCACACCCTATAATTTTATCCATAGTTTCAAACTTGCTTTCTTCTACTTGTAAGATGCTTCTTCCCATTTGCAGTGCAAATCTCAGCGTCATCAATAAGATGAATGAAATATCATATACAGTTTTGTCAAATGAAATAATGCTTATGTTTTAATCGCAGGCTTTCTTTAGATGTTCAATACTCATGTGTTATTTGCTCCCATGACAACACATACAGTTGTGCTGAATGAGGTTGTGCTGTTTGTCGTTGCGTACACTTCATATGATATTGTATGATTTCATGCATCACGCCATTGTTGCTACACACCACAAAATGAATCATGAAGGAGAAAAGAGAAATATAAAAGCCTTATTAGTGATACCTACAACTATAACAACGTTAACATAACATTTTTACTAGGTGTTTTACTTAAATAAAGGAGGGCTGAATGAAATGTTTTTTGATTTATATGAGTAAGTTTAAAGCTTAACCAGCATAATAACGCAGAGCATTTTACATGAATATATTTTTCTACAGAAAAATCTTTTATTTTTGCTGGTTTAACTTATTCCGTTGTAGGGGTCCACAGGGGGTCCACAAGTAAATAAGTGACTGGAAAAGGGGAACGGGACAAAAAAGTTGGAAACCACTGCTCTACGTCAAGTTGAAGAAGAAATTTATTTATTTTTTAATCATATCATCCCAAGCAAGGCGGTAACGCCACTAATGTGCAGGGGGGCTACATAGGAGTGAAAAGATTGGAAAAGAGAAAACCGGAAACCGCATCCTAAACAGGAAACAAGGGATGAACCACTTCATTTAACGGCATATCAACCTCTGTGGGTTATTTAATGTCAAAAGGTTAGGGCTTTAAGGTATTTTTTTAATGTTCGGTTAGTGAGAGAAGGATGATTGAAAAGTAACTCCATATTTTAAAAACGTATAACTTATTTATTTGAGTTTGGGTTTGAGTTTTGTTTAACGGCATATCAACACCTCTGTGGGTTATTTAATGCCAAAAAGTAAGGTTTTAAGGTATTTTTTTGAATTTTCCGTTATTTAGAGATGGTTGATTGAAAAGTTACTCCACATTTTAAAATCGTATAACTTATTTATTTGAGTTTGAGTTTGAGTTTTGTTTAACGGCACATCAACCTCTGTGGGTTATTTAATGCCAAAAAGGTGGGGTTTTAAGGTATTTTTTTACTGTTCGGTTACAGTGGGAACGTTGATTTAGACAGATTTTGATGCAATTCTTTTTATTTTTATTTTAGAAAACTGCAGTTGTCTTCTAGTTTCATATTCAAAAATGTATTTCTGGTAATAATTTTTACTTTCAAATGTGTATTATGGTAATATTTTTTTCCTTTAAAATGTGTTATGGTAAAACTTTTTTCTCTTCAAAAATATGTTTTTTCTATAAAGGTCTATTTTTATGTATATGTTTCTATAAAAGTCCATTTGTATAATTTCTCAGTGTTTTGACCCCAATTTGTGGGGGGGGGTTAACTATTTGCCTATAGTTGGGACCCTAACAAGTGCTACCACTCCGGGTCAGGTTGGACCTGGGAACAACAGCAATTAGGAGGTGATTCCATGCTCCTCACACCCTCCCAATCAGAGGCCTTGCTGCTGGATGTAGTTTCCCGTCATGCCCAGGACCTAAATATTGAAGAAACCACAAAATAAACACCACGTATAAGTTTCACATTAAATAAGCTGCAGAAATATTAGGTTGTCCAGAAAGTGCATGACGATTTTTAATGGAAAATAAAGCACAAAACAAAATTATGCCATTAAATACTTTCACGGCTATCCTCTATGTATGAATTTACTTGAGCAACAAGTTTAGCAAACTAGGTCCCACCCTTTTACTGTGAAACCAATAAAATGTAAACGCAAATTCTACTCCATCAGCTTCTTTTCTCGCACTTCCCGCCTGTGGAATTCTCTTCCGTTCACTTGCTTCCCGACAGCTACAATCTCCAAGAATTTAAATGTAAAGTCAATCGTCATCTCCTGTCTCACTAACTTGCATCCTCTCTCTCTCATGTCCTTTCTTCGTCCACACCACTCTCATCAGTATTCTCATCCTTCTCTTACCTGACACCCCCTATAACCTGTCACTCTTTCTCATAACTTTCTCTCGTGCTCCTTTCTCCGTCCACTCCACTCTCATCAGTATTCTCATCCTTCTCTTACCCACTTCCTAACACCCCCTATAACTTGTCATTCTTTATCATAACTTTCTTCCTATATAAACCCCTGCACACCAGTGGCAATAAACTGCCTTGCTTGTGGCAATATGCCTCAGAAAAAATAAAATAAAATAAAATAAAAAAATAATGAATCAACTAAACCATTTTTTGCACAAAAATTCCTCCAATTTTCCTTCAACTTAAAAATTCCGTCTTCCCAGAATTCGGTGAATTCTCAGCAAAATGTCATTAAATTTTTTTTTTTAATGTCATCCAAAACATTGAAATTTTTGTTGACCTGAAGCAGACTACCACCACGTTTAATTTCCTTGCTTTTCATTTTTTTTTTTTTTTTACTTTTTTTTAGCTCAGTCCTATCGATTACCACCTTAGCTTTACGATTGACAAAAAAGTTTTGAAAAATTTCAATATTTAAACATTTTCTGCAGGGGATCATTTTCTCATACAACGTAAATCGAGCCTCCATTTTCAAATCAGTTCCTGGTACAACATTACCGCCATCTGTAAATGTGTTCATTATCAAAATTTTTGGACTTTTCCAGTGCAATATTATCTATTACACCTTAAACTTTACGAATGACAGAAAAAAATTGCAAAAATTTCAATATTTAAACAATTTTAGTGGGGGAGGGGAACTAGTTTATCATACAACCTAATAGAGGATTGAAAATGGAGGATCGATTTACTATAACGTTGTATGAGAAACTGAACCCCTCCCCAAATTTGTTTAAATATTTTAAATTTTAAATTTTTTTTTATAATCGGAAAGTTTAAGTAACAAGCGATAAAACTGCTCTGAAAAACGTAAAAAAAAAAAAAAAAAAAAAAATGAAAAACAACGAAATTAAACTTGGTGGTAGTCTGCTTCAGGTCCGCCGAAATTTTTACCATTGCAATTATTTAGCAAGGACCTGAATAAATGAAAATCCAAAGAAGCAATGTCTAGTGAATATGACGGGTGGGGTGACACATCCCAGCCAAGCTGCAAGAATTTTTTCCGGGTCGCCAAACGTGATGTCTGGCATTACCCTGATGGAAAACAATAAGTTTCTTGTTCACTAATTCTCAGCGTTTTTTCTTGAATTGCTGCCTTTAATTCATCCAGTTGCAAATATTACTTTTCATAATCATTTTGCGAGGCCCTCGTTTTATGATCTTAAATTATTATTTAAAAAAAAGGACCTTTTTTTTCCCGATCAAACTCTAATCCGATTGACCACTCTCATATGTCATTTTATCTTCTAATATATCTATTCCTTTGATCACATTTAGTCTCTCAATGACCTCTTTCCATGCACCAGTAACATGACTCAACTAACATGACTCAACTTGACTCACCTGCCTCGTTACACTGATACATGTAGCGAGGTATCAGGGGAAAAGATCGTCAGAGCAGTTGTCATAAAAATACTTGTAGAAAAGACAGAGGGAAGCCACATTAAGTCACTGAAAAAGTGACTGAAGGCGAGTTGCCAAGTCAAGATCGTTTGTATTGCAGATACTCCTTTGGATTTTGTCAAGAACCACAAGATAAATAACAAGAGCACCCGGCCAGATATGGTAACAGTATTAATTACTTAATTTTATGTAATTTCGTGAAATTAAATTTTGTACTACTTAATGTTTAACATAATGTCTATAATTGTTTAAATTTTGAAGAATACTGGGTAGTTGAAATTATATTAAAACAGCGCTCACGTTATATTCCTCAAAATGTTTTTTAGAGAGTGTAGAAAAAAAAACTGCCAAACTGTCAACACCTTAAATAAACACTTAACTCCTTGTCGAATAAAGGTATTTCTGCAATATTTTAAAGTAATATTTGTTCCAAATCAGATTAGTCTTGGACATGACGATAAACTGCATTCGGCTACACTGATATTGCTGTAAAAACCTTCAATTTTATTATTTGAACTTTTCAAATGAGTGCATATCATTTGATTATTTCTGTAGAATATATTTTGCAAAACTTGATTGTTATACAACAATACAAATCTACCCACGTCTATTGAACAGGTGAAGAGGCTCATCCCTTGTTCCCTGTTTAGGATGTGGTTTCCGGCTTTCTCTTTTCCAATCTTTTCACTATTACGTAGCCCCCTGCGCATCAGTGACGTTACCGCCTTGCTTGATTAAAAATATGATTTTTTAAAAAATCATCCGCCCGTGCATTGAATATTGCTGCCATATCTGGTCGGGTGC
The DNA here is from genome assembly GCA_037127315.1 of Ascarosepion bandense. Classification (NCBI taxonomy): domain Eukaryota; kingdom Metazoa; phylum Mollusca; class Cephalopoda; order Sepiida; family Sepiidae; genus Ascarosepion; species Ascarosepion bandense. Next base: position 495,364 of record JBBBDQ010000126.1, on the reverse strand, counting down.
TCCTGCTATCCACCTAGGTGTCCTTGACAAAATCCAACCGAGAATCTATAATGTGATCGATCCCGACTTGGCAGCTAGGACACAGTCGCTTTCTCACCGACGCAATGTGTCTCTTCTACAAATACTTTCACGGCTTCTGCTCCGATGAACTTAGCTCACAGGTACCCCCTATATACGAATTTCCTCGAGCCACAAGATTAGCAAATAGGTCCCACCCTTTTACTGTGAAGCCGATAAACTGTAAACACAAATTCTACTTTAGAAGCTTCTTTTCTCGCACTTCCAGCCTGTGGAATTCCCTTCCGCTTACTTGCTTTCCCGACAGCTCCAATTTTCAAGAATTCAAATGTAAAGTCAATAGTTAATTTTAAAAATTAGAATTTAAATTTAAACGTCCCGATGCTGTCAGTCTTTCTCAACTTCTGTCTCACTAACTTACATCCTCTCTCTCATGCTTTTTTCTCCTACTCTCCCCCTGTAACCTGTCATTCTTTCTCATAGCTTTCCTCCTATGTAACCCCTTGACAACAGTGACAGTAAAATGCCTTGCTTGGGGCCACACGATCATAAAAAAAATCTCTTTATAATCTACTGCCAAAATTTTCTACCTTGCCCGCAATATCATTATTAGGTCTTAATTCCTACACCTCTAAAACTGTTGTTTTCATTGCCCTGAGAAGAAAGAAGACGAGTGCTTTTAACTGAAAGAGGATTTCTATATTTACTCCTACTAATATCTACCACGTGTCAGGTGATTTTTTCGGTTAGCTTTTGACTATACTTTGAAGTTTATATCTGTATACATCTTCAAGTCTTGAGGTTTTTGATTGGCGCACCCACTATACAGGGTGTCCCTAAAGTCTAGACACATAGGAAATCTTATTAACTTTTTTTTACCTCCACAGTTTAAACATGGTTTTGTTGAAAGAACAGAACTGATTTCTTTTCCTGAGGTATGCGAAGGAGAAGGTGTACTCAATGAAAATCACAGATGCAACACACTTGATTGAACGCATGTACTAAAATTGACGCAAATGATTGAAATAATACTGAAGATATTATTTGTCGGTTAAGTGCCATACGTGATACACGCTTTGGGCGATCATGTCTCGAAAGAGACATGACTGACTGGGCAGAAGATTATCCCGCAGTAGGTTGTCATTACTTTCTGTGGTAGACTGGTTGCCATCCAAGGCTATAGAACCCAATCTGTGCTATTATTTAACCCATAACTGGAGGGAAGAGACGGATTAATACCTTTCCCAAAGGCTATTTGTGAGTAAGTGAATGCAAGGAATTCAATTTGAGTTCGAACTTGGCTCCTTGATTTGTCGTTCCAAGTCGATATCCACTGCACCACAAGGCACAACATTATTTTACACATTTTCAAGAAATTACTTTTTCAACAACATTTTATAGAATCGGAATATATTCCAATTCTATAAAATGATTTTGAAAAAGTAATTTGTGCTTTTTTGCCTAAGTGCCCAGATTTTACAGACACACTACATGGAAGGCAATTTTTTTTTTTTTTGTTAAATTTTCTCGAGTACACAGGCAGTAGACGAAATAAATACGTTTTTGTTTTGTTTTGTTTTGTTTTGTTTTACAGTGACGTTCATACTATATTTGAGCTGATTTAAAATTTAATCTAATTTGATTTTGAGTTTTGTTTAACGGCATATCAACTTCTGCGGGTTATTTAATTCCAAAGATGTGAGCTTTTAGGGTATTTTTTCTTTTCTTTTCCTTTTCTTTTCCTTTTCTTTTTAAATATTCGATTATAGTGAGAAGGTTCATTCAGTTAGATTTTGATTAAAAAAAAAAACAGTTTGTTTTGTTTTAGAAAACTCAAGATGTCTTCTAGGTTTGTATTTTTAAAAAACAGTTTGTCGATCAGGTTTTCATTGACGTATCTTGGCGGGGAAGATAAGTGCTATAGTTTTTGGAAATCCTTAAATGCATATATAAAGACTAATCATTGGCTTGGTCAATGAAAGAGGAGAAAATATGTATTTACCCAGATAGTTCCATGAGATTCTCGTTCAGGTTTTAGTTGTTTGGACTTTGTCAGTGAGAGTCTTTCGGCAGGATCTCGAATCTAAAATTTTTTACTGGAGTTGATATGACAGCAAAATCCTTTAAGCAAGTCTTTTAAGTTTTTGTTTGTCGTCGTTAGAGAGATTCTTTTGACTGAAATATAAATCCTGAATCAATAAAGGGTGTTTGTTGAGAGTCAGATGTATTGCTGCTATTTAAAAAAAAGTTGCTGGTAATAATTTTCCTTCAATTATCTTCCAAAATGTATTACTGGTAATATTTTCTTCCCCATAAAGTATTGCCGGAATTTTTACTATAAAAGTAAATAGTGTTTTGACCACAGTTTGGGGGCTTAACTATTTGCTCATAGCTGGGACCCTAACAGGTGCTACCACTCTGGGTCAGGGTGGACCTGGGAACAACAGCAATTAAGAGGTGGTTCTCCGCTTCCCAAACCCTCCCATTCAGAGGCCTTGCTGTCGGATGCAGTTTATCGTCATACCCAGGACCAATCTGATTTGGGACAAATATTACTTTAAAATATTGCAGAAATACCTTTACTTGACAATGAATTAAGTGTGTATTTATGGTGTTGACAGTTTAGCAGCTTTTTTTCCCTATGATCTCTAAAAATTAGTTGAAGAATATAACGTGAGCGCCGTTTAACTACCTAGTAATCTCCAAAATTTAAACTAACATAAATATTATGTTAAGCAAATATAAACATTATGTTAAACTAATATAAACATTAAGCAGTACAAAATTTAATTTCACTAAATAATATAAAATTAAGTAAGTAATATTGTTGCCATATCTGGTCGGGTGCTCTTGTTATTTATCTTGTGGTTCTTGACAAAATCCAAAGGAGTATCTGCAATACAAACGATCTTGACTTGGCAACTCGCCTTCAGTCAATTTTTTAGCGATATACTGTGGCTTCCCTCTGTCTTTTCTACAAGTATTTTTATGACAACTGCTTTGACGAGTTTTTTTTCCTTATAACTCGACGACATGTATTTATTCGTATTACTCGATTGCATTAAGGTTCCACACTTTTACCGTCAAAGTAGTTACATGTAACCGTCTCTTCTACTCTAACAGTTTCTTTTCTCGCACTCCCCATTTGTGGAACTTATTTCCATTTGCTTGCTTCCCTGATAGTTACAATCTCTAAAAGTTTAAATGCAACGTCGATTGCCATATTTTATCTACTTGATTCCCATCCATTTCTTATCTTTTCCTCGACTTCCTATGTACCTTTTTCTTCCCCCACTGCACACCAGTGGCATTATTGCCTTGCTTGGGGTGAAATGATTATAAAAGAAAAAAATGGGCTCAGATCTAAAAACAATGTTTGTAAAAAGATTTTCTAAAAAAAGAAACATTTCTAATATAATTTCATTCATTTGTGATTAAGTCCTAAAAGTTTAAAATAAAACATTGTTTGCGTTTAAGTTTGGAGCATTTTTTCCTCATGGTATGCACATTTTTAGTGAATCTGTGAAAGTGCTGATATAAAAGGCTTGTTATTTGTGGGGACCTGTGATTGCATGTGCGTCCGTGGATCACACAGGCTGATGAACGAAGACAAAATCATGCGTCCATCGCTCTATTAACATCGCTTGGCTATCATCGGAGGGTGATGGAAACCCTACACGCTCTGTAAGTAGGCCCTAGGCATGATTGGCATTATTCCAAGAGATGGTTAGGAAGGAGGATGGTTTGGAAGCGGGTGGCTGGGAAGGAAGGACAGTAGTCGAGGGGAAGGCGTGAGCAGAATAAAGTCCCATCGAAGAAATCTGTTGGACTGGTGTTACGTGTTAATTGTAACATAAGAGAAAATAAAAACGATTGAGCAAAACTCAGAGTTAAAATACAGACAAATATTTAATTCACAAAACATTAAAGAAAAAAATATTTACAAATATACAGTTTGGCATTCAAATCAAGAGACATAGAAAACATATAGTTTACTACTGCCCGGCGAAGTGTTACGAGGACGAGAAGAGGAGGGAAGGTGTCAAATATCTTTACCCAGTTAAGTTGGCGGGGAAGATAAGTGCTATAGTTTTTGGAAATCCTTAAATGCATATATAAAGACTAATCATTGGCTTGGTCAATGAAAGAGGAGAAAATATGTATTTATCCAGATAGTTCCATGAGATTCTCGTTCAGGTTTTAGTTGTTTGGACTTTGTCAGTGAGATTCTTTCGGCTGGATCTCGAACCTAGAATTTTTTACTGGAGTTGATATGACAGCAAAATCCTTTAAACAACTCTTTTAAGTTTTTGTTTGTCGTCGACTAGAGAGATTCTTTTGACTGAAATATAAATCCTGAATCAAACCGGTCCTGATGAGGTCAGCACATCCTTTTTTCAACTGTTTCAAGTTTTAGGTTTTGTCTTCGACTTAGGTATTCTTTCGGCTGGATATACATCCTGAATCTTAAACGGAGCTGTAGAGGTCAAACCATCCTGCTGTCAACTAACTGCTCCGTACCCAAAACCTATTTTTATAGGGGCTAACCAAACTTCTAGAACCTTTCGAACTCTCTGAAACATTCTACAATCTTCCTACCGTTCTATTTCTAATTTCTATATTTTTACGACTACTCTCTGAATTAAAACTTTTTTTGGAATAACACTTAGGACTCAATAGAATACGTTACTATAACTTTTTATACATTATTAATATTATTTTTATAAATAAATGCATCTTCGTAACATTGGAGTGAAAAAAAGTAGTGAGAGAAAGTTTTCCGGATATGTATACACATATGAAAAGATTTGGATAGGCAGATTGACTGATTTGATTTTTTACGGCTTATCAACCCGTTGTGGGTTATTTAAAGCCAAAACATATTTTGAATTGTAAGATTTTCTTTTCATTTTTTTTTTTGCGAATGAACATTGCATTAAAAATTCTTTGCGTTAGCAATTATTTTCCCAACTATTTAACCCATACCAGGGCGAGAAGAGATGGATACATACCTTTCCCGAACTTATCTGGACGTAGATTTTTTGCGCACGAAAATAGACACATTTTTAGCAAAGATTTTCTCGATACACGTCCTGCCCATAGCTGAGGCAAAAGAGTTGGATTGATACTTTTCTGGAACTTATTTGGACGTTGCTGTTACGCTTACAAAAACAGACCCATTTTCAGCAATTATTTCCTACTATTTAAACCGTACCTAAGGGAGAAGAGATGGATCTATAACAAATATTACTTACTGTACGTTTAAAATATCGTAGAAATGCATTTTATCAACCAGACAGTTGCTGTGCTTTTAACCTAACAGTAGCTGTGTTGACGTGTTCAGTCTAATGACAGATTTACTGTTGTTCTACAGAGACTTTATCCGTAAAACATAACTGAAAGAAAAAATGACATTAGTGGCTTTTTTATGTAGTTTTTGAAGTTAATTCTTAAAAATGTATGGAATACTCTCCATATTTTATTGAATTTTAGAAATGTTGACTATGATTTTAAAGTTTTACGATAGTTACCGCTCTTATTTTTTCATAACGTCGTGTATGGTCACCCGTACTTACAAAACTCAGCACATTTATACATATACGAAAAATATCAAAGTTCTTTTAAATATATTGGTCTTTGATGATTTCTATTAGGTCTTTCCATTTATGATTACTATATATATATATATATATATATATATATATATATATATATATATATATAGAGAGAGAGAGAGAGAGAGAGAGAGAGAGAGAGAAAGATAGAGAGAGATAACGGGTTTAACAAGTCCGTACTGCATTATTTAATGTTTGGGTAAATAGACATGGCCCTATGGATATAGGTGTTGGTTCTGGTAACTTGACCCAAACAGTTTTAAGTCCAACAATTGTGAACAAATAACATAGAGAGTTAAGTTAAAGGGAGATAACTATATGGGATCCGGAAGTGGCATCGCACATGGAATGAGAATGATATACGCCAGTGACTGAAATAAAGAGTTCGGTTTCAAATTTCTAGCATCTGAAGAAGGCCAGAACGTACAACGGCCGAAACGTCATAAACGTGGTAAACATGACAATAAAGATGAGGACAACAGTCCGAAAAGTGTAAATAATGTAAATACTACTTCATCTCAGAAGTCAAATCCGTGCTAGTGATTAAATAAAATATGATTTCCTATTTATTCTTGACAATACTGGTATTCTTCAGGTAAGTTCCGTAAACGTGCGCTTATGAGTGGATAGTCAAAGGAAAAAATAAAAAAATAAATAAAAAATTCGGCGGACCTGAAGGAGACTACCACCACCTTCAAATTTATTGTTTTTAATTTTTTTTTTCAACGCAGTTCTATCGATTGTTACTTAAACTTTCCGATTATCAAAAAAAGAAATTGAAAATTTACAATATTTAAACAAATTTGGGGTGGCCAGTTTCTTATACAACGTTATAGTAAATCGAACCTCCATTTTCAATTCACTATATGCTTGTACGAGAAACTGGTCCCCAACTTAAAATTGTTTAAATATTGAAATTTTTGCAATTTTTTTTTGTTTTTGTTGTTGTTATTCGTAAAGTTTAAGGTGTAAAAGATAACATTGCACTGAAAAAAGTCAAAAAATTTGGATAATGAACACATTTACAGGTGGTAATGTCGTACCGGCGACTGGTTTCAAAATGGAAGCTCGATTTACTATAACGTTGTATGAGAAAATGATCCCTTCCCTTAGAAAATGTTTAATATGGAAACTTTTCAAAATGTTTTTTTATCAATCGTAAAGCTAAGGTGGTAACCGATAGGACTGCGCTGAAAAAAGTAAAAAAAAAAAAAATGAAAAACAACGAAATTAAACGTGGTGGTAGTCTGCTTCAGGTCCGACAAAATTCTTACGTTTCATCCCTCGGTAGGACTTCTTCAGACAAACATGCTTACTGCCATATCACGTTAAAACAACGGTTCCCGTACGACTTCCAAAAGTTGAGCCTGGTCAGTACGTAGATGCCTAGCCTCTTGGGAATAAAAGGTGCCGTAAGCTTGTCTTTGCAAATGGATAATGCTTCGGAATCGTTAATTACTACGCGCAGGTACCCTTGGAAAAGGTATGAATCCATCGCTTTTCCCGTTAGCTGTGGGTTAATTAGTAAGACATGTATCCCTAAGTTATCATTATCTCCGAAAATAAAATGAAATTGCATACAAAATATTTAGATTTCGATTACGTCGTAAAATAAACCGCAAAAATTTCAAACTAATAATTGTCATATAGGTGAGACAGCGAGTAGAATTACAACAAACGCGATTAAAATTTTACGTTGAGAAAGACTGACAGCACCGGGACGTTTAAATTTAAATTCTAATTTTTAAAATTTACATTTTAAAGTTTAAAATTTATTGATTTAAAATTATAATCTTCCAACTTTAAATCTCTCCTTCTCTCTCTCTCTCTCTCTCTCTCTCTCTCTTTCTATCTTTTTCTCACTTTCCTTGTCTCTATCTTTCTCTTTCTCTCCCCACCTCTCTCTCTCTCTCTCTTTCTTTCTTTCTTTCTTTCTTTCTTTCTTACTATCTATCTATCTATCTATCTATCTATCTATCTATCTATCTATCTATCTATCCAATTCCGGATTATGACCTTTTGGGGCACCTAGATTAATAAAATTATGACACAGCCATCTTCAGGCAGAGCCATCCTTAAATTCACCTGCACCCGTCTTGAGTATTTTTTTAATTTATACGGTCGAGCTAACTGGGACATTCATGAGTATATCACGCCAACCATCACGGTCCTACATCAAGGTTGGAAAGTCATCAGGATGACATTCTGTGTCATAACATAACTGCTATATGAAGGTGATTGCTGGGTGACCAACCAGTTTTGCTCTATGACTCGGTGTCCAGAACAGTAGATCACTCGAGATTTCTTGTTTTGCTCGCCGATACTGTCCAGCAAAGCGGAATCTGCATTCGCGCAAGATTGCAAAAATATCCATAGAGCCCCGATTTAGTTGGATGTTGTCTCCAGGATATTTTAAGTATGGCTGTCAGCATCCAAATATATGGAGCAGGGTTGTCTAGCCCTGCGCCCAACCCCCAAACCTGGAGGAAGGTGATTTTCCAAGCGTAGCTTAGACGTGACATACGGCCGAAAGTAGGGGGTTCTCAGTGGAGATCGAACTCACTACTCAGTTATAATGATTCTAGCGAGACGAGCTTGCTAACCATTACGCCACGCCGAGGTGCCCTTCCAGCCTATACTAGCGTAAAAAATAACGCCTCTCTAAGGCATCGGTTGCAACCTATACTAGCCGTCAGAAAAATTATTCTCTGAGCCATCGGTTCCAGCTTATACTAGCCTAAAGGATAACTCCTCTCTGTGCCATCGGTTGCAGATAATACTAGCCTAAAGGACAATACCTCTCTGAGCCATCGGTTGCAGCGTATGCTATGCTAATGGATAATCTCTCTCTGAGCCATCGGTTGCAGACTATACTAGCCTAAAGGATAGCCCAACTTGAGACGTCGGTTTGATAGGAAGTTCCTGAAAAATGGAGAGATATTAATGGAAACAACAGCATGATTGAAGTTACTAAGAAGGCAAAACACTGATAATATACAACACAAGTGGATGTGTCGAACCACACTGATAAGCTGTGATACAGCGAAACAGACTTGTAAGTGGATGACTAATATATATATATATTATGTAGTTATAGTAGTTTCATGAGAAGACCACAAGAACAGTTTTAAAAAACTTACAGTAATTTGTCAGTCGTTTTTAATGAAATCTATGTATTATTCTCTTATTACGATTGAGCTCTCTAGAGAAGAAAATTTTTAAAACAGTTTCCACTTCTGTGATATATGCGTGTATTTACTGCTTATATACAACATGTTAAAATTTCCCTGCTCCGATTCCATGCGCCTATGGCTTAGGAGGTAGCGACTCCGACTGACACCAAATCAGTCGAGTTTCGATCCCGGTCAGAAGCAAGTGGATGTGTCTAGCTACTCCGATGAGCTGCGAAACAGGCTTGTATGTGGATGACTAATATATATATATATACCACAAATAGTGCGATATCGACGGTTTTAAAATGAATTTTTAAAAATGAAAAATAATTCTTGAAGGTTTTATTTCAGCTTTAATTACAAGCTAATTGATTAAGTTAAGTAATTTAAATAGGAAAATTACTGTATTTAAAAACTAATTCAACTGGAATCGTTGATTTTAGCACCATTTTTAGCCATCTTTCATCACAATGTAATCCTCTTTATTAAAATGTCTTCCCAAAATAATGTATACTTTTCTAAAACTTTATTTGAGGAATATTAGTTTATTAGCTTGTTTAAAGTTTAATTAAACTGATTTGTAACAAATATTACTTATTTTTTTAAGTATTTAATATCGGGAAATGGATTTTTAACACGGAAATAGGCGCTTATTTAAGGTGTTGACAGCTAAACTGACAGCGGGAAGTTAATCTACTTTTTTCTAGGATAAATATATCTGCAAAAATTACTTAAGGAATATAACGTGAGCGCTTTTTTTATATCATTTTCAACTACCCAGGTATCTCAAATAATTAGAAAAATATTTTCCGTAATTATAATTTATTGAATTTAAAAACTAAATTAAAAACTTCAAGGAATATTTTTTGTTTTTTTTCAAATTCATTTTAAACCTTAGTTATCGCTTTTCCTTGGAGTTTTCAAGTATATAAAAAAGAAACAGGAATTAAATGTTGTAAGAAATAAGTGTAGAGGGATAAACAAGTCTAACTATTCCAATGCCAGCAAAAAAAAAAGTTTATTTTTTATATTTGTTGTAATGCAACAAATGCGAAAATAAAAATTTGGTAGAAGATTTTCCTGCATAAGATTGCCATTTTTTCTGCTGTAGACAGGTTGCTATCTAACGCTACAGAACCTGTCTTGCTATTCAACTCTTTTATCCAGATCAGTCAATTAAGTGCCATCCTTGATACACGTTTGGTCGATCTTGTCTCTCTTTCGAGACTAGATCTATACAGAAGATTTTCCCGCAGTAGCTTGCCATTTCTTTCTTTTATAGACTGGGTGCTAACCAAGGCTATAAAACCCAATCTGTCCTGCTATTCAATTCTTTTATCCAGATTAGTCAGTTAAGTATCATACGTGATACACGCTTTGGGTGATCATGTCTCGAAAGAGACTGTTTAGGAAGTAGAGTTTCCCGTAGTAGGTTGCCATTTCTTTTGGGGTAGACTTGTTGCCAACCAAATCTGTTTTGCTATTCAACCCATAACTGGTGGGAAAAGAGACGGCTTCATACCTTTCTCATGGGTTTTTGTGCGTAAGTGAATGCAACGACTCTCCGATTTCACATTCCGAGCCAATAATCCTTACACTACTGCGCACGTCCAGTTGTGGTGCAGTGGATAACGGCTCGCAACGAGAAATCAGGGAGCCGAGTTCGAATTCCAACCGAATTCATTGCATTCACTTACGCGCAAATACCCTGGGGAAAGGTATTAATCCGTCTATTCCTTCCAGTTATGGGTTAAATAACAGGACAGATTGGGTTCTATAGCCTTGGTCGGCAACCAGTCTACCGCAGAAAGAATGGCAACCTACTGCGGGATAATCTTCTGCCCAGTCAGTCATGTCACTTTCGAGACATGTTCGCCCAAGCGTGTTTCACGTATGGCACTTTAACTGACTGACTGAATATAATAGTTGGAATAATGATTAAGGCTTCTACTGGCCATAAAGTGGGGGATCAGTTTATTACTTCATAACAATAGGAAAGCGATCCCCCATTAATTACTACATAATAATATAATACATTTCTTTCCCCTCTAGCTATGAGTCAAATAGCAGGACAGATTGGGTTCTATAGCCTTGGTCGGCAACCAGTCTACCGCAGAAAGCAATGGCAACCTACTGCGGGATAATATTCTGCCCAGTCGGTCATGTCTCTTTCGAGACATGATCGCCCAAGCGTGTTTCACGTATGGCACTTTAACTGACTGACTTGAACCATATTTTTGAATCCCCGATTCCCTTAAAACTTGGTTAGCCTTTATATAAAATAAAAAAAAAGGTAAAAAAAATAGGTACAACGAACAAATTAAGAGGAATAAGCGCGCTGTCAATGTTTCTCAAGAGAGGAAATTTTGTCTTACCAAAAAACGGGGGGCTCCAGACGCTTCTCTTTTTACTTCCCCTTCTCAAATATAGTTTTACAACGACAAGTATGCCCCTCGTCCTTTTTTCCTGCGAGAACATTAGGGCTTCGCGCTATTTAACATCCTGCCTTTCGCCTACATTACTTGTCTTCTTACCTCAAGTGCCCCCGCCACACACCGACACAACCGATGATTATTCTCCCTCCGATTTGGGTTCTGAAATCACGTGATTGGAGGTTGACTCATCCCAGAAGCAAAGTAACAGGAAGAGCTCTGGTGTAATTAGTCAACGGTTATTTATATCCGTCCATTCATCCGTCTATATTTCTGCTTCAATCTATCTGTCATATATTCTTTTATGATATTTATCTAAGTCTATTCATATCTATCTATCTATCTATCTATCTATCTATCTATCTATCTATCTATCTATCTATCGAGCTAGCTAGCTACCTACCTCAGTGTATAATCTATCTCAGTTTATTCCTATCTATCTATCTATCTATCTATCTATCTATCTATCTATCTATCTATCTATCTATCTATCTATCTCAGTGCATTATCTATCTATCTATCTATCTATCTATCTATCTATCTATCTATCTATCTATCTATCTATCTATCTATTTCAGTCTTTTCATATCTATCTATCTATCTATCTATCTATCTATCTATCTATCTATCTATCTAAGTGCATTATCTATCTATCTATCTATCTATCTATCTATCTATCTATCTATCTATCTATCTATTTCAGTCTTTTCATATCTATCTATCTATCTATCTATCTATCTATCTATCTATCTATCTATCTATCTAAAGTGCATTATCTATCTATCTATCTATCTATCTATCTATCTATCTATCTATCTATCTATCTATCTATCTATCTATTTCAATTCATATCTATCTATCTATCTATCTATCTATCTATCTATCTATCTATCTATCTATCTATCTATCTCAGTGCATTATCTATCTATCTATCTATCTATCTATCTATCTATCTATCTATCTATCTATCTAAGTGCATTATCTATCTATCTATCTATCTATCTATCTATCTATCTATCTATTTCAGTCTTTTCATATCTATCTATCTATCTATCTATCTATCTATCTATCTATCTAAGTGCATTATCTATCTATCTATCTATCTATCTATCTATCTATCTATCTATCTATCTATCTATTTCAGTCTTTTCATATCTATCTATCTATCTATCTATCTATCTATCTATCTATCTCAGTGCATTATCTATCTATCTATCTATCTCAGTGCATTATCTATCTATCTATCTATCTATCTATCCATCTATCTAGAATTCATTATCTATCTATCTATCTATCTATCTATCTATCTATCTATTTCAGTCTTTTCATATCTATCTATCTATCTATCTATCTATCTATCTATCTATCTATCTATCTATCTATCTAAGTGCATTATCTATCTATCTATCTATCTATCTATCTATCTATCTATCTAAGTGCATTATCTATCTATCTATCTATCTATCTATCTATCTATTTCAGTCTTTTCATATCTATCTATCTATCTATCTATCTATCTATCTATCTATCTATCTATCTAAGTGCCTTATCTATCTATCTATCTATCTATCTATCTATCTATCTATCTATCTCAGTGCATTATCTATCTATCTATCTATCTATCTATCTATCTATCTATCTCAGTGCATTATCTATCTATCTATCTATTTCAGTATATTTAGGAACCTCGGCATGGTGTAATGTTTGGCAAGCTTGTCTATTGCAACTGAGTAGCGATTTCGATCCTCACTGGGTACCCCATTCTTTCGGTCTTGTGCCATATCTAAGCGTCCGTTAGAAAATCAACCATATTAGTCTATTTATATTCCTATATCTATATATCTCAGCGTGTGTGTGTGTGTGTGTGTGTGTGTGTGTGTGTGTGTGTGTGTGTGTGTGTGTGTGTGTGTGTGTGTAACATGTCAATTCCATTTTGAGGCACGGTTCTGGCATCCCATGTGGCCTGCAAAATAATACACTGCCTGCCTCTTTTATGATGCGTGATTAAAAATTCAATAAGCATTCGTGTGGTTTAGAGTAAACTGCCAGATCAAGGGAAGAAGTGAACACTGAGAAAATATAAACAGACAGACAGTAAAATATCAGTCAGTTAAGTGCCATACGTGATACACGCTTTGGGTGATCCTGTCTCAAAATAGACATGACTGATTGGGAAGAAGATTGTCTCGCCGTAGGTTGCTATTGCTTTCTGTGGTAGACTAGTGGCCAGAATTCTCGTTTTTAAAAATCTTGCAAAAATAAAACATATATATGTGACACGTTATTTTGTGAAAATTTGTAAATTTAAAGTTAGATTAATCTGATTTGAAATAAATATTACTTGTTTATCGCACAAAATTTAGGACAAAAGTATTTCTTAATCACAAATGTTTGACTCGCTGACCTTTCAAATAGGCGATGACAACCCTGTCATCAATCATGTTCACTTATCTGGCCAAGTATGGTTGACCAGAATTGACATAAATTTATAAAAATCTACGTGAATAATTCGTAGAGGGAACAACCCTTGAAACACGTGACCTTTTAATGATATGGCAATTAGGGACTACCATAAAAATAAAAAAAGACCGACAGATATCTGAACCCTGAACACAAAGAATGTTTTAATTATTTTAAATATTTTGGTACGTGAAAATTTTTTCAATTTTCAAATAATAAATACAGTCTTCACTTATTAACTTAACTTAATTGGAACGATGATCGGAAGAAATTTTAAAAGATTTTTGAAAGTTTATAAAAATAATTAAAAAATAGAAATAATAACAATTCTTGTGTAAAAATTCATTATTCATTGATTTTTTCTCTTCAGACTGTAATATCTCTAATATATGTTGTTTATAAAAGCGATTAAAAATTTATCTGAATAAGAATTAAATGGCATAGTTTTAGTGCATTTTGTTATTTGTTTTCACTATTCGGAGCAGATTTTTTGAAAAAGCAACTGATAGAGAGAAAAAAGTTAATTAATATTTCCCAAGAAGTCCTGCATTTAACTAATAAAACAAAGTTTCGAAACGGTAGTCGATTTCTAGAAATTTCTGGAAATTAATTGAAGGAGGGGTAACATACGTAAGAAATATTTTTGCCAAGGCTTAAAAAAAAAATAATGACTTCAAAAATAATTTCAGTCATTTGGGAATAATTCCTGAAAATTTAATCAAAATTCAACCATTATTTGATTTTTGCAAGAATTTTAAAATTAATGCGCTTTTCACCGGCCAAAAAAGTGAGTTGTGTAATTTTACATTTGCCGTAGTAAACTCTTGTGAAAATCAGGACACTCTCTGACATAAAAAAATAAAAAAAATAAAAAAAAAAGTAGAATAAAAAATTTTTAATAAAAATTTCGAACGTTTTAGAAAGTATCAAATGTTTTTAAATAATTAAAATACTTCGATCTTAGCTCTTAATAATAACATAAACATTTTCACGATAAAACTTGTTTTTATTAAGTTTGGGGCCTTTTAAAAGCATGCTATGCTGTTTTTTTTTTTCACCGAATGAGTGGAGGTAGCTACTTAACACCCTCAGACTTTTTTCTTTTTACTACATAATAATATAATACATTTCTTTCCTCTCTACCTATGAGTCAAATAACAGGACAGATTGGGTTCTATAGCCTTGGTCGGCAACCAGTCTACCGCAGAAAGCAATAGCAACCTACTGCGGGATAATCTTCTGCCCAGTCAATCATGTCTCTTTCGAGACATGATCGCCCAAGCATGTATCACGTATGGCACTTAACTGACTGACTGAATATAATAGTTGGAATAATGATTAAGTCTTCTACTGGTCATAAAGTGGGGGATCAGTTTATTACTTCATAACAATAGGAAACCGATCCCTCACTAATTACCACATAATAATATAATACATTTCTTTCCCCTCTAGTTATGAGCAGGACAGATTGGGTTCTATAGCCTTGGTCGGCAACCAGTCTACCGCAGAAAGCAATGGCAACCTACTGCGGGATAATCTTCTGCCCAGTCAGTCATGTCTGTTTCGAGACATGATCGCCCAAGCATGTATCACGTATGGCACTTAACTGACTGACCACAAAGAGGAAGGAGCATAAGATTTTCACATTCTACTACTATCAAACCATGAACTCTAAACTTCTGTGAACTCTACATTTAGCTTTGCAAATCAATTCCATACATTTTCTCATCGAACATTCTTCTTCTTCTTGCACAAATATGCAATAGCATGAACAGCAAACCAAATTTCACTCATTTTTTCAACAATCAAATTCTTTAAATGTGGGGATTGTCGGTTATATTTGGAGGTGGCCTTGCGTCAAGCACTGCCGATGCAGAAGTAATGTTTTTTTTATTACTTTATTATTACTATTATTATTATTTATTTATTTTTATTTTTTTTGCAGGGGATTACCGTGTGAACGTGCATTGTGGGCAATAGATATCGGCTCGGAATGGCAAATCGGAGAGCCGAGTTCAAATCCCCGTTGAATACGTTGCATGTACGTACGCGCAGATATCCCTGGGAAAAGTATGAATCCATCTCTTCTCCCTCCAGTTATGGGTTGAATACCAAGACAGATTGAGTTCTGTAGCCTTGACTGGCAACCAGTCAGAAAGAAATGGCAACCAACTGCGGGAAAATCTTCTGCTTAATCAGTCATGGATCGAAACAACAAGATCGCCTGACGTGTATCACGTACGGCAATTAACTGACTTCACATCTACTTCTTCACTTTTTCTCGCACTTCCTGCATGTGGAACTCCCTTCTGTATACTTACTTCTCCAATAGATACAATCTCTAAAATTTTAAATGTCAGTTGCCATTTTCTATCTTCTTTAATACCGTTTATTTTTTATCCTTTCTTCCCGCTGTATCGAGTCTTTTCTCTCACTGTAACCCCCTGCGATCCGGCCTTGCTTGGGAAGAAAATATAGGTAGATACATATTAAGAAAATTAGATAGATAGATAGATAGATAGATAGATAGATAGATAGATAGATAATGAACAAACATAGATAGATAGATAGACAGATAGATAGATAGATAGATAGATAGATAGATAATGAACAAACATAGATAGATAGATAGATAGATAGATAGATAGATAGATAGATAATGAACAAACATAGATAGATAGATAGATAGATAGATAGATAGATAGATAGATAATGAACAAACATAGATAGATAGATAGATAGATAGATAGATAGATAGATAGATAGATAGATAGATAATGAACAAACATAGATAGATAGATAGATAGATAGATAGATAGATAGATAGATAATGAACAAAGATAGATAGATAGATAGATAGATAGATAGATAGATAGATAGATAGATAATGAACAAACATAGATAGATAGATAGATAGATAGATAGATAGATAGATAGATAGATAATGAACAAATATAGATAGATAGATAGATAGATAGATAGATAGATAGATAGATAGATAATGAACAAACATAGATAGATAGATAGATAGATAGATAGATAGATAGATAGATAGATGGATAGATAGATGGATAGATAGATAGAGAGAGAGATAGATAGATAGATAGATAGATAGATAGATAGATAGATAGATAGATAGATAATGAACAAACATAGATAGATAGATAGATAGATAGATAGATAGATAGATAGATAGATAATGAACAAACACAGATAGATAGATAGATAGATAGATAGATAGATAGATAGATTGATTTAAATAGGCTGAGATAGATAGATAGATAGATAGATAGATAGATAGATAGATATGAATAAAATGAGATAATTAGTTATAAATAAAATGATTATATATATCTAATCTAAACTTATTTATAAATGGAACTTTGTGTGCGTGTCTATGTGTCCGTTACCTATAGACTCCGAAACGGCTGAACCGATTATCTTGAAAATTTACACAGTTGTACTATAAGCATCTGCAAGTGTTCTTAGCTAGGTTTTGTGTCGGGGTACCCCCGATAAATATCAATAATCGAAAACATCGGGTTTTGTGTCGAGGTATGATAATTATTAGTTGTTCTTCGATATCAGTTTATCTCTTTTGAAACAACTCCTATTTCTGTTTTGTATATACTAGTAGTATAGCCCGGCGTTGCTCGGGTTTAATGAAAGCTTTAAAACTAATTCATGATCCTGGAGCTCAGACTCTTTGGACGTTGGCACGAAAGATTAAAATGCAATAGTTGTTTCCTGTTAAAGCGAAACCGTAGACTGAAAGAAATTTTCAAGGAAATCGGTTCAGCCGCTTTGGAGTCTATAGATAACGGACACACACACACAGACATACACACACACAGACAAAGTTCCATTCATAAATAAGTTTAGATTTAAATATTATCCTATGTTTTACGCAGAACTCTGAGTTTAATGCATTTCAGCATTCATTGGGTGCTTATCATATCATATGAATAACATCCGAGGGTGGCTGGAAGTTAGTCATGCGTAAAAGATAGAATAATATATATATATATATATATATATATATAAACTTATTTGTAAATGGAACTTTATGTGTGTTTGTGTGTGTGCGTGTGTGTGTGTGTGTGCATGTGTGTGTGTATGTGTGTGTCCGTTACCTACAGACTCCGAAACGGCTGAACCGATTTTCTTCAAAATTTACACAGTTGTACTATAAGCGTCCGCGAGTGATCTTAGATAGGTTTTGTGTCGAGGTAACCCCGATAAATATCGAAAATCGATAATCGAAAACATCGAGTTATAGAAGGAGTGGTCCGATTTTAATCAAATTAGATACGCTCATAGACAAAGACATAAGAAACGATATTCAGAAGTTTCAAGGTTGCAGTTCTTACAGTAGTGCAGAAAATCGATAATATATAATACATATAAAAGAGAAGATGTTTGTGTGTGTGTGTCTGTTTATCTGTCTGTATGTCCTTTATACAAATCCACAATTTTTATCCGATTCTCCGAAACTTCACACAAATATTCTTTAGGCTGAGTCTGAGCTCCAGGACCATGGATTACTTTTAAAGCTTTCATTACACCTGAGCAACGCCGGGCTATACTGCCAGTATATATATATAAACAAACACAACGTCTTATAATAAAGCGAGGATATATATAGTCATCCGCAGAACTGTCTTGCTTCGTTGTATAAAAGCTCATCTATACTGTTAGACATCTGATTGTTTCTAGCCATTAATGAAAGCCGACCGAATTGATGTGGACACACGTCAATAGTCGAGAGTATTTCAAGTAATTTCTGAATGAATGATGCGTAAATACATGAGTAGCTACAGTTTTTTTAAGTCTACCATTCCTCTATAGTGATATTCTTCACTACAAAACGACACAATAAAATAAGGCACTGTTAAAGAGCGAACACGCGACAGCAGCTTTCATAAATGGAAGTAAAGTTTAATAACTGGTAGCAAAGAGAATGAACTGAGCCCATGTTGCTTTGCTATTGTCTTTTACTGTATTTGCGTGACGGAGGGATATATATATATATATATATATATATATATATATATATATATATAGAGAGAGAGAGAGAGAGAGAGAGAGAGAGAGAGAGAGAGAGAGAGTTAACTAAAAAGAAGGCAAGAAGAAAACTGTATTTAACTCGCCTACGCGTTTCGTCCTGTGATGGACTTTATCAAGGCAAAAATACGAAATGAGTTTTATTACAAATTACGAATATATAAACAAACAGTGTTGGCAACTATAAAAAAAAAAAAAAAACGCTCACAAATCATTCAAAAAGATTCACAGAATATTTTAGTTTTAGAACTCCTTCATGTGTTGTGAAGGAGTGAACGAGATGTTAAAATGAAGGGAATTCAACCGTTTTCCTTGGACTTTTTATTATGTATGTTAGTCTATTTTAATGTCATTTCCATAAGAAAAGGTGAGATTGAGAAAAACCGGGGTGCAAATTGATATTTTGTTATAGTTGCCAACACTGTTTGTTTATAGATACGTAATTTGGAATAAAGCTCATTTCGTCTTTTTGTCTTTATAAAGTCCATTACAAGACGAAACGCGTAGGCGAGTTAAAATACAGTTTTCATCTTGTCTTCTTTTTATTTAACTATATATATATATAACTTTCTTTATTATAAGAGAGAGGATAATCCTAATTTTTCCTTGAATCTTGTCAAATAATTGAATATTTGCATTGACTACCACCGCTACTATTACTATTATTACAACTACTACACCTACAACAACAGCGACCAATACCGTTGCAGAAGCTTCCAATCACAATCATGATGATATATCACTGTGTAATGTGTTCCGCATATTTTATTTGCTTTTGCTTAATGTTCCATCTTACCTCATCGTTCTAACAGCCCCCGATTTCTTTCACTAATCCATGGAGACGAAAACACAATCAGCTACTTTTCCACACGGGTATCAAATCTCGATGTGTCGGGGCGAGATCAAAGACAATGTGAAAACGAGGCTGGCTTTCATCTTGTCAGCCCTTCGGCAAGAGAAGCCATCTTTGCAAACCGAAACACTAGATCTGGCAGCCAATTTATTCTCTGTTTATTCAAATATTGCAGACGTTCAGTTTTTTTTTTAATCAAAGCAGATGGCCCTCTCTGTTTACTTGATAATCAGTCGTTTCCAATTATTAAGATATTTGACACAAACCCCTTCGTTCCGAAGGCGGTACAAGGCCTTTTAACATGAGCGTCCTATGCGTACATGAGACCAGAGTTCGTAAATAGCCCATTTTTCCAGATGTTATGTTTTTTACTATCGTTCAACTAATACAATGCTGAAGAGCTACTCGAGGTAGGAAGTTTCAGAATGTGGTCGTTTTATGTATATAACAGTTGATCCGAGACTTGAAAAGGTTAAAATTGCAGTGATTGGGGAAGCGTCATCTCGGGAGTCTATTCCACGAAGTAGCAGTTATAGAAAAGAAGCCTCCCGAATTGAACCTCCAAGTTATGACGGAAATAAGGGTAATTCGAAACTGCGTACGTGGCATGACAGTTCTTAGCTGTGAAGGCATGAACTGGTGTAACTAAAGAATGTAGCTCGTCTGAATATTTGCCATAGAAATAGCGATAAAGAAGTTTGTCACTTTTCTTCTATGGGAGAGAAAATGTAGGGCTGAAAATAGTTCATCACCCACAAAGCTGCATAAACGCTTTTAAATCTTGTCGGGGCTGGACAGTGAAGATTGGGTAGCTCCATCCTAGATATTGCAGCAATACTCTATTTTTGGTATGGGGAGGGGAAATAATATTTTGCGGTTATTCCTTAATTGGATTGAGATAAACATGCAGGAAAATAATTACATATGCAAATAACTAACGCCTTACCCAGGGGAAATTAACCAAATAGCAGGATTGTTTCATGAGGTTTATAGTAAAATATTGATTTTTTTTTAATAATCATATCGCTCTAAGCAAGGAATTTTACTGCCACTGTTTTACAGAGGATTACATAGGAGGAAAGTTATGAGAAAGAGTGACAGTTTTTAGGGGGTGTCAGGAAGTGGGTAAGAGAAGGATTAGAATACTGATGAGAGCGGAGTGGACGGAGAAAGGATCATGAGAGAGAGGATTCAGGTTAGTGAGATAATAAATGACTATTGACTTTACATTTAAATTCTTGGAGATTGTAGCTGTCGGGAAAGCAAGTAAATGGAAGGGAATTCCACAGGCGGGAAGTGCGAGAAAAGAAGCTGATGGAGTAGAATTTGCATTTACATTTTATTGGTTTCACAGTAAAAGGGTGGAACCTAGTTGCTAATCTTGTGGCACGAGTAAATTTATTTATAGGGGGCAACAGTGAGCTAAGTTCATCGGAGTAGATGCCGTGAAAGCATTTGTAGAAGAGAAGAAGCCTCATTGTGTCGGTGAGAAAGTGACTGTATCTGAGCTGCCAAGTCGGGATCTATCACATTACAGATTAATTGCTTTTTCTAATTAATCTGGAAGTAAGAGTGGTATGAACAAAAACCCAAGTTTCGAAATAACTGTTCAACAGCTTTTATTTCTGGTATAAAGAGATGGCAAAAATTGTGATATTTTGCGGTGCAGAACAAAAGTGGGATTCTCTTCTTCTTTTATGTGCCTTGTCTTTTCAGGACGTAAGCGATCACGGCTTTCCATATCTCCCTATTCCTGGTGGCTCTTAGCACGCTTTCTCATGTAACACCACGCAACCTTCGTTCTGTCATCCACCTGATTAAGTGCTTCAAATATGTTATCCGCTGCTTTCCCCTGTCTCTTTTCCCCTTTATCTGGCCTGTTAGTATCAGGTTCTCCAAGCCCTCCTTCCTTATTGCATGTCCCAGGAACTTTAGTTGTCTCTTCCTGGTTCTCAGTATTAATTTCCTTTTCGTTTCCATCTTTTCCAAAACCTCATCATTGCTCACATGCTCGGTCCATGATATCCGCAGCATCCTTCTGTAGAATCACATTTCAGTTGCTTCAAGTTTTTCCTTCATTGATGATATTGTCCAACATTCACTGCCATATTGAAGAACTGACATCACATAGCAATCCAGTACTCTTCTTTGTTTCTAGCGAAATTGTCCTGTTTCTTAATATTTTACTCAACATCTGGAATGCTTCCTTCGCCATGCCAATTCGACTTCGGATCTCTGTGTCGCACTTTCCATCTTCTGTTAGAACAATTCCCAGGTATTTAAATTTTTGTACCTGCTTGAGTTTAGTATCCCCCACCTGTATTTGGCATTTTGGGCTGCGCTTTTTGCTGATGACCATGCATTCGGTTTTTCTTTCAGTTTATTTGTAGTCCTTTCTTGTCACTCTCTTCAGCTCACTCCTGTAGGAGGTCTTGTAGTTTCCTTTCTGTGTCTGCTATCAGCACTGTATCATCTGCGTACCTTATATTGTTTAAAATGTGACCTCCGATAACGAATCCTGGCATAACTTCTAGGGTTCTCAGAATAGTCTCGCTGTATAAGTTGAATAGATCCGGTGAAAAAACACATCCTTGTCTTACGCCCCTTTCAATCTTGTATATTTGCTGAATTCGTTTCCTGTCCGTATGCATGCGGTTTGCTGCCAGTAGAGATTCTTGATTACTCTTAGGTCTTTCCAAAAGATATCGAGGCTGCCAAGCATCTCCATTTGTTCCCACGAGAGGAACGAGAAACTGATATGACTGGTAAGAGTGTGTAGCTTTTTCCTTTGGGTAGATGTCTCAAAAGGCTATTTCTCCCCTGTTCTTACAAAGAACAAGAAATGTGAAATCAAGCTGCAAGGACAGCACCACGTGTCTTCTGCAGTTACAGTTGTGAGTAGCTTGTCGAGAGGCCGTTAGAGGTAGAAAAACAGCTGGCCTTAAAGGTGGAGGCCACTGAAGAGGAACATGGAAAAGAGGCCGAATAGGGCTCTGTCAACGTTTTTATGATTTCTGGGATTTCTTGTTGTACTCTGCTGATTACTTCCGTTGTTGCTGCTACTGCTGACTCGGGCAAAGTGAAAAAGCCCCCATATGCCACAATAACCAACACTCAATGTCAGTTCTTATCTTTTTTCAAAAGTTCGTTTAACGGAGCCCGTAAGTTGTGCCTATTTGATATAAATATCTGGTAATTATTTGCCAATCCTAAGAAACTTTGGAATGTAGAGACATTTACGGGAGCTGGCATGTCCTTGATTGCTCTAGCCCGTTCTAGATCTGGTCTTATGCCATCTTTATCGATAATGTGTCCCAAGTATTTAATCCCCTCCATTAAAAGTTGTATTTGGATTCTTTCAATTTGAAACCGTACTCCTGGGTTCTTGAGAAGACTTCATGAAAATGTTACTTATGCTGTTCGACATTTTGACTGATCATTAATATGTTGTCCAAATATGCAACCACGAAGTCAAGGTCGTTCAGTATAGTATCCATCACTTGCTGAAAAATTGCCGGCGCAACTTTTACTCTGAACCGTAGACGTTCGAACGTGTACAACCCACAATGGGTGTTGATACAGAGCAACTTAGAACATTCTTTCTCCGCCGGTATTTGAAGATACGCGTCACTGGGGTCGATTTTTGAAAAACATTTCCCAAGATTCGCGAAAATTTCTTCCGGTTTAGGTAAAAAAAAATAATGATAGATAGTCTTTGAGTGCCGCATTACGACCCGTCGAGAAATCGGCGCAGACCAGGATTATAGAAAAGAAGCCTCCCGAATTGAACCTCCAACTTATGACGGGAATGAGGGTAATTCGAACCTGCGTACGTGGCATGACGATCGATTTGCAACAAGACACCTGATAAAGAAGTGAAAGGCACATTTCGATTTTCCTTAAAAACTGACTGGATGTCACCTTTAAACTCGAATTTTGCTGTCATATTATTACATCGACCAAGGCCCCTAGAAAAAAATAATTCCGGAAAAGTTTCTTTTAAATGTTTATTAAATTATTTTCCTCGGTGGTCAGGTTTTCGAGTTTTTGGCAAAATGAATTAATTGGTATGTCCCACAATTTAAATTTCTGCATCCAGTCGGTGCTGAATAAATTTTCTGTATTCCTTAATTCTGTATTCTTTTAACGCCTTGAAAAATTACACTAGTAATAAGTTCTGTAAACTTGATTTTCTTCCATGTGACGGACCTGGCCATTTTATTAGTTCTTAGCAAGTTTGGTTTTCTAAATTTTTCCAATTGTGTAAATTTATGATTGTTAAATCTGAACCAGAATCCAACTGTCGTTTAATATTTTTATTTAGTATTTGTACTTGCACATATTTCCTAATGCTTAACCCGTCTTGTTCATCTGATTTTGTTTTTTTAAGAAGCTATTAACCTTTTTTCCTCGCAATGGGAACTCTTGTGCCTGACACGGCTACAATTTAAGCACTTTTTATTCCAGTAAGAGCAGAACCATAACACGGGTTAAGAAGCAAGTTGCTTTGTTTCTTTTTGGATTAGTTTGATTTAGAGGGAGAATTAAATTTGTTTGTACTTTTCGTATACCAAATTCCTCGATATTTTTCGAATCTTGGTGTACGCTTACGGACTTAACATTCGATCGCTATTTATTGGAAAGTAAGATTTGGCTCATTTTCCAATTTATTCAGAACCCTAAGTCTAATTTCAGCGTCTTTAGCTGAAACGAGTTCTTGAACCAATATCAGACACTTGAAATGATACGCACTCAATTCTGACAGTTTGTAATCGTCGCAATGTTTGTTCACGACCGACACGAATGTAGTGTAATATTCATTGTTTTTTCTGGTTAAATTCATACACTTCCATCTCTGATAAAAGAGTGAAATTTTCGGACTAAAATATTCCTTATGAAGTTTAACCGCTTCAGTAAATGTCAGTTCACTTGTTTTACTGGGTAAAATATAGTTCACAAATTTGCGCTCTGTGGTGCACAGTTTTCGAAGAGTCCGACCAACTTATGCAATCTGAGGCGTATAAATTCTCAAAGCTTTAAAAATTGAAGACAAAAGTTATATTCTCGTCCGGAGAATATGTAAAAGTTTCTATTGCGCCCCAGATCGTGTTTTGTGAGAACGCCTTTTCGTTTTCATTTATTTGTTCCCTGCTTGCAAGTTCAAACAAGTTTCTTTGCTGTTGTTGAGTTTGAAGTAGAATTTCTTCAAGTTTTTGATGTCTGCTTTCTGTGTGATTTTGAAATTCCAACCGATCTTTCTCAGATTGCTTTAGCATTTCAATTCGTTTTGGTTGCCATTTAAGTTACCGTTGGATTTGCTGTTCAAGTTGGAACAAAAGAATTTTGTCCATGTTTGACCGAGTCTTATTTTTTAGGGTCAAACCAAATACAATTACAAAAAAAAAAAAAAAAAAAACTGAGAAAACCGAAATAAAAATTAAATGAATAAAAAGTTACTTTCATTTCTTACTCACTGAGAGAATCACGGGTGCTTTTTTTCTCTCTCTCAAAAAAAAAAAACAACATTCTCGTAGTTTAGCGGCTCGCGTTTAAGTTTAGTGTCAGTTACTTACACTTTTTTTCGTTCGGTTTCCTTTTCTGGATTACCAAGAATTGAATGAAGCCAATGTGAGACAAAATATAAAATTCAGTGCGTCCAATATTGACAATTTCCATGCAGCTCTTTTGGAGTCCTCAAGCGTCCTTAAGTGTTCTCGTCGCCCACTTGTTGTGGCCTGGTTAGGGGCCAGAAATAAAGACAGAAAGACGGAACAGAGTTAAACAAACATATTAATTAGAAACAGAAGTACAAACATACAGCATGAGAAGATCACCAGTGTGACTGTATTGGTCCGGCTGTCAGTGCTATCTGCTGGAATAGACTTCTCTCTGCTCAGCACAAAGCAGAAACTGCTGCTTATTTATAATTTGGAAGTGTTCACGTGTGCCATGGGTAAATTACCATAACAGAAACTTCATCACGCATAGGATCAAATCGAAAATCTAATCAGTTCATGCTAGTCACGAGGCCAATCATCCATGAAAGTTTCACCCGATTCCCTCCAGCGAAACTTGAGATTTTTT
Source organism: Ascarosepion bandense (assembly GCA_037127315.1). Taxonomy (NCBI): domain Eukaryota; kingdom Metazoa; phylum Mollusca; class Cephalopoda; order Sepiida; family Sepiidae; genus Ascarosepion; species Ascarosepion bandense. The sequence goes on along the minus strand of JBBBDQ010000126.1, from coordinate 469,665 downwards.
GGCGACGGACAGACAAATAAACAAAAAGACGTGACCGAATACAATACTTCTGCTTTAAGGCGGAATTAATAATAATAATAATAATAATAATAATAATAATAATAATGAGAAGAAGAAGAAGAAGAAGAAGAAGGGGAAGAAGGAGGAGGAAGAGGAAGAGGAGGAGAAGAGTTAATTCCGTCATGAAATAACACAGGAAATCTATAAAACAATCCAGCCAAGTGTTGTGGGATCGTTCTTCACTGGGTGCTCAATATTTGAGTTCATGTGCTAGAACAGTAATAAGCTTTGTAGATAACTACAAAAGTTATAAGTTATAGTTTAAAGATATTTAAAAATATATTTAAAATATTTTAAAAGAAATATTTAAATAAAAGAAATATTTTAAATATTTTAAAAGAAACATTTTTAAAATATTTTTAAAAATATCCTATGTTATATTTTAAAAGTTATAAGTTATATTTTAACTACAAAAAATGACAGATTGCGACCAAGAATAGCTGGATTGAGAAATAGGAAGTAATATGTGCGTTGTGGTACAGTGGATATCGGCTCGGAACGAAAAATCCGGGAGCCGAGTTCGAATTCCAGTTGAATCCATTGTATTTACTTACTTGGGAAAGATATTAATCTGTCTGTTCCTTCCAGTTATGGGTTAAATAGCAGGACAGATTGGGTTCTATAGCCTTGGTCGGCAACCAGTCTACCGCAGAAAGCAATGGTAAACTACTGCGGGATAATCTGCCCAGTCAGTCATGTCCCTTTCGAGACATGATCGCCCAAGCGTGTATCACGTATAGCACTTAACTGACTGACATGTTTAGATTCATTTAAATTAAGAGAAATTAACATATCGACAGCTATTCGTAGCGTGTATATGCATAATTCTATTTGGGCGCGAACAGCATTTGCTTAAGAATGTCTATCTTCGGCTGATCGACAGCGTCCATGTGTGTGTGTGTGTGTGTGTGTGTGTGTGTGTGTGTGTGTGTAAAACCACAGGAACAAGACGGGACGCGGGACAGGCAGCTCCATAGACAAACGGAAAGTCAGGCAGAAAAATGCGGAACCCATTTTTATTGTTTTCTGCAAATGCGTCAGGATTATTTCGGAAGAGTGACACGATAAACTACCTTGCCGACTATCTAGCTAGCTACCTCAATATGTTCTAATGTAGCTCAGTTTGTTCATATCTATCTATCTATCTATCTATCTATCTATCTATCTATCTATCTATCTATATCAGCCTGTTCATATCTATCTATCTATCTATCTATCTATCTATCTTTTAAATTTCAAGAAAATAATAAACCGTTTACAAAGTAAAAGGCTTGGGAGGGGGTATTGTAGGGATCTACCAACAAATGGACTCGTCCACACCTTTATAATATGACTACCGACTCTGAGTTGGAGTCAGTGCGTAGCAGACTTGCTTCTGCTACTGTTGACACTGTCAGCACTCTGCCTTCGGTAGAGGGCGCTCTCTGCTTCCGAGCAGAGCACAAACCCAGTCGTGGTTCCGCCGGAGGGTAGAACCACGACTCGGTAAAAATAGACAGACATATTTTTGGCCCGGCTATATGGCCTGAACACCCACATTAAAATGACCATGTGTCACATCCGGCCTTGCGTGGGAAGGCTAGTGAATATAGTCACTGCGTAGCAGACTTGTCTCTGCTACTGTTGACACTGTCAGCACTCTGCCTTCGGTAGAGGGCGCTCTCTGCTTCCGAGCAGAGAGCACAAACCCAGTCGTGGTTCCGCCGGAGGGTAGAACCACGACTCGGTAAAAATAGACAGACATATTTTTGGCCCGGCTATATGGCCGGGAATACCCACATTAAAATGACCATGTGTCACATCCAGCCTTGCGTGGGAAGGCTAGTGAATATAGTCACTGCGTAGCAGACTTGCCTCTGCTACTGTTGACACTGTCAACACTCTGCCTTCGGTAGAGGGCGCTCTCTGCTTCCGAGCAGAGAGCACAAACCCAGTCGTGGTTCCGCCGGAGGGCAGAACACGACTCGGTAAAAATAGACAGACATATTTTTGGCCCGGCTATATGGCCGGGAACACCCACATTAAAATGACCATGTGTCACATCCGGCCTTGCGTGGGAAGGCTAGTGAATATAGTCACTGCGTAGCAGACTTGCCTCTGCTACTGTTGACACTGTCAGCACTCTGCCTTCGGTAGAGGGCGCTCTCTGCTTCCGAGCAGAGAGCACAAACCCAGTCGTGGTTCCGCCGAAGGGTAGAATCACGACTGGGGAAAAATAGACTGACATATTTTTGGCCCGGCTATATGGCCGGAATACCCACAATAAAATGACCATGTGTCACATCCAGCCTTGCGTGGGAAGGCTAGTAAATACAGTCACTGAGTAGTAGCCACAGAGTGAGTGAATGAGTGAGTCAGGATGCCTGCGAGAGAAAGTACTCCAGTCCACGTTAACATTTGTACTACGTTTCCCGAGAATATACTGTTCAACTTTATATCCGAGTCCATGTTATCTTTCTATGGCCCTTCGTTCATAACACTATCTACCAGTTTGAATCGTGCCTATTGCTTTAATTATTATACGATAACAGTGGCATTAAGATGGCATATTGTTTCAAATTCAATGTCATTACAGTACTTATGCTCTCATATTCTTTAACAGGTCAATGTTTATATGATGACCCTGCTATAAGAAGGCATCTCTTTCTTCTACTCCTGAATCATTGTATCTGGTCTCTTAGATATTATATCGATTAGTATGAATGGTAAATATACTGTAGATACCTCCATTCATTTTTGATAACTCACTTTTAAATTGAATTTTTAAAAATAACAAACGTTTTCTTGAAACTTTAATTTTAGCTTAATTGAAAGCTAAATGATTAAATGTTCTATTTCCAGTAAGCAAAACGTTCTGGTGTATTTCCAACAGAAATTTTATGCATTAGAATCTAAAATTTTGAAATGTTTAAGAATTTTTCAATTTTTCGGCCATTTTTGAGCATTTTGTACAATTGTAAACAAAAATTAATTCTCGGTTTTAAAATCTTGCAAAAATAAAATATACATCTGTGACATGTTATGTTTGAAAAACTAGCAAATTTAAACTTAATTTAATCTAATTTGAAACAAATATTACTTGTTTATAGCATGAAATTTAGAATAAAAGTATTTCTTAATCAGAGACGTCTGACTCGTTGAACTTTCAAGTAGGCGATGACAGCCATGTCATCAATCAGTTTACACATCTAGAAGTATGGTTGACATAACCCGAGCGAACGTTTAATAAGGGTTGTTTCAACCCTTAAAACACGTGACCTTTTCATGATAAGTCTCTTATACTGTTCCAAAAGTTGAAAGAATTGTGCATTTCAACATAAAGAAAATTAATAATTTTTAAAATCTTAATTCTAAATGATTTGCATTAAGCTTTTCAATTTTTTATCTATAAATATAGTTTACTTAAATTAATAGCCGAAGACACCAGATGACTGGGATGTTTGAAACTTTATAAATGATCATAATTAGCAAAGAAAAAAATAAAAATTCTTATAAAAATCGTTATTAATCGGATCTCTTTTTCTTCAGAATATGATATTTTTAATAGTTTGTCTAAATTAAATTAAATAGTCTGAATAATGTAAATACTGTAAATACTACCTCATCTCAGAAATATAGACAAATAGAATGATCTATTATTGAACGTCATACAAATGGCAACAAAAATGAGGACAGTCGTCCGAATAATGTAAATACTGTAAATACTACCTCATCTCAGAAATATAGACAAATAGAATGATCTATTATTAAACGTCATCCAAATGGCAAGAAAGATGAGGACAATAGTCCGAATAATGTAAATACTGTAAATACTACCTCATCTCAGAAATATAGACAAATAGAATGATCTATTATTAAACGTCATACAAATGGCAAGAAAGATGAGGACAATAGTCCGAATAATGTAAATACTGTAAATACTACCTCATCTCAGAAATATAGACAAATAGAATGATCTATTATTAAACGTCATACAAATGGCAACAAAGATAAGGACAATAGTCCGAATAATGTAAATACTGTAAATACTACCTCATCTCAGAAATATAGACAAATAGAATGATCTATTATTAAACGTCATACAAATGGCAACAAAGATGAGGACAATTGTCCGAATAATGTAAATACTGTAAATACTACCTCATCTCAGAAATATAGACAAATAGAATGATCTATTATTAAACGTCGTACAAATGGCAACAAAGATGAGGACAATAGTCCGAATAATGTAAATACTGTAAATACTACCTCATCTCAGAAATATAGATATATAGAATGATCTATTATTAAACGTTGAACAAATAGCAAGAAAGATTAGGACAATAGTCCTAATAATGTAAATACTGTAAATACTACCTCATCTCAGAAATATAGACATATAGAATGATCTATTATTAAACGTTGAACAAATGGCAAGAAAGATGGAGACAATAGTCCGAATAATGTAAATACTGTAAATACAACCTCATCTCAGAAATATAGACTAATAGAATGATCTATTATTAAACGTCGTACAAATGGCAACAAAGATAAGGACAATAGTCCGAATAATGTAAATACTGTAAATCCTTCCTCATCTCAGAAATATAGACAAATAGAATGATCTATTATTAAACGTCGTACAAAAGGCAACAAAGATGAGGACGATAGTCCGAATAATGTAAATACTGTAAATACTACCTCATCTCAGAAATATAGAAAAATAGAATGATCTATTATTAAACGTCATACAAATGGCAACAAAGATGAGGACAATAGTCCGAATAATGTAAATACTGTAAATACTACCTCATCTCAGAAATATAGAAAAATAGAATGATCTATTATTAAACGTCATACAAATGGCAACAAAGATGAGGACAATTGTCCGAACAATGTAAATACTGTAAATACTACCTCATCTCAGAAATATAGACACATAGAATGATCTATTATTAAACGTCGTACAAATGGCAACAAAGATGAGGACAATAGTCCGAATAATGTAAATACTGTAAATCCTTCCTCATCTCAGAAATATAGACAAATAGAATGATCTATTATTAAACGTCGTACAAATGGCAACAAAGATGAAGACGATAGTCCGAATAATGTAAATACTGTAAATACTACCTCATCTCAGAAATATAGACACATAGAATGATCTATTATTAAACGTCGTACAAATGGCAACAAAGATGAGGACAATAGTCCGAATAATGTAAATACTGTAAATCCTTCCTCATCTCAGAAATATAGACTAATAGAATGATCTATTATTAAACGTCGTACAAATGGCAACAACGATGAGGACAATAGTCCGAATAATGTAAATACTGTAAATACTACCTCATCTTAGAAATATAGATATATAGAATGATCTATTATTAAACGTTGAACAAATGGCAACAAAGATGAGGACAATAGTCCGAATAATGTAAATACTGTAAATCCTTCCTCATCTCAGAAATATAGACAAATGGAATGATCTATTATTAAACGTCGTACAAATGGCAACAAAGATGAGGACGATAGTCCGAATAATGTAAATACTGTAAATACTACCTCATCTCAGAAATATAGACCAATAGAATGATCTATTATTAAACGTCATACAAATGTCAAGAAAGATGAGGACAATAGTCCGAATAATGTAAATACTGTAAATCCTTCCTCATCTCAGAAATATAGACTAATCGAATGATCTATTATTAAACGTCGTACAAATGGCAACAAAGATGAGGACAATAGTCCGAATAATGTAAATACTGTAAATACTTCCTCATCTCAGAAATATCGACAAATATTCATTTAATTCATTGTTATTTAACTGTTCGGAGCAGATATTCGGAAAAGTGATTCCGTAGAAAATTTTTTTTTATGATTTACATTCTCCAAAAAGTTCTCCATGTAACTAATAAAAAGAAATTCGGTTCAGTACTCAATTTCTAGAAATTTCATGAATTTAATTGGATAGTTGTCAACAGATCTAAAACAAAAAATATTTTTACAAAGATTTTCTAAAAATATTAATTGCATAAATAACTTCCTTCATTTGAGAATAAGTTCTGACAGTTTCATTAAAATAAAACAATTATTTGATTTTTGCAGGAATTTCCACATTAATGTGTCTTTTTACACCAAAAAGATAACTTGCGTAATATTCAGTCAGTCAGTTAAATGCCATACATGATACACGCTTGGGCGATCATGTCTCGAAAGAGACATGACTAACTGGGCAGAAGATTATCCCGCAGTAGGTCGCCATTACTTTCTGCTTTTTACTGGTTGCCAGCCAAAGCTATGGAACCCAATCGGTCGTTATTTAACCCATAACTGGAGGATAGAGACGGATTAATACCTTTCCCAAGGTTATTTGCACGTAAGTGAATGCAAGATATTGAACTGGAATTCGAACTCGGCTACCCGGTTTCTCGTTCCAAGCCGATATCCACTGCACTACAAGGCACATTACGTTTGACATAGTAGCAAGCTCTAGTAAAAATAACGTAAACATTTTGATGATAAAACTTTGTTTTAATAAGTTATATGATGACCTTTAAAAATCATGCTGTTTTTTCGGTGAATGGCTTGACGTACCTAAAAGTCGGTCACTTATGAAAGGTAAATATTATATCGGTCAGTATGAATGGTAAATATTATGTTAGGCAGTAGGAATGGTATTATCTCCATGGCGATGACCGGTTTTTAGGATGTGTGGTTCAGAAATTTTTTTTTAAATATCCATTATTTTATATATATATATATATATATATATATATATATATATATATGTGCGTTGTGGCGCAGTGCATATCGGGGCTCGGAACGAGAAATCGGGGAACCGAGTTCGAATCCCAGTTGAATGCCTTGCATTCACTTACGCGCAAATACCCTTGGGAAAGGTATTAATCCGTCTCTTCCCTCCAAAGGTGAGGACAAATGTCCGAATAATGTAAATACTGTAAATACTACCTCATCTCAGAAAGATAGACATATAGAATGATCTATTATTAAACGTTCTCCAAATGGCAAGAAAGATGAGGACAATAGTCCTAATAATGTAAATACTGTAAATACTACCTCATCTCAGAAATATAGTCATATAGAATGATCTATTATCAAACGTTGAACAAATGGCAAGAAAGATGAGGACAATAGTCCTAATAATGTAAATACTGTAAATACTACCTCATCTCAGAAATATAGACAAATAGAATGATCTATTATTAAACGTCGTACAAATGGCAACAAAGATGAGGACAATAGTCCGAATAATGTAAATACTGTAAATACTACCTCATCTCAGAAATATAGATATATAGAATGATCTATTATTAAACGTTGAACAAATAGCAAGAAAGATTAGGACAATAGTCCTAATAATGTAAATACTGTAAATACTACCTCATCTCAGAAATATAGACATATAGAATGATCTATTATTAAACGTTGAACAAATGGCAAGAAAGATGGAGACAATAGTCCGAATAATGTAAATACTGTAAATACAACCTCATCTCAGAAATATAGACTAATAGAATGATCTATTATTAAACGTCGTACAAATGGCAACAAAGATGAGGACAATAGTCCGAATAATGTAAATACTGTAAATCCTTCCTCATCTCAGAAATATAGACAAATAGAATGATCTATTATTAAACGTCGTACAAAAGGCAACAAAGATGAGGACGATAGTCCGAATAATGTAAATACTGTAAATACTACCTCATCTCAGAAATATAGAAAAATAGAATGATCTATTATTAAACGTCATACAAATGGCAACAAAGATGAGGACAATAGTCCGAATAATGTAAATACTGTAAATACTACCTCATCTCAGAAATATAGAAAAATAGAATGATCTATTATTAAACGTCATACAAATGGCAACAAAGATGAGGACAATTGTCCGAACAATGTAAATACTGTAAATACTACCTCATCTCAGAAATATAGACACATAGAATGATCTATTATTAAACGTCGTACAAATGGCAACAAAGATGAGGACAATAGTCCGAATAATGTAAATACTGTAAATACTTTCTCATCTCAGAAATATAGGCGAATAGAATGATCTATTATTAAACGTCGTACAAATGGCAACAAAGATGAAGACGATAGTCCGAATAATGTAAATACTGTAAATACTACCTCATCTCAGAAATATAGAAAAATAGAATGATCTATTATTAAACGTCATACAAATGGGAAGAAAGATGAGGACAATAGTCTGAATAATGTAAATACTGTAAATACTACCTCATCTCAGAAATATAGACAAATAGAATGATCTATTATTAAACGTCGTACAAATGGCAACAAAGATGAAGACGATAGTCCGAATAATGTAAATACTGTAAATACTACCTCATCTCAGAAATATAGACACATAGAATGATCTATTATTAAACGTCGTACAAATGGCAACAAAGATGAGGACAATAGTCCGAATAATGTAAATACTGTAAATCCTTCCTCATCTCAGAAATATAGACTAATAGAATGATCTATTATTAAACGTCGTACAAATGGCAACAACGATGAGGACAATAGTCCTAATAATGTAAATACTGTAAATACTACCTCATCTTAGAAATATAGATATATAGAATGATCTATTATTAAACGTTGAACAAATGGCAACAAAGATGAGGACAATAGTCCGAATAATGTAAATACTGTAAATCCTTCCTCATCTCAGAAATATAGACAAATGGAATGATCTATTATTAAACGTCGTACAAATGGCAACAAAGATGAGGACGATAGTCCGAATAATGTAAATACTGTAAATACTACCTCATCTCAGAAATATAGACCAATAGAATGATCTATTATTAAACGTCATACAAATGTCAAGAAAGATGAGGACAATAGTCCGAATAATGTAAATACTGTAAATCCTTCCTCATCTCAGAAATATAGACTAATCGAATGATCTATTATTAAACGTCGTACAAATGGCAACAAAGATGAGGACAATAGTCCGAATAATGTAAATACTGTAAATACTTCCTCATCTCAGAAATATCGACAAATATTCATTTAATTCATTGTTATTTAACTGTTCGGAGCAGATATTCGGAAAAGTGATTCCGTAGAAAATTTTTTTTTATGATTTACATTCTCCAAAAAGTTCTCCATGTAACTAATAAAAAGAAATTCGGTTCAGTACTCAATTTCTAGAAATTTCATGAATTTAATTGGATAGTTGTCAACAGATCTAAAACAAAAATATTTTTACAAAGATTTTCTAAAAATATTAATTGCATAAATAACTTCCTTCATTTGAGAATAAGTTCTGACAGTTTCATTAAAATAAAACAATTATTTGATTTTTGCAGGAATTTCCACATTAATGTGTCTTTTTACACCAAAAAGATAACTTGCGTAATATTCAGTCAGTCAGTTAAATGCCATACATGATACACGCTTGGGCGATCATGTCTCGAAAGAGACATGACTAACTGGGCAGAAGATTATCCCGCAGTAGGTCGCCATTACTTTCTGCTTTTTACTGGTTGCCAGCCAAAGCTATGGAACCCAATCGGTCGTTATTTAACCCATAACTGGAGGATAGAGACGGATTAATACCTTTCCCAAGGTTATTTGCACGTAAGTGAATGCAAGATATTGAACTGGAATTCGAACTCGGCTACCCGGTTTCTCGTTCCAAGCCGATATCCACTGCACTACAAGGCACATTACGTTTGACATAGTAGCAAGCTCTAGTAAAAATAACGTAAACATTTTGATGATAAAACTTTGTTTTAATAAGTTATATGATGACCTTTAAAAATCATGCTGTTTTTTCGGTGAATGGCTTGACGTACCTAAAAGTCGGTCACTTATGAAAGGTAAATATTATATCGGTCAGTATGAATGGTAAATATTATGTTAGGCAGTAGGAATGGTATTATCTCCATGGCGATGACCGGTTTTTAGGATGTGTGGTTCAGAAATTTTTTTTTAAATATCCATTATTTTATATATATATATATATATATATATATATATATATATATATATATATATATATATGTGCGTTGTGGCGCAGTGCATATCGGGGCTCGGAACGAGAAATCGGGGAACCGAGTTCGAATCCCAGTTGAATGCCTTGCATTCACTTACGCGCAAATACCCTTGGGAAAGGTATTAATCCGTCTCTTCCCTCCAAAGGTGAGGACAAATGTCCGAATAATGTAAATACTGTAAATACTACCTCATCTCAGAAAGATAGACATATAGAATGATCTATTATTAAACGTTCTCCAAATGGCAAGAAAGATGAGGACAATAGTCCTAATAATGTAAATACTGTAAATACTACCTCATCTCAGAAATATAGTCATATAGAATGATCTATTATCAAACGTTGAACAAATGGCAAGAAAGATGAGGACAATAGTCCTAATAATGTAAATACTGTAAATACTACCTCATCTCAGAAATATAGACAAATAGAATGATCTATTATTAAACGTTGAACAAATGGCTAGAAAGATGAGCACAATAGTCCAAATAATGTAAATATTGTAAATACTACCTCATCTCAGAAATATAGACAAATAGAATGATCTATTATTAAACGTCATACAAATGGCAACAAAGATAAGGACAATAGTCCGAATAATGTAAATACTGTAAATACTACCTCATCTCAGAAATATAGACAAATAGAATGATCTATTATTAAACGTCATACAAATGGCAACAAAGATGAGGACAATTGTCCGAATAATGTAAATACTGTAAATACTACCTCATCTCAGAAATATAGACAAATAGAATGATCTATTATTAAACGTCGTACAAATGGCAACAAAGATGAGGACAATAGTCCGAATAATGTAAATACTGTAAATACTACCTCATCTCAGAAATATAGATATATAGAATGATCTATTATTAAACGTTGAACAAATAGCAAGAAAGATTAGGACAATAGTCCTAATAATGTAAATACTGTAAATACTACCTCATCTCAGAAATATAGACATATAGAATGATCTATTATTAAACGTTGAACAAATGGCAAGAAAGATGGAGACAATAGTCCGAATAATGTAAATACTGTAAATACAACCTCATCTCAGAAATATAGACTAATAGAATGATCTATTATTAAACGTTGAACAAATGGCAAGAAAGATGGAGACAATAGTCCTAATAATGTAAATACTGTAAATACGACCTCATCTCAGAAATATATACATATAGAATGATCTATTATTAAACGTTGAACAAATGGCAAGAAAGATGAGGACAATAGTCCTAATAATGTAAATACTGTAAATATTACCTCATCTCAGAAATATAGACAAATAGAATGATCTATTATTAAACGTTGAACAAATGGCAAGAAAGATGGGGACAATAGTCCTAATAATGTAAATACTGTAAATACTACCTCATCTCAGAAATATAGACATATAGAATGATCTATTATTAAACGTTGAACAAATGGCAAGAAAGATGAGGACAATAGTCCGAATAATGTAAATACTGTAAATACTACCTCATCTCGGAAATATAGACAAATAGAATGATCTATTATTAAACGTTGAACAAATGGCAAGAAAGATGGGGACAATAGTCCTAATAATGTAAATACTGTAAATACTACCTCATCTCAGAAATATAGACAAATAGAATGATCTATTATTAAACGTTGAACAAATGGCAAGAAAGATGGGGACAATAGTCCTAATAATGTAAATACTGTAAATACTACCTCATCTCAGAAATATAGACAAATAGAATGATCTATTATTAAACGTTGAACAAATGGCAAGAAAGATGGAGACAATAGTCCTAATAATGTAAATACTGTAAATACTACCTCATCTCAGAAATATAGACATATAGAATGATCTATTATTAAACGTTGAACAAATGGCAAGAAAGATGGGGACAATAGTCCTAATAATGTAAATACTGTAAATACTACCTCATCTCAGAAATATAGACATATAGAATGATCTATTATTAAACGTTGAACAAATGGCAAGAAAGATGAGGCCCGAATAATGTAAATACCGTAAAGAAAAATGCGCTGAATTACTATGATACCCATCATTTTATTTTTAGTTAATACTGGACAATCTCCCCAGGGATGAAGATAGAAACTAGTCCGTTAAGTGCCATATGTGCTACACGCTTGGTCGATCATTTTTTCGAGACATGACTGATTAGACAGAAGATTTTCCCGCAGTAGGTTGCCATTTCTTTTTTGCGGTATACTGATAGCCAACCAAGGCCATAGAAGCCAATCTGTCCTGCTATGCAACCAATAATTGGAGGAAAAAGAAATAGATTCATACAAGGGTAATTGGGCGTCAGTGAATGCAACTAATTCAACTGAAATTCGAACTCCGAATTCGAATTCCGAGCCGATATCCATTACGCCGCAACGCACATCCTAGAGGCAGCCGAAATGTGATTCTGGCCCTAACCATTATGGATCAGATTGAGGGCAAGAGAGACGGGGGAAAGTATCGAATCCCTTAACAAACAAGCATGTGTGAATGGACGGCAGAGCGGGTGGAGAGGCGTAAGACGTAGAGACAAACTGCTAAGTGCCAAAAGTGATAGAAAGTTGTGGAGAGTCATGATCACCTATGTTTTGAACGGATGCGTCATATCGAAAAAAAAAGGGTCATTTTTTTCTTACCAGCGTATATGGTCGGTGTTTGAGTGAAGATATCAGGTTTTTTATTTAGATATGCCCCCCCCCCAATTAGAAGAATGTTCCTTATTTTTGCCTCATGTCAGATGGCGTAGTCAAACGCTAGAAATGATCTAAATCGAATAAAGCAGGTACGATCTCCTCTTTTCATAAAATCTGATTGCACAGAGAATCAGAGCTTACACACACCTATACCTTTTCATGAGCCCAAAGAAAAGCATATACATTTATTCATTCATTAATATAAAAAAAAAAAGATTTGTTTATAAGACAGATGGCTCCCCAAACTTTACCATCTATGGATGTCGAAAACAAAATAGATACAATTCCTCATGTATTACCCAATCAGCAGGTAGAAAATAATTTTAAATGTTGATCCGATTCTATCTTTCACAAACGCATAAATAAGCGTGAATTTTGACTTTTCTCTTTAGGGAGCCAAACAAGTCGTCTGATAGGAAGCCACGTCCAGGCGACATGCATTTTCTTCCTCTCTCACCTTTTCTTTCGCACTGCATGCATTGATTCCCTTTCTTCCTAACATACTGTCAGCAAAGAAAGAAAAATGAAAGAAAGAAACAAAGAAAGAATGAACATCACAGAGAGCCACAAGTCGTCTGACTAGACTCTTCGTCCAGGCAACATGCATGTTCTCCTTATCTTACCTTCTCTTTCGCATTGCATGCATTGGTACGCTTTCTTTTCAGTAAAGAAAGAAAGAAAGAAAGAAAGAAAGAACATCACAGTGAGCCACAAGTCATCTGACTAGACGCCTCGTCCAAGCGATATGCATTTTGTCCCTCTCTCACCTTCTCTTTCGCACTGAGTGCATTGATTCTCTTTCTTTCTAATGTATTGTCGGCAACAAACAAATCAGTGATACCATTTCCGTCCTTAGCTTTAAACTTATTTATTGTCAGACGTGCGCGTGACACACACACACACACACACACACACACACACACACACACACACACACACACACAGGCGTATTTTCACTTACGAATCCATTTCACATCATTTCAACTGACTTTAAGAAAATTGAACTTTATATGCAAACATTCAAAAGAAAACTTCATGCAGAACTTTCAAACATAAATATTACTTCAAAACAACAAAATTCATGTCAATTCTTCTCGATAAATAAATCTTACACTTACTGATACAAACGAGACTTTTTTATCTGTTTTTTTAATGTTTGTTCAAGCTTTTAATTCTTTCGAATGTAGTGGGCTCAGTTATGTTTGACACAAGGTCATTTTGCAAGCATAGCAGACGGTCACTACACTTAAAAATGTATATCTGAGTTGAGTCATTTTAAAAGAGAATTCTGTCTTCCCCAAGAGCGAACACACAAGTGATACGTAAAAAATAAAAATAAAATACAGAATCAAATGAAATTGGGACGAGCTACCTGAGAGGCATGCCGAGAGACAGACAAGTAGGAATTCAGAAACAGCGTGGGGAATTTCTAAAAGCACATCTTTGATAACAGCTTCGGTAACGTCATAATCACCGTGGCGATATCATACGATCGATGCGCATGCGTGCTTCCCATTATCCGCAGGCACTCCATTCTTCTCGAGGCAAGATCGTGTTTCGTAACATATTAGATAAGGGCAAATCATCCTTAAAGCTCCATTAATCGCAAATTGGGCTGTCAATAATAAGCTAAAAGAAAATACGTACAAATCTCTCTCTCTCTCTCTCTCTCTCTCTCGCTCTCTGTTTATATATATATATATATATATATATGTATGTATGTATGTATGTATTACGGAAATTAACGACGATTAACGAAACTTGGTTATAAACAACAGACAATTTGAAATGATTTGTTTGAACATTATTTTTTATCGATACTCGTATTTATTTTAATTAAAAACAGAATATCTACTTAAATACGAGTATCGATCAAAAATAATGTTCAAACAAATCAGTTTCAGATATATATATATATATATATATATATATATATATATATATATATATATATACTGTCACAAAGACGTGAGCTACTTTACGGAACACCATGTACTGCACTGTCTTGGCTACCTTTGGGAGAAAGACCTCGAAGTCACATCACTGGTTTGAGGCAAAGTCCTCCAAGATGACTCCCATCATTAAAGCCAAGCGCGCCACTCTAGCAGAGTACTAGCTGTCACCCAACGAGAGAAACCTACAGATCCTCCGGGCTGCTAGAAGCAAAGTTCAGTCGGCTGCTAAACGCTACGCCAACAAATACTGACAGAGCTCAGGGAAACCATTCAGACAGCAGCAATGATAGGGAATATCAGAAGGATGTGTGATGGCATCAAGACAGCAATGGCACTATTGCAGAACAAGAAATTTAACACTGGGGTAGTCATCACAAGCAAAAAACAACAGTTGGAGAGATGGATGGGACACTATTCCAACCTCTACTACAAACAGAATGTTGTGACGTTTGCAGTCCTTGGCGCAATTGTGTGTCTACCTGTCGTGGAAAAGCTCGACCCCGAGCCGACGACAGAGGTACTCAGTGAGGCCATCAACAGTTTGACCACAGCAAAAAACCCAGGTAGTAATGGAATTCTCCCGATCTTATCAAATACTGCTATACTATCCTACTGCTTCCTCTGCACGAAGTCCCTCTGCCATTGCTGGAAACAAAGGGCTGTACCACAGGGACATGAGGAACGCTACGATCATCGCCCTCTCCTAGAACAAAGGCGAGCAAAGGGGCTGCAACGATTACAGAGGTATCGCTCCCCTCTGCGTCGTGGGCAAGATTTTTGTTCGGCTCAAAAGCTTGCCGAACGTGTTTACCTAGACGTGCAGTGCGGCTTCCGAGCTGAACGATCAACAGTGGACATGATCTTCTCGCTCCGTCAGTTCCAGAAGTGCAGAGAACAGCAGATTTTTTTTTAATCATATCACCCCGAGCAAGGCGGTAACGCCACTGATGAGCAGGGGGCTACGTAAAAGTGAAAAGATTGGAAAAGAGAAAGTCGGAAACCACATCCTAAACAGGAAACAAGGGATGAGCCTCTTCACCTGTTCAGTAGACATGGGTGGAGTGTAAACCGGGCGATAGTTTAGTCTATCTGCCCCCTGTACGTTGCTTTCATCGATCTGATTAAGGCGTTCGACGTCGTTAGCAGAGAGAAACTCTTCAGAATTATGTCCAAATTGGCTGCCCACTCAAGCTGAAGAGCTTGGTTGAGTCCTTCCAAAGCGATATGCGGGGAGACTGTGCAGTTCAACGGCAGCGTCTCAGAGCCTATCAACATCTCCAGCGGCGTCAAACAGAGTTGTGCCCTCATTCCAACTCTTTTTCGGAATTGTCTTAGCGCTGCTTCTGAAGCATGCATTCGGCACATCATGGGGAAGGGATTTACTGGCGTACGAGATCAGATGGCAGACTTTTCAATCTCGCCCGTCTCAGGGCCATAACCAAAGTATGGAAAGTCCTTATCAGAGACATATTTTTTGTTGATGATGCGGCATTGGCATCCTACACCCAGCGTGTCACTGGTGGATCATTTCTCTTAGGCAGAGACTTTCGGCTGACCATTAGCTTGAAAAAGACAAACGTCCTGGGTCATGGTACCACAGCACCACCGGCCATCACCATCAATGACAATAAGCTAAATGTGGTCCATCAGTTTACCTAACTTGGCTCCATTATCACTGACAATTTCTCCCTGGACATAAAACTCAAGATTTTTGGGAAGGCAGCCACAGCTCTTGCGCACCTCACAACACGTGTTTGGACCAACTCTAAGCTGACAGTGAAGACAAAGATGGCAGTTTACAACGCCTGTGTCATCAGCACTCTGCTATGTGGTAGGGAGACATGGATCGCGTACGCCAGGCAAAAAAAGGCGTCTCAACACCTTTCACGTGAGAAGTATCTGCCCCATATTGGGAATATCATTGTAAGACAAGGTAACTAACACTGATGTCCTGTCTCGAGCGGGTCTGTCCACCATGTTTACACTCCTTAAACAGCACAGATTTCGCTGGCTAGGGCATATCCACCGCATGCCAGACGGCCGCATCCCAAAAGACTTCCTGTATGGAGAGCTGTCCTCTGGAAGAAAGCCTACAGGGCGGCCACAGCTACAGTATTGTGACATCGTTAAACGCGACATGAAGGATGTTGTCATCAACACGGAGCCATGGGAGAGCGTAGCAGTCAAACGGCTCAAATGGAGAGGAACCCTGGTTCAACAACTCAAATCAAGGGAGGAGCAAATGACTCGTCGCCATGAGGAGGCCGGTTCGCAGAAAGCAAAATGACAGCTCCGACAGACCAGAAACAAAACATAACAACACGGGACCGTCACTCCAGCATCGGCTTCTGCAGTCACAGACGCCGTTGCAACCCATAGTCAACGCTGACCGACGGATCCCGACATTATTATTATTATATTATTTAATTATAAGCCAATACCTTAAAAAATAAAGCTTACAAAAATGAAAGTTTTTTCGGTTTATTTAAGCTTTAGGTATGACGAATTAGAATTGTTAAAAAATAAATCTTACTTTAAATTTTGAAAGTGTAATTTAAGAAGCTTGTTCAGTGTTCAAACGTTCACACGAAACATGGAAGGGAAATAAAAGAATTATACCTTGCCGAAAAAAGTTTATATAAGTGTTTCTTTTTTTTCTGTAAGAGGGACAACAATTGAGACATGTGACCTTTTAATGATATATCACTTACGGCCTACCATTAAAAAAATACAGATATCTAGACACAAAATATGTTTTAATAATTGTAAAAACCTTGGTGCATGAAGATTTGTATTAATTTTTTCAATTTTTGATTAGTAAATATAGTTTTCACTTATTAACTTAATAATCTAATTGAGACGATGATTGAATAAAATTTAAAACAGTTTAGAAATTGTATAAATCATTATAACTGAAAAATAAAAATGAAAACAATTCTTGTGAAAAATTCATTATTCATCGAATTTTTTTTTTCACTTTTGACTATAATATCCCTGATATATATTGTTTATAAAAGTGATTAAAAGTTCATCTAAATAAAAAAATCGCACAGTTTTATCGCAATTTTGTTTTCACTATTTGGAGCAGACTTGGAAAACTGTAAGAAAAAAAAAATGTGATTTACGTAGGTGATTTTTACATTAAAAAGCTATAAAAAGAAATCAAACACCTGCGCAATAAAAAGAAAATAAACCAACAGCAAATAAGACCACTCCCACAACAAAATATCAAATTACATGAAGCTCCATATAAATAAAAAACACCGGGACACAAACAGCAGATCGAAAATAAAACTTAACCCTGACGATTGGCTGGAGTCGAGCTGCCAGGTCGGGACCAATCACATTACAGATTCTCCTTTGGAGCCTGTCAAGAACACTTAGACGAACAGCAGTGGATTTAGCTATTGATTCAATGTAATGATTCCACTTGAGGTCGGAAGATATTGAATTAAAGGTAGATAGCTGATACTAAGATATCTATCTCGGTGAATAAAATAAAGGATTAAGTTCGAGATTCCACCCACCTGAAGAAGGTCGAAACATCATGAATATGGCAACACCCCGAACAATGTCAGTCAGTTAAGTGCCATACATGATACACGCTTGGGCGATCATGTCTCGAAAGACACATGACTGACTGGGCAGAAGATTATCCCGCAGTAGTGTGGTAGACTGGTTGCCAGCCAAGGCTATAGAACCCAATCTGTCCGAATGTAACCCATAACTGAAGGAAAGAGATGAATTAATATCTTTCCCAAGGGCATTTGCGTGCAAGTGAACGCAACGAATTCAACTGGAATTCGAACTCGGCTCTCTGATTTCTCGTTCCGAGCCGATATCCACTGCACCACAAACGCACATCCCCGAACAATGTAAATAGTGTAAATAAAGACATGTCATAATAGGCAATTCCATTCCACCTCGACGTGGTGTATTGGATGATGATTCTATCTTGCAAGAATTTTTACAAATGTGTTGTGAGTTTGATTCTCACTGGATGCCCCATACTTTCGGCCTTGTGCCACATCTAAGTTGGGCTTAGAAAATCACCATAATAGATAATTCCAGCTTAAGCATGAACAATGATTTTTAAGCATCAACTTGAGATTTTCCTTGTGAAAAGTTAAATAACTTCATCACGTTCAATATTATGGATAATGCTGTGGATTCTAGGTGAGGAACCGCACAAAATAATGAACAACGAAACATATTTCAGATAGAAAAATAAGTTATATTAAACGTAAAGATACAAACTTGAACGCATGTTAGTAATCCAGGAATATGATTAGTAGGAATATATATATACAATTCTTTGAAGTGAAGCCGTTCTGGAATTAGCATGTCCACGTCGGAACTGACGGGTGCTGTTTAATACTATTTTGGCTGAGTGGAGCTCAGAGCTACTGAGGCGGTATTCTCAATGAAATTTCGATATGTTACGGATCTCTCACGATGTCTTCCACTGTATTCTTTATTTATTATGAGTAACACATAATTGTGGCACAAGGCCGATTTGGCGAGGGGAACAAATTTCGGGATGGTCTACAGTAACTATCTTATACCTAGCTATTCCGATTCAAGCATACGTTACAATTTTTCTCAATCACCACAAGAACTTGTCCATCAACACTCAATCTGCCATGTATCAAAATTTCGCAAGACAATCCGGGGACCTAAAAACACCCCAAGTGCATATAGAAACAACAATTTTATAAAATACAAAATATCGATAAAACTCTCACATAATAGAGAGAGGGAGGGGGATGACATGCGAAGGAGGGGGGTGACAATAATTCCCCCAAACAGAAAATGTTACAACTCAAAATACAAAGATATGAAGTTAGCTGGACCCAACCCCCACTGTACTCTGCGTAACTCACTATGGCAGGAGTATATGTATACTCAAGTCGAGTCCATTATCATAGAAAAAGGGGAGATCCCACAAAAAATAATAATAGCGAAATTTATATAGTGTTTTGTTCTAGACTTAGCACGAGCGAAATAAATCCGCAGGTTCCAAAGTGGGGGATCGATTTACTATAACATTGTATTAAAAACTGAGCCCCCGTTAAAATTATTTAAATATTGAATTTTTTCTAATTTTTTTTTTTTTTTTTTTTTGTCAATCGAAACGTTTAGGGTGTAATCGATAAGATTGCACCGAAAAAAAGTCAAAAGGAAAATTAAAAACAACAATCTAAACAATCTAAAGGTGGTGGTAATCTCCTTATAACGGTCATGTCACGTTGAATACCGAAGTTAAGCAACGTTGAGCCTGGTCAGTACTTACGTGGGTGACCACTTGGGAATACCAGGTGCTGTTAGCGTTCACGGATGTGCGTTGTGGTGCGGTGGATGTCGGCTTGGAGGGGGAAATCGGTGAGCCGAGTTCCAATTTCAGTCGAGCACACTGCACTCACTTGCGCACTAGTACCCTTGGGAAAGGTATTAATCCGTCCGTTCCCTCCAGTTATGGGTTAAATAACAGGGTAGGACTTGGGACCCTGCCCTTAAACAAATCCCAATGAGACTTGCTCCGTCAGGGAGGAAGCCCGCTCAACCCGACTAGGGTGAATGCGGCATACATACATACAATCTCCTTCGGGTCCGCCAATATCTCTAATCCTTGAAGAAAAGGAAAAGAACGCAGTTCGAGGAACTCTCGACCATTTTCTTATTAAAAAGTGTATCACAGCCAGAATCAGTTGTTGATGTTGAAGATCCGCAGCCATCTACATCCGCGCTGTAAATAAGCAAATTGAATGTAAATATTGGTAAATTTAACATAAATTAGTTTATTTTTTACTTATCGCAAAATAATTTTAATAAATTCTGCTTGTTATTTCACTTTACAAAATAATTTACTATTAGTCCGCGATTTAAAGATTGTAAACAATTTAATTGGAGTAGATAGACTAAACTATCGCCCGGTTCACACTCCACCCACATCTATTGAACAGGTGAAGAGGCTCATCCCTTGTTTCCTGCTTAGGATGCGGTTTCCGGTTTTCTCTTTTCCAATCTTTTCACTCTTTTCTTTTTTCTTTTTTTCAATTGGAGTAGATAGACTAAACTATCGCCCGGTTCACACTCCACCCTCATCGATTGAACAGGTGAAGAGGCTCATTCCTTGTTTCCTGTTTAGGGTCTGGTTTCCGGCTTTCTCTTTTCCAATCTTTTCACACTTTTCTTTTTTTCTTTTTTTCAATTTGAGTAGATAGACATAAACTATCGCCCGGTTCACACTCCACCCTCATCTATTGAACAGGTGAAGAGGCTCATTCCTTGTTTCCTGGTTAGGGTCTGGTTTCCGGCTTTCTCTTTTCCAATCTTTTTACTCTTACGTAGCCCCCTGCGCATCAGTGGCGTTATTGTCTTGATTGGGGTGATATGATAAAAAAAAAATCTACAATTACATGTATATGTCTTCGTTAAATTTAGATTACTTTCTGTACTATATTAAAAACTAAAATTTATTTGTTTGTAAGCTTAAAATAGATTCTTATTGGCCATACATTATTAAAAATGCATTTATATATAAAATATAGAACTGGGAATAGTTATTTGTGGTCTAGCCTAGTGGCAAGTAAATTCGGAGACACGTCACCCCTCTCCTGGAAGGAATTACCGACGTAAGGTTAGGTATACCAGAATAATGTTTTTTCGAGATCTTAGATGAGCAATACAAATTGATGGATTTGGACAAAAATTTCTTTTTAAATTAATTTCTTTTTGAATTTTTAAAAATTTAGCTGTTACAGTTCGATACTCTTTTCTTTGTTTCGAACGACATTTTCCTGTCAATCAGCTTCTGAAAATTCTTGGTTCTTTCAGATATCATCGTCGGAATTTAACTCCTTTCGATCTCATTGTCGCACTTTTGAACACCCACCAGATATTTAAATTTCTGTGCCTGCTTGGTCTTAGTATCCCCCACCTGTAGTTGGCATTTTGGGATCCTCTTTTTGCTGATGACCATGCAGTCAGTTTTCTTGTAGTTTATGGTTCTTCTCGCTTTCCTTCTCTACATTCTGGAGGAGGTCTTGTAGTTTTCTGTTTTTATTTTCACATGGAATGGTAATGAACATATCGGCCGAAATGATAGTCATTTCTATTGGATATAAAAAAAAGGTTTCTCTGGTCAGGTTGTGTGTCAGGAAAATACCGTCACGTGACCTCGGCACGTGATTATTTTCTTGAATTATTTATAGATTTAAAGACCGATTATGCGAGCGATAATAAAATATTAATCTTTTGTCGGTTGGATTTAGTGCGTGATTTTAACTCCCAACCCCGGAGATCGGTTTACTTAAGGGCAAATATTGACGTGTGATTGCCGTAAGAGTTATTCGCGAGAAAGTGAAACCGATGAGTCGAGTTCAAATGCCGGTTTTGTCAGTTGCGTTCACTTTCTCACAAATATCCTTGGTAAAGACCGGGAGCCATCTCTTCACCTGTGGTTTAAATTATTCAAGAACCATATGTGATACACATTTGCTAGCTTTCGTTTCATGAGTGACGAGCTAGACGATTTTCACCTAGTAGACTGACTGGTTGCCAACAAGAGCCAGACTTAATCTGACACTCTATTTATTCTGTACCCGGAGGCAATGAAAGAGATAACATCATAGTTTTCCCAAAGGTATTATTTTCCCAAACAGAGTAAAATGAACCAGACTGGAATTCGAACCCCGCTCACTGATTTCTCAATTCAAAGATCTCGATTACGGTCAACTCCTTGGGATTAGTCTGTTAGAAAACAGAGAAAAAACTGAAGTGCCATTCCTCTAGCTGAATTTTTTTTCGTTAATATTAAATGACGAGTGGGCCCCTGCCGACAAAAATGACAGCAAAATATTTATGTCGGTATGCTGCCAACATATATATTGATGTATCTACAAATTGTGCATCTTATTGATGATATAAGAAAAAAAAAATAATCTACACCCCTGAGCGTCACATCCCTGAGCGTCACAGTCCTGTTTCGCAGCTCATCAGTGCGATTTGACATCTTAGCCAGGATTGAAAACCGACCGAATTGACATCAGTCGGCGATTCAAACTCTAAAATATAAGCGCTCAGTAGAGTAAAGGGGACGTTACTGAGTTTTACACACTGTAAACACCGGACAGTAGCTGATATATATATATATATATATATATATGTATAGTCATCCGCAGACAGATCTATTTCGCCGTATCACACCTCATCAGTACGGTTAGATATCCAACTGCTTCTTACCCAGGATTGAAACCCGACCAAATTGGTGTTAGGCGACGATTCTACCTCTGAGCTCGGTAGAAGTAAGCAGACTTTTAGCGTGTGATATACAATGTATTCATACACCAGTAGTGAGAGTGTTCGAATTCATTACTGAATGAACGATGCGTAAATGCTAGAGTAGCTACTGTTCCTTCAAATCTACCATTCTTTCAGAGTGCTCAATCAGGATGTGAGAGCGTATATATATATATTAACGAAACTGGTTATAAACAACCGACAATTTGTAATTTTGATCGATACTCGTATTTAAGCAGATATTCTGTTTTTAATCAAACCGTGTTCTATTTATTTCTACCGGCCTGATTATTTACGACTAGCAGCATAGCCCGGCATTGCTCGAGTGAAATGAAAGGTTTAAAACTAATCCATGGTCCTGGAGCTCAGACTCAGCCTAAAGAATATTTGTGTGAAGTTTGGTGAGAATCGGATAAAAATTGTGGATTTGTATAAAGGACATACAGACCGATAAAAAGACAGACAGACAGACAGACACACACACACACACACACACACACACACACACACACACACAGACATCTTGCCTTTCATATATATATATATATATATATATATATATATATATATATATACAAGGTACTGGAGCTCAGACTCTTTGGACGTTGGAACGAAAGACAAAAAAGCAATAGTTGTTTCCACTTAAAGCGAAACCGTAGACTGAAAGAAAAATGAATGGATGTAAGTCAAATTTTCGTCGTAAACTGAATTTTGAAGGGTAAATAACTCCTCTGAGTAAATGGTATCATAGACTGAAACTAAAAACTACAATTATACCTACTTAGAGCCAAACCCGAAGCAAAAAAATACAGACATACAGGCAGATAAACAGACACACACACAAACATCTTGCCTTTTATATATATATTATAGATTTTCTGCACTGTTGTAAGAACTGCAACCTTGAAACTTCTGAATATCGTTTCTTATGTCTTTGTCTATGAGTGTATCAAATTTGATCAACATCGGACCACTCCTTCTATAACCCGATTTTTTCGATGATCAATTTTCGATATTTATCGGGGATACCTCGACACAAAACCTAGCTAAGAACACTCGCAGACGCTTATTGTAAATTTTCAAGAAAATCGGTTCAGCCGTTTCGGAGTCTATAGGTAACGGATACACACACACACACAGACACACACACAAACACACACACAGACAAAGTTCCATTTATAAATAAGTTTAGGTAGATAAATTTTTGTTACGAAAATGTATGTTATTCGGTAGGATTCGAACCTTAAAGACTTAAATGCGAGTATCGATCAAAAATAATGTTTAAACAAATCATCATCATAATCATCATATATATATATATATATAACGGTCTTCATTATAATAACGAGGATATATATATACTTCACTACTCGACGACATAATTATTGCAAAAAATAATAAAATACTGTTAAGGAGCAAACACGCGGCAAGAGCTTTCATAACTGGTAGTAAAGTTTAATAACTGGTAGTTAAGGGAATGAACTGAGCCGATGCTTCCTGACTCTTGTCTCTCTTTTCCTGGGCGTCTTTGGGGGGAATATATATATATATTTTATTATATACTTTATTTTTTAGCTTACAAGACGCGCTTTTTTTTTTCTAAAAAATAACCTGAAAAATGCGCGTGCGTGATGAATGCATCAGTTACCACTATGGTTACCAGAATGACATGGATGATAGAGAGGACCGTTTATTTTACATGACTGGCCGAAGTGGCGACTTTACATTTGGTAGTTTAGAGCTTTTACATGAATTCAGTAGTGACGAGTTTTGCGGATTTGAGGATTGAGTTCTTTGATTTTTTTTTTTATCTTTTTACATGCATATTGAAAAATATGAAAATAAATCTATCCTTTGACAATGAAAGGTGGATAGTATATTTACTAACCACCAACTAATATGTCATTGGCATACAAACAAAATTGGATGAGTGATAAATGTAAACAATATTTGGCGCCAGTATTTGAGGGACTCATGGCGAATGCTGTATGAGAATCTTTCCAGTATTAGGGTACGTCTTCATAAGCCGGAAAATAAGATAGATAGATAGATAGATAGATAGATAGATAGATAGATAGATAGATAGATAAAATAAAATAAAATAATAGAGAAATAAAAAATATTTTTTTAAATTTTTTTATTTCTCTATTTCCCTTTTAAATTTTATTCTAATTTTGGAAGATTGAACTGTTGCTAAGGAGATGTGGAATCTCTCTTAGAGATTTCATGTTGAAATGTTCATTCGACAATTTGGAATGTTGAAAATTTATTTTATTTTATATTAGCTCTGTAATTTTAATTACATTGAGCTCTCCTCCTGTATCATTTTTTAATATTAAAATTTAATATTAATTAGGATCAGGTTTTTGGGATTTACCTGACTACTTTTCCGTTTGGATTAAGTAATCTAATAATATATATATATATATATATATATATATATATATATATATATATAGTAAATAACCTAAAGAGCCAACAAACCTACCAAAGTTTCACAAAGTTGACTATTTTTTTTGCTCTGCTTACGTATTGAGCGTTTTTTGTTTTTTTTTTTGTTTTTTTGTTATAGATAACTCGTCTCGGTTTTTTTTCTTTGGGCTACGTACTTTGACTGATGTTCACGTGCTTAGCTCTTTCTTTTTTTACAACCATTTTTTCCTTCCGCGTATATACTCGGAGGGTTTTTCGAAACGAGTATAGTGATAAGTTTACAATTATATATATATATATATATATATATATATATATATATATATCCGAGTGGGTACAGAACGAAGAAAGATTTTTTTCCGACCAAAACATTAATTTAAAACAGTGCTCGATATATGATGTATAGAGCTGTGAATATTTATTATAAATTATGTTTTAGAACATGTACATTATTTTTTAATATATGTCCTCGACAATCATATGTTTGTTTCAACGTTGGGTGCCCAACGTTTCTTCAGGAGGTAAAAGCAAAAAAGTGTTTTGCTTTTACCTCCCGAAGAAACGTACCCAACGTTGAAACAAACATATGATTGTTGAGGACATATATTAAAAAATAATGTACATGTTCAAAACATATATATATATATATATATATATATATATATATATATATATATATATATATATATTAAAAAGAGATATAGGGTTGTTCCAACGAGAGAAATTGGTATAGAATAAAAAAAAGTTTGAGGCCGGGAATGTTTTGTTTAAAGTGTATATTTGTTGTTGTTGTTATTATACATGATATGATACATTAAGTGTCCATAATAGTATTTGTGACGCTACAAGTGTTTCGAGGCTAAAGTGGACTCTCTTCAAGTGAATAAACCTGTGGCTTTACGTATCTAAATCAGTTTATTCGCCTGAAGTGAGTCAACTTTAGACTCGAAACACGTGTAGCGTCACAAATACTATTATGGACACTTAATATATCATAATATGTATAATAACAACAACAATAAATATACACTTTAAACAAAACGTTCACGGCCTCTCACACTTTTAATTGTATATATATATATATATATATATATATATATATATATATATATATATATGTAATGACTTGCTTGAACATTATTTTTGATCGGTACTCGTATTTATAACCAAACCGTATTATATATCTACCTGCCTGATTATTTACAATAATTTTTTTTATCGTTAAGAAAATGTGTGTCATTCGACAGGATTCGAACCTGCAACCCCTATCGACATAGGGGAAGCCACCATGTGATCTGGCGCGTCTTAGACCTCTCGACCACGAATGACGATCAAATGAAGCCTATCTTCGAATTCATCGTAATAACCATCTCTGCTCTGAAATGTATCGTAATATCAACAAAAGTAAACATGTTACGGAAAGTAACGAAAACTGATTATAAACAACCTACAATTCGGCAATATTCGAAAATTTTCGTTAATGTTCGTTAATTTCCGTAACATGTTTACATTTGTTGACATTACGATATATTTCAGAGCAGAGATGGTTATTACGATGAATCGAAGATTGTGTTATAGGCTTAATTTGACTTCGTTTAGACTGATCGTCATTCGTGGTCGAGAGGTCTAAGACGTGCCAGATCACATGGCGAATCCTGCCGAATGACACACATATTCGTAATAAAAAATTTATCGTAAATAATCAGGCCGGTGGAAATGAATATATAATACTGTTTGATTACAAACAGAATATCTACTTAAATACGAGTATGGATCAAATATAATGTTCAAACAAATTATTTCAAATTGTCGGTTGTTTATAACAAGTTTTCGTTAATCTTCGTTAATTTCTGTAATATATATATATAACAGTCTTTATTATAATAGTGAGGATTGGGCACATCCGGATAAATTTGGTATGCGCTTGGATTTTTTTTTTTTTTAATCATATCACCCCGAGCAAGGCGGTAACGCCACTGAAGCGCAGGGGAGTACGTAGGAATGAAAAGATTGGAAAAGAGAAAGCCGGAAACCACATCCTAAACAAGGAACAAGGGATGAGCCTCTTCACCTGTTCAATAGACGTGGGTGGTGTGTGAACCGGGCGATAGTTTAGTCAATTTAGTCAATCTACTCCAATTGAGAGAGAGAGAAAAAAAAAAGAAAACAGTGAAAAGATTGGAAAAGAGAAAGCCGGAAACCACATCCTAAACAGGGAACAAAGGGTGAGCCTTTTCGCCTGTTCAATAGACGTGGCTGGAGTGTGAACCGGGCGATAGTTTAGACTATCTACTCCAATTGGAAAAAAAGAAAACAGTGAAAAGATTGGAAAAGAGAAAACCGGAAACCACATCTTAAACAAGGAACAAGGGGTGAGCCTCTTCGCCTGTTCAATAGACGTGGCTGGAGTGTGAACCGGGCGATAGTTTAGTCAATCTACTCCAATTGAGAGAGAGAGAAAAAAAAAGAAAACAGTGAAAAGATTGGAAAAGAGAAAACCGGAAACCACATCCTAAACAAGGAACAAGGGGTGAGCCTCTTCGCCTGTTCAATAGACGTGGGTAGAGTGTGAACCGAGCGATAGTTTAGTCAATCTACTCCAATTGAGAGAGAGAGAAAAAAAAAGAAAACAGTGAAAAGATTGGAAAAGAGAAAACTGGAAACCACATCTTAAACAAGGAACAAGGGTTGAGCCTCTTCGTCTGTTCAATAGACGTGGGTGGAGTGATTTGCTTTCTTCAACCGAAAATATTTCTGTTGATAAAACATCGCTCTCGAGAATCATTAACGCAAGGTAAAGGTTGATGGGCGGTAAAGGTAGATTTGTCTCGCCCGCCGAGATTTCCAGAGAGAATTGAGGGCAGTACTGAACAGCTCTGTATGCAAATTACAAATTGGTTATGCGAAAATCAAACGAGTACAAAAATTTAACTATCTGGGAAGTGTGAATGGACATTCCGACACTGAAATCCGATAGCTAAATATGCCTTCCAAATGCTAAGCAAAGTATTAAGAAGCAAGAAAATCTCGTTAGAAATATAAAAAAAAGCATTTAGCTTATATAATGTAGGAAGTATAAAGGCCGACGGGTGTGTTTGAACACTGATCGCTAGTAAAAGAATTATACAAGAAAAAGACCACTAATAACTATAAAAAGCACCAGATAGAAGTTTGGTGATGTTGTTGGAACGAGTGCCCCAACTGTGAATTTATTGTGGATCAATTGTATTACGAGTAACCAAGTGAATGTACCAGCCTTGGCTGGCAACCAGACTACCGCAGACTACCCAACCTATCCTATTATTTAACCCATAAATGGAGGGAAGAGACGGAGAAATACCTTTCCCAATGGTATTTGTGCGTAAAGGAATGCAAGAAATTCAACAGGAATTCGAACTCGGCACTCCGATTTGTCGTTCCGAGTCGATATCTACAGCACCACAACGCACATCCAACAGAAAACAAATGTTCTGAGATTCGGGAAAAAATTATTAAAAATTATGGAGTCACACAAAGTAAAACGCTAAAAAAAAAAATATACATTTTTTTTTTTTAACAAAAGATTGGTTTTCTAAAATCCGTGGGAAAATAAACACGGAGAACGCGAATGTTGATTTTTAAAACTAATCATCGATAGGTAGGGTCACAAAATACTCTTATTCCAACGAATCTCTCAATTTGGCCTGACTAAACTTCGTATTATTAGCAATATCACTTTAATAATGAGTTTGGCATTAATAAAATTCAAACCATTTTCCTTCTATTTTTTCCAAGTCGAATGCGATTTTCTTGATTAAAATGCTGGGAAAACACTGGGAGAAGAGAAAGATACCGGAACAGCCGCGGGTAATGAAATAGCGGAAACGAGACATGTCAGATGCGCATGTGTGGAAATTGTTGTGAATTTCCTGTTTGATAAATTCAGGAAATCAAACGATTATTTTTTTTTCTTTTTTCTTTTGATTTTTTTTTTTTCGTTATTGCTTTCTTCATTTATTTTTATATTATTTAATTTAAAACTTCTTTTTTAAGTTCTTTTTCTCTTATTTTCTTTCTTGTGTTTTTTTCTATTTATCTTTTCCTGTAATTTTCGTTTTTATACATCCTGCTTTCTTTCCCCTTTTATTTCTCTTTCAGTTTTAAATTTTCTTGCTGTTCCTTTCTTTCTCCTTACATTTAATTCTTCGTTTCTTGTTTCTTTCTGTTTTCATTTATACTATTCATCCATTCATTCTTTCTTTTTCTTTTTTTTTTTTTTTCTTTCTTTCTCTCTCAATAATATTACTTTTTGTAATATTTTTTTCTTTCTAGCTGTTTCCATTCAGGGACTGTCTTTCTTTCTTTCTTTCTTTTTTTCTCCTTTTTTTTTTCATTTATTCCGTTCTTTCATTCTTTCTTTCAATCTCTCTTTTTATCTTTCTTTCTTCTTTCATCTATTCCGTTCTTTCCTTCCTAATTTTTTCAACTATTACGTTCTTTCTTTCTTTCTTTCTTTCTTTCTATTTCCTTTTAATCTATCCCGATCATTCTTTCTTTCTTTCTTTCTTTCTTTCTTTCTTTTAATCTATCCTAATCTTTCTTTCTATTTCCTTTTAATCTATCTCTTTCTTTCTTTCTTTTTTCATCTATTCCATTCTTCTTTCTTTCTTTCTTTCTTTCTATTTCCTTTTAATCTATCTCCATCTTTCTTTCTTTTTTTCATCTATTCCATTCTTCTTTCTTTCTTTCTTTCTTTCTATTTCCTTTTAATCTATCTCCATCTTTCTTTCTTTTTTTCATCTATTCCATTCTTCTTTCTTTCTATTTCCTTTTAATCTATCTCCATCTTTCTTTCTTTTTCATCTATTCCATTCTTCTTTCTTTCTTTTAATCTATCCTGATCTTTCTTTCTATTTCCTTTCTTTCTTTCTCTTTTCATCTATTCCATTCTTCTTTCTTTCTTTCTTTCTTTCTTTCTGATCTTTCTTTCTATTTCTCTTTCTTTCTTTCTCTTTTCATCTATTCCATTCTTCTTTCTTTCTTTCTTTCTTTCTTTCTTTCTTTCTATTTCCTTTTAATCTATCTCCATCTTTCTTTCTTTTTTTCATCTATTCCATTCTTCTTTCTTTCTTTCTTTCTTTCTTTCTTTCTATTTAATTTTCTGTCCTGATCTTTCTTTCTTTAGCATCTTTAGTTTTCATTTATTCCGTTTTTTCCGTTTTTTCTTTCTCATTCCACAAACAAATATGAAGAATGTAAAATGGAACGTCCAAATAGACTTAAGTCTGTTCGAAAAATAGCCACCTCATAATTAACTGTCCCGCACAAACAATGACCTGCTTCATTCCCAACCGCCTCGAACGTAAGAGCTTTCTTTTTTTCTTTTTCACTTCTGGTATTTTAATCGTTTAAAAGGTCAGTAAAAAGTTCATTGAATGGAATTAAATGAAGGAACATTGAAGTTATATTTCCACTTTGACGATCCCACCATTGGGACTACCATTGCCCAAATTCGTTTGAGAGATGCCCCCGCGCATATAGTGCATAAAGAATAAAACGTTTTCAGCTCCCTTGGCAATTCTATTTTAGCAGCCTTATAGGTACCTCCACTAATCTTTGATGCCTACATTTTGAAATGATTTTTTTAATATGAAAAAGCTTTTAATTTAGTTTTAAATTAAAAGCTTAATGATTAAATTTAGAAGTAAAATATCCTGGTGTATTTCAAGAAGAAATTTTATTGATAGGAATCTTAACATTAGCGTTTTCAATTAAAACATTAAAAAGCGGCCATTTTTTTTTACATATTTGTAAACAAAAGTTAATTTTCAGTTTTAAAAATTTTGCAAAAATAAAATCTACATCTGTGACACGTTATTTCAGGAAAAATTAGACAAAGTTAAATTATTCTGATTTGAAGCAAATATTACTTGCATATAGTATGATATATGGCATACAAGCATTTCTTAATTACGGAGGTATTGTTTTTCTGACGTGTGATTGATAAATGACAGCCAGATTTGTTTATAAGTTAAGTATGGTTGACCAGAATTGACATAAATTAATGAAACATAACTGAACGCTTTATTATTGGTTTTTAACTGCCTAGTAGTTAAAAAAATAGCATATAATTTTCAGCAATTATCTAATATTTTATATAATTTTAGTTGAACTTTAGTTTTATAACTGGTGTGAAATTAAAGAAATGGAAAAAGACGAAAAAGTTTATGTAAGGATTTTTTTTAATGCTTGCATTTTGAAATTAATTTTTCAATATGAAAAAGCTTTTAATTTAGTTTTAAATTAAAAGCTTAATGATTAAATAACTTACTACACTAGAAACACGCTAACCTTTCATTAAAATGTCACTTATGAAACTCCATATTTAACAAAAATGAACATAAACAAAATGAAAAATTATTTAAAAAATTTTTCTGCTTGAAGATTTGTATGAAGCTTTCCAATTTTCGATCAGTAAATATAGTCTTAATTTAACTACATTAAGGCTTTGAAGAATTTTAAAAATATTTTTGAGACTTCATAAATTATTATAATGTAACAATAAAAATTTAAACAATTATTGGAAAAATTTATATTAATAAAGAAGTTGTTTTTTAAGACTATAATGTCTTTCATATATATTATTTATAAAAAAAATAATTAAAAGCTTATTGATGTGGCTCTGGGAAAAAGGTCACAAGAAAAACTCGGACACGGGATACGGTTGGAAACAATATTATATTACAAAAGAGTGTACAGAGGAAATAGAGTATAATAGTACTTAGCGACGGAACGGCGTACTAACAAATGAGTATCGTAGCTGCTACTATTTACTACTACCCCCGAGAGTAGACAACTTATCTACTTTATGTAGACCGGTAGAGTTCATTACGCTTACTCTGATCTACATTAATGATCTCCCCGATGCTATAAGATCGCAAGTAGGCATGTACTCCGATGACACCACAGTTTACTCTCGCCTCGATCAAAAACCTGGTGTGGGCGGCAAAACGAACCTCGCTGCCGAGCTTGAAAAGGACCTCCAATCCGTAGTGGACTGGGGTAAGAAATGGCTCGTAAATTTTAATGCTTCCAAAACGAAGCTGCTATTAATTAACTATCATAGATAATCGCACCTACCTTCCATTAGCATGGAACAGGCTTGCCTCCCAGAGAGTAAAACACTGCGCCTCCTTGACCTCACACTCTCAGCGGACCTCAAGTGGAATGACTATATAGAATCCATTGGTAAATCTGCTGCTATGAAAGTCGGTTCTCTGTGCAGGGACCGGAAGTTTTTTCCGTCTGAATCTATCCTGCACATATATAAATCTACCACCCGCCCTTGTATTGAATACTGCTGCTACATCTGGTCGGGTGCCCCTGCTATTCTCCTCGGGGTTCTTGACAAAATACAACAGAGAATCTGTAATGTGATCGATACCGACTTGGTAACCCCGCTGCAGTCACACTCTCACCGGCGTGGTGTGGCTTCCCTGTGCCTCTTCTACAAATACTTTCACGGCTTCTGCTTCGATGAACTTAGGTCATTGGTGCCCCCTAGGTACGAATTTGCACGAGATGCTAGATTAGCAACTAGGTCCCGCCCTTTTACATTGAAACCGATAAAATGTAGCCGTAATTTCTACTCCAACAGCTTCTTTTCTCGCACTTCCCACCTGTGGAATTCCCTTCCACATAATTGCTTCCCCGACAGCTACAATCTCCAGGAGTCTAAATGTAAGGTCAATAGACACCTCCTAACACACTAACTCGCATCCATTCTCGCAAACACTCTTCCCATCTACATCTTTACCCGTCTATCACCCTCCTTTTGACATTTTCTATATCCAACCACTCTTTAATCTATCTATCTATCTATCTATCTATCTATCTATCTATCTATCTATCTATCTATCTATGTCTGTTCATATCTATCTATCTATCTATCTATCTATCTCATTCTGCCATATGAAATGTGCTTCATTTCAAACTGAACAATCGGTAAAGGAGAGAAGAAAATAAAAGGAAATCTATCTATCTATCTATCTATCTATCTATCTATCTATCTATCTAGAAACTTAAATGCCTGAGAAGCATGCTGAGAGATGATGTAAAATATGATGTTGAGATCCAGAGACGCATTGGCATGGCCAAGGACGCATTTATAGATGTGCAGGATGGACTCAGGCGGGAAAAACTTCCGGGCCCTGCGCAGAGAACCGACTTTCATAGCCGCGGATGTTTGTACTAAAATCCAAATCGTATCAATGGGTATCGTCGACTGTTTTATTCTGAGTCGCCAATCACTGGAAATTGGCATCTTGACGTGGTGTAATAGTTAGCAATCTTGGCTCGCTAGTTCAATTACATTCTGAGTCCCTCTATCACTAGAAATGGTGCCCAGTTATGTTTCTTCACATAACTGAAGTCCAATATGAGAAGGAACATTTTCGAAGGGATTTCAAATCTTACATTTCTGTTCTCAATGACGGAAAATAATATTCGATGGTTTCGTTAAGTGATGTCAGATGGGTAACCATTTATTCAATTTAGATAGTACACATCGAAAAACAGTGAAAATAATTATTTGAAAAAAAGTTTTAAGCTTATTCATTTTATTTTTATTTTTTTTATAATCGTGTCGCCCCAAGCAAGGCATTTTACTGCCACTGTTGAGCAGGGGGTTACATAAGAGGTAAGTTAGGAGAAAGTGTGACAGGTTACAGGGTGTGTCAGGAAGTGGGTAAGAGAAGGATGACTGTGGACATAAAATGAGTGATCAGTTTATATATTGATTGTAATGTAGAATTGATCCCCCATTTTATATCCACTTTATAATAGTATAAAATGTTTTTTTTTTATAATCATATTGCCCCAAGCAAGGCATTTTACTGCCACTGTTGAGCAAGGGGTTACATAAGAGGTAAGTTAGGAGAAAGAGTGACAGGTTACAGGGGATGTCAGGAAGAGAGATAGGAGATGGATGAGAATACTAATGAGAGTGGAGTGGACGAAAAAGGAGCTTGAGAGAGAGAGTGAGAGAGAGAGAGAGAGAGAGGATGCAAGTTAGTGAGATAGGAGATGACTACTGACTTTACATTTGAATTCTTGAAGATTGTAGCTGTCGGGAAAGCAAGTAAACGGAAGTGAATTCCATAGGCAGGAAATGTGAGAGAAGAAGCTGCTGGAGTAGAATTTGCGTTTACAATTTATTAGTTTCACAGTAAAAGGGTGGGACCTAGTTTCTAATCTTGTTGCTCAAGCAAATTCATGTATGAAGAGCACCAGTGAGCTAAGTTCATCTGAGCAGAAGCCATAAAAGTATTGGTAGAATAAATATATATATATATATATCAAAATGAATAAGAAATGAAGAAAATAAAACAGTGCTCAATATAAAAATAGAGCAATGAATATTTATTATATTTTACCATCATTATTAACTACCTGATAAGACAGTATTCTTTCAGTGTTGAAACAAAATATACAATTTTGTAGTAGTTTGTACATGTTCTAAAGTATAACAAATAAATATATACACACACGTAAGATTTATAAACACTTACAGTTAGATTATGGTCGCTACTGCACAAGGGAATCGAGCAAAGGGAAATAGTTGAACATGAAGGGAATGTGTTGATCTATACTTTAACAAATACGGACCCAACAACCCGTTTGAAATCTGATATTAATTTATTCTTTCCATATTTTAACTTAAAGAAATGGTGATTCTATCCTCTGGATTAGTGTTTCTCAAAGTTTTTAAGCAACGGCACACCTAGGAGAAAATGAAAATATTACGGCACACTTAGCAAAATATTTAAAGGGTAAATGTTTAAATGTTTTATTTCATAACATTTTAATATATATATAAACTTATTTATAAATGAAACTTTGTCTGTGTGTGTGTGTGTGTGTGTGTGTGTGTGTGTGTGTGTGTGTGTGTGTGTGTCGTTCCCTGTAGACCCCAAAATGGCTGAACAGATTTTCTTGAAAATTTAAACAGTTGTACTATAAGCGTCTGCAATTGTTCTTAGCTAGGTTTTGTGTCGAGGTACACCCGATAAATATCGAAAATCGATAATCGAAAAAATCGGGTTATAGAAGGAGTGGTCCGATTTTAATCAAATTCGATATACTCATAAGAAACGATATTCAGAAGTTTCAAGCTTGCAGTTCTTACAATAGTTCAGAAAATCGATAATATATATATATATATATATATATATATATATATATATATATATATGAGGCAAGATGTTTGTGTGTGTGTATGTTTATCTGTCTGCATGTCCTTTATACACATCCACAATTTTTATCCGATTCTTACCAAACTTCACACAAATATTCTTTAGGTTGAGTCTGAGCTCCAGGACCATGGATTAGTTTTAAAGCTTTCATTACAACCAAGCAACGCCACGCTATACTGCTAGTATATATATATATATATATATATATATATATATATATATATATATATATATATAATAACAAGACCGACTCTGTAAGTATCTAAATCCTAAAATTATACGGAAATAAACTTTGAGGACAACAAATAACAGACAGAATCTAACTCCGTTACTGTCCGTCGCTATAAGGCGTTGGACAAGAGGGGGAAAAAAAAGAAAACTGCGGAATACAGACAATACATACAATACCCCGCAGTAAAGAAAAAACCCCAAACGGAACCAACCACAAAGAAAGAAAAAGTGCTCGATACAGAACTAACCAAAGCGGAATAACAAAGAGGAAGCAATGTAGAGCAAAGACACGTAAAAAAAATCACAAGATCGCCAAAACCTACCGCGGTTTCACACAACGGCTCGTCAGGGCAAAGGCAAACCAAGGACTAATCAAATAAATAGACACCACCAAACAAAGACTAACAGACCAGCCTACCCGACGGGGGAGGGGGAGTTTAAAAAAAAAATAAAATAAAATAAAATAAAAAATAAAATTAAAAAAATTATAAAAAAAATAGTCAAAGACTCTAAGCAAGAAATTTAGCTTTATGGAATCTACACCTATTCAATATTTCAGTTTTGGCATTAATAAGGTTGTGGACAGGTTCTTATATATATATATGTATATAAGAATCAAAACGCCAGAAATTTAAATAGCATTGTACAAAACCATATCATTAATAAGAATATAACTGCCAAAACAAAAATAACTGCCCACTTCAAGGTCTTTGTAATACAATGAAGTCATTTATAAAACAAAAATACATGACTTAAATGGTCAAAACAAAACATTTGGGATCAACCAAATACACTTTTAAGAACAGATGGTTCAATCACAGGCCTACATTTAAAATAAAAAACTTTAAAAGTTGTACAAAATTGGTTCGCCAATTATGAAAAAGACCCAGACATAACGTGGAGTATAGTGAAAACAGCCAAGCCTTACAACGGTGGCAAAATATGTAGACTTTGCCAAGAAGAAAAGTTAGCTATAATGTTATTCCCAAACAAAAATGAATTAATGACTGAAAGAACAGAAATACATTTTTTATTGTCCTGGGTTATTTCCCCACTTTTTTAGGTGTCCCTTATAATTTTGTGACATTATGGTGTTTGAAATATTGGGAGTCGATGGCTGGGTTCTTGTGGTGATTGTGGAAATTGTAACGACTGAATGGATCGTGAAAGTGTTTAGCTAGGTATAGGATAGTTCAGTGACTATCAACCTCTTCCCCTCCCCTTTTCGGCTTTGTGAAACAATTTTTGTATTTTTACAACAATAAATATCGTTATTGCACATCGCCTGAAAATAACACATGGTAAAAATCTAGGTCGCGTAATAAATGAAATATATATATATATATATATATATATATATATATATATATATATATATATATAAACACAAATATAAAGTTATTGCAAATAGCCTGCAGACACCACATGGTAAAACCTAAGTTGCGTAATAAATGAAATATATATATATATATATATATATATATATATATATAGTCAGCCGCAGACAGATCTGTTTCGCTGTATCACAGCTCCTCAGTACGGTTAGACTCCGTTTGTTTTTTAACCTAGGATTGAAACCCGACGAATTGGCGTCAGTCGCCGATTCTACATCTGGGCTACGAGCGTTCGTTTGTGTGTGTTTATATATATATATATATATATATAAACAAATATAAAGTTACTTTATTTCAATGTTTCTATTAAACTATTTGTGCAGTTCATTTCGTGTGAAACCTGTACCTGGTGTTTTTTCATAATTTCTTCAATGTTTCGTTGAATGTTCAATAAGCAGACCCACTTTTTAGGCTCGAGTTTGTCGAGGGCTTAGACTCAATAGATCGCAATGTGGTGGCTGCTCTACTAAGTACGGCACCCCGAGCCTGAAGTCAAGTGATCTACGAGCGATCCCTGCTATCACATTCCACTCGAAATTAGAAGGCAACGGCAAAATCCCGCATGTCGCGAATCTCAAATCGGGTGGCCCGTTCGCGGACGCCGATGCGTTCGAAACGACAACAGTCGAAGAGACGCAGTAACTACAAGCGCCGCCGCGGACCCCAACAACAGCAGCCGCCCCGAGCGACGACGATGCCAGCTATTGCAGGCTCAAGCGGAACGAAAAGAAACGCCTTTCGTAATACCGAGACGGCGCCGATCGCGGTTTCGGCTTAGAGGCTTTAAGTCGTTGTCGCGCGGAAGCAGCGTGGCATCGCCGCTCGTTCGAGCGAGCACGTGAACCGTTGCTCCGGTCCCGCGGTTTCTCTCGTACTGGACAGGATAGCCGTGGTTACGGCCAAAGTCAGACACGTCCTTGTATTAAAATCCAAATCATCTCAATGGGTAAAGTCGAATGTTTGTTTGTTTTTTCACTGGAAATGGGCACCTCGACGTGGTGTAGTAGTTTTATAGAGCTTAGTTCGTTAGTTCAGTGAGAGCTAAATAGGGAGTTCGATCCTCACTGGGTGCTTCCATACATTCAGCTATGTTTAGAAAATCATTTGGGCACTTCGCTGTGGTGTAATGGTTAACAAATTTTTCTCGCTAGAACCTATTACAACTGATTAGTGAGTTTGATTCTCACTGGTTACCCCATACTTTCGGCCTTGGGTCACATACGAGCGGTAGCTTAGAAAATCGACTCATTCACTAGAAATAGCAGCCAATTGTTGTTCTTCCCATAACTGAAGTCCAATATTAGAAGAAACATTTATGGAGGCATTTTGAATCCAATCTTGAGAAAATGTGTACCGCGACTCGGTGAACGGGAATCACTTGTATTAGTCCTAGATTCAAATTCTAACATTTATTGAACAGGTGAAGAGGCTCATCACTTGTTTCCTGTTTAGGATGTGGTTTCCGGCTTTCTCTTTTCCATTCTTTTTACCCTTACGTAGCCCCCTGCGCATCAGTGGCGTTACCGCCTTGCTTGGGGTGATATGATTAAAAAAAAAAAAGTATCAGTCAGTTGGTATATCAGGAAAAAAAAGTGAATTGGAATAGGCCTAGAAACGGTTCTTAAACTTAACTTCTTAACTGAAGTCCAATATTAGATGAAACATTTATGGAGGCATTTCGAATCCAATCTTGAGAAAATGTGTACCGCCACACGGTGAACGAGAATCACTTGAATTAGTCCTAGATTCAAATTCTAACAGTATCAGTCAGTTGGTATATCAAGAAAAAAAGTGAATTGGAATAGGCCTAGAAACGGTTCTTAAACTTAACTTCTTAAGTGAAGTCCAATATTAGATGAAACATTTATGGAGGCATTTCGAATCCAATCTTGAGAAAATGTGTACCGCGACACGGTGAACGAGAATCACTTGTATTAGTCCTAGATTCAAATTCTAACAATATCAGTCAGTTGGTATATCAAGAAAAAAAGTGAATTGGAATAGGCCTAGAAACGGTTCTTAAACTTAACTTCTTAAGTGAAGTCCAATATTAGATGAAACATTTATGGAGGCATTTCGAATCCAATCTT
This sequence comes from Ascarosepion bandense, assembly GCA_037127315.1. NCBI lineage: Eukaryota > Metazoa > Mollusca > Cephalopoda > Sepiida > Sepiidae > Ascarosepion > Ascarosepion bandense. The sequence continues at coordinate 430,248 of JBBBDQ010000126.1, read as the reverse complement.
GAGAAAATGTGTACCGCGACACGGTGAACGGGAATCACTTGTATTAGTCCTAGATTCAAATTCTAACAGTATCAGTCAGTTGGTATATCAAGAAAAAAAGTGAATTGGAATAGGCCTAGAAACGGTTCTTAAACTTAACTTCTTAACTGAAGTCCAATATTAGATGAAACATTTATGGAGGCATTTCGAATCAAGTCATACTTTTGTGGTATACTTAAAGAGAAACGCACGACCTACTATTGTGCCCTGTCAAGGCTGTCGAGAACCACTGCGCTGGAATCAAAGGAGAGACAAAATGCTTGGAGTGAAATGATGAAAACAGATAGATAAACCAAGAAAAAAAAAGAAGACAAACACTCTTTGTCCGTTTGCTTTTTAAACAATGAAGATTTTTATTTAACTCTTTCCAAGAGTCGTCCGCTTACATGTCGTCATCATCTTGTTCAAAATTTTCGTTATCTTCAGTCGTGTTTTCTGGTAAATATTCTTCGGAGTCCTCCTGGGTGTAGAACGATTTCCTATTTTTCCTCTGTCGCTTGTTTTTCATTTTCTTCGTTAGCTCGGCCTGGGAACTTACGTTCTGGATTTCGTCATTATCGTCGTCCGATTCTTCAGTGTCCGACGTTTTACGCCCGCGTCTTCGACGACGTCCGGTAACATTCTTGATACGAATGCCGCCGTAGATCGTCTTCTGCTTACGCCTTCTCCCGGTCTTTCCGCCTTTGGCTCGCCTCTTTGACTTGTGTTTTTTAACCCGGGAGCTACATCGCCTTGACGTCTTGACAACATACGAACCCCCGGATGGGCTTCGGCTGCGTCGCCTCCGAGGTTTTTTTTTACTTAGCTTCGAACGAAGCGTCTCGATCTCACTGCTTCGCATTTTTTATTTTGCCTTGAATTTTGAGAAGGAGAGAAAAAGATGTAGCCAATAGCAGCAAAGACGAATGAAAACAAATGAAGTGAGCTTTACAAAATAAAGGCCTTGAAAAACCTTTTTTTTCCTATTAAGACGTCATCAATTGACGTCACGCATAATTATGAAGTCATAATCTGTATATCAAAAAGTTTACTGGTAAAACCTTACTTTGAAATGCAGAACGTCACAAGGGGGTGAAGAAAGAGAGCCTCTTCATTTTGTCCTTTTAGCAGAATACAGCGGCCTCTTTGTTTTAAGGGTGGGTTGGGTCAAGCTAACAGCATATCTTTTGTTGATATTTTCAGTTGAAAAATCTTTTAGTTTGGGGAAATTGTTTTCATACCCATCCCCCTGATGTCATTTCATGTATAAAGTTTTATATATTTTTGTATCATATAAAATTGCAATTTTTATGTACATTTTGGGGTGTTTTTAGATCCCCAGAATGATTTGTGGTATTTTGGTGCATGGTGGATTGAGTGGTGATGGATATGTTTTTATGGTGAGTGAGAAAAATTGTAACGTATGTCTGGGTCATGAGTCGGATTAGCTAGGTATAAGGCAGATAATGAAAGACCATCCCAAGTTTTGTTCCCCCTCCCATTACGGCCTTGTGCCACAATTGTGTATTTTTTCACAATAAATATTAACATTACAAGGAGGTGGTTTCCTGTGAAACGATATTTACTGTATCGAAAAATACAATCATGGCACAAGGCCAGTGTTTGGGGGAGGGTAAAAATTGAGGTTGGTCAACTATAAGTATTCGATGCCTAGCTAATCAAAATCATGACCCAAACATTCTTTACAATTTCCCATTCACCATAAGGACCCGTCCATCATCACTCAATCCACCATGTACCAAAATGCCACATCCGCTTAGGGAACCTACAAAAGAATCCCCAGAAGAATAAAAATTTCTTTACACGATATATATATAAATATATAGAACAATATATACAAATTTATACATGAAATGGAAAGGGTGTGGGTACGTGAAAAAATGTTTAAGACAGACCCTTTCGTGTACCTAGTTAATGTGTGTAAGTGTTGTTCCCGATGTTCTCTTTTGTTATGATCCACGTCGACATTCCCAACCTTCCTAGTTTATTTTTGGTCCCCCCCTTTTTTTTTTATCGTAGGTCAGTCTTAGATTTTCTCATTCAACTAATCTAAATCTAAACTTATTTATAAATGAAACTTTGTCTGCGTGTGTGTGTGTCTATGTGTATATGTATCCGTTACCTATGGACTCCGAAACGGCTGAACCGATTTTCTTCAAAATTTACGCAATTGTACTATAAGCGTCTGCGAGTGTTCTTAGCTAGGTTTTGTGTCGAGGCACCCCCGATAAATATGGAAAATTGATAATCGAAAAAATCGGGTTATAGAAGGAGTGGTTCGATTTTAATCAAACTTGATACACTCATAGACAACGACATAAGAAACGATATTCAGAAGTTTCAAGGTTGCAGTTCTTACAATAGTGCAGAAAATCGATAATATATCTAAACTTATTTATAAATGGAAATTTGTCTGTGTGTGTGTGTGTGTGTGTGTGTCCGTTACCTATAGACTCCGAAACGGCTGAACCGATTTTCTTCAAAATGTACACAGTTGTACTATAAGCGTCTGCAAGTGTTCTTAGCTAGGTTTTGTGTCGAGGTATCCCGGATAAATATCAGAAATCGATAATCGAAAAAATCGGGTTATAGAAGGAGTGGTCCGATTGTAATCAAATTTGATACACGCATAGACAAAGACATAAGAAACGATATTCAGAAGTTTCAAGGTTGCAGTTCTTACAATAGTGCAGAAAATCGATAATATATATATATATATATATATATATATATATATATATATATATATATATATATATATAAGGCAAGATGTTTGTGTGTGTGTCTGTTTATCTGTCTGTATGTCTGTATTTTTTTCAGCCCTTTTATTTTAGTTTTTGCTTCGGGTTTGGCTCTAAATAGGTATAATTGTAGTTCTTAGTCTTAGCCATGATACCATTTACCCAGAGGAATTTTTTAACCTTCAAATTTCAGTTTACGACGAAAAAAACTTATTTGATATCGATACCAGGAAATCTAAATTTGACTTACATCCATTCATTTTTCTTTCAGTCTACGGTTTCGCTTTGACTGGAAACAACTATTGCTTTTAGTATTTCGTGCCAACGTCCAAAGAGTCTGAGTTGCAGGACCATGGAGTAGTTTTAAAGCTTTCATTACACCCGAGCAACGCCGGGCTATACAGCTAATTATTTTATACTTTCACACTACTTTAGTGCGTGTACATCTTGATTCTGCCTTTTGACAGAATGCAGCAGCCATTCTTAGTTTTGTATAAAGGACGGATCCTACTAATTTGTTATAATTTAGTTTAGGGTTTCATCTCTTCACCCACAGATTTTCATATCAACAGATTTTCAGCTATATTCTTATCAAAACAAATAATGTATATAAATCCATGTGTTTTCCCACTTTTTTAGATTTCCCTGTGAATATGTGGTATTTTGGTGGTGTAGTATTAGAAGATGGTGGATGTTTTGTTGTGGTGAATGAGCAAATTTTAATGAGTGTTTGGATCCGGTTAGCTATGTATAGGATAAAAAGTAATGACTAGCCTCAACCCACTTTCCATTCGGTCTTGTGCTAAAATAATGTATTTACAGTAATAAATATCCATACCACAATAGCGCATATTCATTGGGATCCTACAAAAAAAAAAAACATGACGAAAATATATACAACTGAATGTTTAAGACCTGCACAAAAAAAAAAAAAAAAAAAAAAAAACGCGTTGCTTAAGGTTCAAAATTAACATTTTTTAATGAAAAATAATTTGCTGTTTTCAAAAACTAATTTAAATTTACTAGAAAGAAACACATTGATAATTTCAATTTTCTAAGGAGTCCTACTTTTAACTATTAAAATATGAAAACCATCGAATGTTAATTTCTTGAAATTTCATAAAATTAAGTGAATGTAACAGATGCAATATATATATATATATATATATATATATATATATATATATATGTGTGTGTGTGTGAAATGAATTGAACATTATTTTTTATCAAACAATTCATTTCAAATTGTCGGTTGCTTATAACCAAGTTTCGTTGAAATTCGTTGATTTCCGTAATATATATATATATATATATATATAGTCATCCGCAGACAGATCTTTTTCGCTGTATTACAGCTCATCAGTACGGCTTAGATATACACCAAGATTTTCTTTTAAAAAAAATAAATTAAAAAACAATTTCATTCATTTGTGGAAATTTAATTAAAATCCGACATTTATTTGAATTTTGTAATAATTTCCAAATCAATATATGTTTTTCTTTTTTTCTTTTTTTTTTACCGCAAACTGATGCTAAATTTCCCTAAACTAACATTTGGCCCACCGCTGACGCAAAAAAAAATCAAAAATTTTAATTGAAATTTTGAAAATGCTAAAAAGGATGAAAAACTTAATACAATGATAAAAAAATCCTTCCGTCTTTCATTCTAATAATAACAAAGATTTTGACGATAAACTTTATTTTTATCAAATTTGGAGCTTTTTCATTATGGTATGCTCTTTATTTTAAAACAATTGCAGACACCTATATTAAATACATTATTTTTATTGACAAGAATGTTTATTTAGCGAAATATATTTTTAATTAAATTTTAAACAGTGGAAAAATATTTGTACATATGAAGGAATTTTAAAATCATGAGTGTTTTATTAGGATCCCTGTTAAGATGAGGTATTGTCGGTATTGTGGTATCCCTGTTGGCTCTTAGCAACTGTTACACCATGCAACCCTCGTTCCGTCATCCACCTGATTAGGTTTTTTTTTTTTTTTTTAATCATATCACCCCGAGCAAGGCGGTAATGCCACTGATGTGCAGGGGGCTACATAGGAGAGAAAAGATTGGAAAGAGAAAGCCGGAAACCACATCCTAAACAGGAAACAAGGGATGAGCCTCTTCACCTGTTCAATAGACGAGGGTGGAGTGTGAGGTGCTTCAAATATGTTATCCATTGCTTTTCCTTGTCTCTGTTACCCTCTATCTGGCCTGTTAGTATCAGGTTCGCCAAGCCGTCCTTCCTCATTGCATATCCAAGGAACTTCAGCTGTCTCTTCCTGATGCTCAGTATTAATTTCCTTTTCGTTTCCATCATTTCCAGAAACTCATCATTGCTCACATGCTCGATCCATGTTGGAGTGGATGGGTTCCTGCGGTGACTGCCACAAGTTAATGTATCCACAATAAATAAAATAAATACAATGCTTTTGGCACAAGGCCAAAGGAAAAGGAGCGATATTGATCATCATTAACTATCCTGTTCCTAGAAAGTTTTCTTCACAACCCATCTATTCTAACAATTGACACAAGCACCATAAATGGACTGGAGGATTAAACACAAAAATTAAAAATTAAACTTCTTTTTTATGAGTCGTGTCCCTTCAGGACGTAGGTGATCATGGACTTCCACTTGTCCCTATCCCTTGTCTCTCTCAAGACTTTTTTTCTTGGTCAGTCAGTCAGTTAAGTACCATACGTGATACACGCTTGGGCGATCATGTCTCAAAAGAGACATGACTGACTCGGCAGAATATTATCTCGCAGTAGGTTGCCATTGCTTTCTGCGGTAGACTGGTTGCCGACCAAGGCTATAGAACCCAATCTGTCCTGTTACTTAACCCATAACTGGAAGGAAGAGACGGTTTAATACCTTTCCCAAGGGTATTTGCGCGTGCATTCGGTTTTCTTGCAGTTTATTTGTAGTCCTTTCTTGTCACTCTCTTCAGCTACTTTCTGTAGGAGGTCTTGTAGTTTCCTTTCTGTGTCTGTTATCATCACTGTATCATCTGCGTACCTTAGGTTGTTTAAATTATGGCCTCCGATGACAAATCCAGGCATAACGTCTAGGGTCCTCAAAATGTTCTTGCTGTACAAGTTGAATTACGTGTCCCATAAACCTCAGCTGTTTGTTTCTTATGCTAAGGATAAGTTTCCCTTTCGTTTGTATCCTCTTCAAAATCTCACATGTTTGGTCATTTAAAAGGAATTAAAACTAAAGTAGCGTCCACTCGAAAAATATAAGAATGTCCGCTCGAAAAATAGAGGAATGGCCACTGAATTGACAGAATTAAGAAGATTACTAACTAGGAAGATGCAAAAATTTGAGTTTGAGTTTGAGTTTTGTTTAACGGCATGCCAACCTCTGTTGGTTATTTAGGTGGAGTTTTAAGGGGTTTTTTTAATGTTCGATTATAATGAGAAGGTTGATTTCGTCATATTTTAATGAAATTTTTTGTTTTTATTTTTTTCTTAATTTAGAAAACTGAAAATGTCTTCTAGTTTTGTATTCAAAAATGTTTTCCTGAGAATAATTTTCTCATGTGTTATGGTAAAATTTTTTTCTTCAAAAATGTATTGTTGGTAATAATTTTTCCTTCAAAAGTGTATATTTTTCTTTAAAAAAAAAAAAAAAAAGGCGTATTTTTATGTATATATTTCTATAAATGTATTTTTATACTTTCATAGTGTTTTGATCCCAGTTTGGAGGTTAACTATTTGCCCATAGCTGAGACTCCAACAGGTGCTACCATTCCAGATCAGGGTGGACCTGGGAACAACAGCAATTAAGAGGTGGTTCTATGCTCCTCACAACCTCCCAATTAGAGGCCTTGCTGCCGGATGCAGTTTATCGTCATGCTCAGGACCAAGGAAAAAGCAAAAATATATGGGGGTGGGAAAATTTAAAATGGTTGTCCAATCAAGATGAAAAAACAGAGATGAAAAATGGGAGGATGTAGGGAATTTTGCAAAAGAACATAACAAAATAGGAGACCGGAACGGCAGTCACTCACATCGACTAAATAAGACAATCATAAGCAGGTCGTGAAGGGACGACTCGACACCGCCGAATTAGCACCAACACAACTCAGCATCAGAAAAAAAATTTTTATACCTGAATAAAAGTAATTTATTAAGGATTAAAACATTTTAATGAATAGGAAAGTTTTGTAACTTGCTTGAAGCATTGTGTATATTAGGTATATGGTTAGGTCTTGAAGGCTACTATAATGTGTTTGGTAAAATAAAGGGAGGTAAAGAAGTAGTTAGTTATCACCTATTTATTATGCATTAATATTTCGAGATCAAAATCTCATCTTTAGAATGGTAGGAGAGCTTATGTTCGAGTTCGTGCCTTTCAACGAATGGTCATTCCTGGCTGCTGCTGCTGTCATTAAGTATAGAGGAAAAACTGGCAAATGCAACGTACCCGGTACCATATGAATTATTAAATCCTACATCAGAATCTATCTTGTGCATTAATACATCGATTATTCATCTGTGAATTATTGCCATATCTGGTCATATGTTTTGGCTGTATATCTCGAGATTCGCGACAAAATTCAATGCTATCAGCCTACCTGGCATCTCGAATTCAGTCATCTTTTTTGGCTGCCATCAGCATGGCTGATGCTAACCTCCAGGAGAGCCATTCTATTTTTGGTTTCACATTTTCTACTGACACAAAGGGGAGTGATCTCTAGAATATCAGCATAATGCAAAGAAGGATATGATATGTTGTCAGTCCTAACCTGGCATCTCGAAGTTAGTCACTTTTCCAACGCCGTGACATGGCTTCGTTCAGTTTTTCTATAGAAATATTCGAGGCGAATGTTCTAGTGAGCTCTCCTCCTAGTAGTGACGAGCAGAGTTTCGGTGATGCCCGGGGCTAACTTCTTGATTGTATGCCCCTAAGGCTCAAGTAAGGGGGGTGGGTCTACTTCGGTCTCGCTTATCCAAATACGGATCTACATTCACAATCTTTCAGGACGTAGGTGATCATGGACTTCCATTTGGCTCTGTGTCTTATCGCCCTCAATATTTTTTCTCTTGGCATCTCTAAACCCTGCTTCGCCATCTATTTGCTCAGACCTAACAAGTACGTCTCGCGCCGCTTTCCCCTGTCTCTTCTTCCCTTTATCCGACCTGTGAGTATTAAGTGCATTGTGATGCACTCCGAACAACAAATCGGGAAGCTGAGTTCGAATTCCAGTTGAATTCCTTGCATTCACTTACGCACAAATACACTTGGGAGAGGTATTAATCCGTCTCTTCCCCCAGTTATGGATTCAACAATAGGACAGATTGGGTTCTATAGCCTTGGCTGGCAATTAGTCTTAAATGTCAACATCAAATGACCAATTAGAAATTGATATGCCGTTAAAGAAACGGATCAAATCAAAGAACCAAAGAAATCAAATGTCGCCATCAAATGACCCATAAGGAGTTGATATGCCGTTAAATAGACGAATCAAATCAAAGCTGCCAAAGAAATTAATTGTCGTCATCAAATGATCCATAAGGATATGCCTTTAAATAATCGAAGCAAATCAAACCTTCAAAGGAAATTAAATTTCGGCATCAAATGACCCATATGGTGTTGATATGCCGTTAAACAAACAAATCAAATCAAAGCTCAAAAAAAAAAAAATTCAGCATCAAATGACCCATATGGTGTTGATACGCCGTTAAACAAACAAATCAAATCAAAGTTCCCATGGAAATAAAATTTCGACATCAAATGACCCATAAAAAAAAATTTTTTTCAACTCACTGTCAGAAACAATGTGTGTTTTGGGATGGAATCAACTGTCTTGAATATTGTTAAAAGTAAGCCTTTTTTTGTCTGTTTTTTGCCTGATTTTTGCTTAATTTTAAACATTTCATGTCTAATTGAAGGATTGGTTTTGTTTATTAGCAGAAATTTCTTTGACTGGACTTTAACTAAGTTAAAACCTTTTTTATATTTTCCAATTGGAGTAGATAGACTAAACTATCGCCCGGTTCACACTCTACTCACGTCTATTGAACAGGTGAAGAGGCTCTTGTTCCCTATTTAGGATGTGGTTTCCAGCTTTCACTTTTCCAATCTTTTTACTCCTTTCTTCTTTTTTTCTTTTCAATTGGAGTAGATAGACTAAACTATCGTCCGGTTCACACTCCACCCACGTCTATTGAACAGGTTAAGAGGCTCATCCTCTTTTCCCTGTTTAGGATGTTATTTCTGGCTTTCTCGTTTCCAATCTTTTCATTCTTACGTAGTCCCCTGCACATCAGTGGCATTACCACCTTGCTCGGGGTGATATGATTAAAAAAAAATAGTATTGATATGCCTTTAAACAAACAAATCAAATCAAAGGTCCCAAGGAAATTAAATGTCAGCATCAAATGACCCATATAGTGTTGATATACCTTTAAACAAACAAATCAATTCAAAGCTCCCAAAGAAAATTAAATTTCAGCATCAAATGACCCATATGGTGTTGATATGCCTTTAAACAAACAAATCAATTCAAATTAACCTAAAGATATTACACCTAAGAATTATTAAATTGAAAGAGTGACCAGAATTTGATTTGTTTATTTGTTTTGTTTTGTTTTGTTTTTTGTTTGTTTTTTTGTTAGTTTTTTTGTTTTTGTTTTTTTTGTTTTTTTTTTGTTTTTGTTTTTTTGTTTTTTTTGTGGGAGGTACATTACGTCATTACAAGCAAAGACGCACACAAAGTATGTTTAACTGACGAGTAGACCCAGGTCTTTATTTAGAATATCTTCTTCTTCTATGTGCCCTGTCCCTTCAGGACGTAGGCGATCATGGATCTCCACGTCTCCCTATCCCTTGTGGCTCTTAGTATGTTTGCTCCTGTTACTCCTGGCAACCCCCGTTCCGTCATCCACCTGATCAGTCCCTGCAAATATGTTATCCGCTGCCTTCCTCTGTCTCTCCTTCCTTCTATCTGTCCAGTCAGTATCAGGTTCTCCAGGCTCTCCTTCCTCATTGCGTGTCCCAGGAACTTCAGTTGTCTCTTCCTGATGCTCAGCATCAATTTCCTTTTTGTTGCCATTCTTTCTAACACTTCGTCGTTGCTTGTATGCTCAGTCCACGATATCCGTAGCATCCTTCTGTAGAACCACATTTCGGCCGCTTCCAGTTTTTTCCTCATTTTCGATGATATTGTCCAGCATTCACAGCCGTACTGAAGAACTGACATCACGTAGCAGTCTAGCACTCTTTTCTTCGTTTCTATTGAGATCTTCCTGTGTGTTAGTATTTTGCTCATCTTCTGGAACGCATCCTTTGCCATGCCAATTCGCCTTCGGATCTCCGTGTCGCACTTTCCATCTCCTGTTAGAACACTTCCTAAGTACTTAAATTCTTGGACTTGTTTGATTCTGTTATCCCCCACCTGTATTTGGCATTTTGGGTTGTATCTTTTGCTGATGACCATGCACTCAGTTTTCTTAGAGTTTATTTGTAGTCCCTTCTTGTCACTCTCCACTGCTACTTTCTGTATGAGATCTTGCAGTTTCCTTTCCGTGTCCGCAATCAGTACTGTATCGTCCGCGTATCTTATGTTGTTCAGGTTGTGGCCTCCAATAATAAATCCTGGTGTCATCTAGGGTCCTCAAAATATTCTCGCTGTATAGGTTGAACAAATCCGGTGAAAAGACACATCCTTGTCTTACGCCTTTTTCTATCTTTGTGTATTTAGAATATAGATAAGCATAAATGACAGTGAGCCGTTCATCATTCTGTTCAAGTTCGTGTACTTACAGGATTTTCTATCCTCTTTTCAGCACCCCACTTCGTTTATGACTAAAAGGCGACTAACGTAATGGTTATTGTCGTAGAAATGGGGATCCGGTCTAGTCTGTGTTTTCCTTGCATTAATGCTTTCGGAAAAGGCAGGAACGCATTTATCCCACCATTCAACCCCCCGCACACCTAGCCCTGTATAAAATAGCAGGGAAGATTGAGCTCTCTAGTATTTGTTGACCACCTGTGTAGAAGAAGAACAATAATTTAGAGTAGTTGAGTTGCTACATCCCGTAAAACGTACTTACTGTTGAGAGTTGAGGATAGCAATCGCATCGCTAATCTCTTTTCCTCTCTCTTCCTCTTCCTCTTTACCCCTCTTTCACTTTTTGTCTCCCTTCATCCTCTTTTTCTTTCACTTTTCCTCACACTTTTTCATTCATCCTTTCACTCTCATTCTCTCCCTCTTTCTCACACTGTTTCTTTTTCCTGTTCCCCTTTTACCACTTCTCTCTCTCTCTCTCTCTTTCTTTCTCACATTTTTCTTTATTTTTTATAGCATAGAAGTGATTGTAGTTTGTGGATCAGTGGATATCGGCTCGGGACGAGAAAATGGAGAGCCGAGTTCGAATTCCTCTTGAATTCGTTGCATTCAGTTACACGCAAATGACGTTTGAGAAAGGTATGAATACGTCGCCTCTCCCCCCAGCTATGGATTAAATGACAGGACAGATCGAGTTCTATATTCTTGGTTGGCAACCAGTCTACTGCAGAAAGCAATAGCAACCTACTGCGGGAAAATCTTTCGCCTAGTCAGTCATGTCTCTTTCGAGACATGATCACCCAAGCGTGTATCACGTATGGCACTTAACTGTTTGATTGCAGTTCGCCCCGTCTGACTCATATAAAAATAAGAGCTGAGCATCCAGTGAAGAGAGACACAGGCTCGTTAACCATCTCTTTTCGCTTTTAATTAAAAATAGAAAAAAAACTCTTGCATCAAAATAATGACGAAAAACTACCTTTATTTACAAAAGAATGAATTACTTGTATTTACAAAAAAAAAAATCTTCAAGTCCGGTTTTTCCAGTTTGCCATTTTTTAATTTAATTTAATTTGATTTAATTAATATATATTTATCTTTTTGCTCTCTCTTTCTCTCCTATCTCTCTTTCTCTCTCTCTCTTTCTCTTCATCGCTCTTTTCTCTCTCTCTCTCTCTCTTTCTCTATTTGTACCCCTCTTTCTCAAGTCATCTACTTCTCTCCTCTTTGTTTTCTTTCTTACTCTTACTTTCTCTTCCTCTCTTTTCCTCTCTCTTACTCTTCCTCTTACCCCTTCTTTCACTTTTTGTCTCCCTTCATCCTCTTTCTCTTTCTTTCACTTTTCTTCACACTTTCTCATTCATCCTTTAACTCTCATTCTCTCCCTCTTTCTCACACTGTTTCTTTTTTCTCTTCCTCTTTTCCCACCCTCTCTCTGTTCCCCTTTTCCCACTCTCTCTCTCTCTCTCTCTCTCTCTCTCCCATTTTTTCCACTTTTTCTTTTTCTCCTTCGCCCTTCGTTTTTTCACTCTTTCTTTATCTCTCTCTCTCTCTCTCTCTCTCTCTCTCTCTCTGCGTGCTTTTGGTTCTTTATTTTTCTCTTTGTTTTTCTCTTTCTCTATCATTCTCTCTTTTCTTTCTTTCCATCCTCTCTCTCTTTCTTTCTTCCTTTCCCGCTCTCTCTCTCTTTTCTCTTTCTTTTACTCTCTATCTCTCTCGCTTTCAACCATTTTTCTTTCTAATACTCTCTCTTTTCTCTCTTGTTCTGTTTTATAAATGCTTCTTGAGCTCCAGCACTGACTATTCCCGCTTTCCGTTTTCCCGCCTTCGTTTTATAGCGATATGATCTATGTACATTCGCCGCCATGTTAGATTTGTTTCTATCTTTTACTGAGACTCGGCGAAAAGCTGCTTTTATAAAAAATTATTTGTCCTTTTTTGCGTTCTATTAAAAAAAAAAATTAAATAAAATGCGAAATGTTATCTCATTAGTCGCTAACATATCAGCTAGCATTAGATAAAGCGGAGAAAATTCGTAAGTACGATATCTTAATGTTGTTGAATTTTCTACTTCCACTTCTGTAACCTGAGAAAAGCTGTCTCGCATTCACAAAAGCTAGAGTATTAGCCTGAAAGCTATGAGGGCGAATGAGGAGACACGGTGAAGTAATTGATAGCGGTTCGGATTGAGGAATCGGAAAGCCGAGTTCGAATTCCAGTCGTGAAAGGTATGAATCCATCTCTTTTCCCCCAGCTATGGATAAAATAGTAGGACAGACTGGGTTCTATAGCCTTGGGTGGCAACCGGTCTAGGAGAAAGAAAAACTCTGAATCGAAACCAGCTCCGTCAAGCTATCTTGAACTGACTGTTACCTACCCCAGAAGATAAATGGGTTTGCGTAGGAACAACACCCCTACCGGCTAAAAAAAAAAAAGAAACATCGATGACGAGAGGTCGTCGATGGCCTATGCTCCAGAGGGAGGGATGGGCCTTGATGAATATGAGGGCGAATCTTTACTTCACTTTAAATGTAGAATCCTCGTAGATTATTGAAATACATTACGTCACAGTTCGATTAAGATTGACACGATTATTCGATGAGAGCGTTCATGAAAATTTTGATCATTGATTTGTAGCGTGGGTGTTACCTAGAATACTACAAGCTACACGTTTCGGAGACGGGGAATATCAATATAAAAGCGCCTAGGGTCTATTCTACTTCGAGGTTGTTTTAATCACGGCCAGGTCTCAAATCTACAGCGAAGATCGAACTTCTCATGATCCTGCTAATTACACTACGCTGAGACAGACATGTTATTGACTAAGCTTAGCTTAGTTTGGCGAAAGGTCCATGATTTCAAGTGCCCAATGAGGATTGAAGTCACTACTTCTTAGTAATGGTCAACTTAACGAGTTCGTTCATTATTACCCACTTTAAAGATTCCATAATAAATGTTTTGTTGATAACGTCGTGTAATGATTAACAAGCTAGATCAATTACGACTGATTTGTGGGTTCGGTCTCTACTGGGTGCTCTATAATTTCAGCCTTTTGCCACATCTAAGCTACGCTTAGAAAATAAACTTGAGTTCGTTTCTTATTGGGTGACCCATATTTTAGGCTTTGTGTCACATCTAAGCTACGGTCACAAAATCACTATGGGGAACCTCGATGGAATGTAATGGTTAGAAAGCTTGTCTCGCTAGAACAGATACGAATGAATAATGAGTTCGTTGCTTACTGGGTACCCCATACTTTCGGCCTTGTGCCACATCCAAGCTACGCTTATAAAATCATGATAAACGTTGTTGTCCTTATAGATGCTTTTTTTATAGCAATATGGGAATGAAGATTATATTTTTATCAGTTCATCCCAAGAAAGGCGAAACTGCTTCTAAGATGCAGGGAGTGCTACCAGGATTTTAAGAAAAATTGAAAGACTCTACAAAAAACCGGAAAACTAATCATAAACAGGAAACAAGGGAAAAACGTATATTCCTGTTTAAAAGATTGGAAGGAGTATGAACCGGGCGATAGGCAAACATATCTACTCCTACAGAGGAAAGATTTGAATGTAGCTAGAATGAAACGTCTATTTAGTGGAGGTTAATTTTCTTTTTTGTCTGGCAAAACCCCTTGGATAACAGGAAAAGACTTTCGAAATGTGCAGCTATTTGAAATCAAACGGCCGAGTGGTTCGAAAGTTCGCTTTCTGACCATGAGATTCGAGTTCGTATTTAACCATGGTCGACCTTATCTGTCAAACGATCTAAGCATGCAACATCTTTGGAAAACGCCTGAAAACCATACTAAGGGTTTACCCGCGCATTGGGAATGAAATTGGGTAGATGGAACACTTTGGGGGCCGTTGATGGTTGTGTTAGTTCAAAATAACAAGCCATCATAACCGAGGGTTTGAGCGTGCTGGCGTTATTCAAATAGTTGACTACACTACATAACGCGTTCTCTCCCAAAAACTTCTAACTAAGACCCGCTCAGCATAGTTGCAATATAAAGCACAGGTGGTTTTTGTGGGTGTTGTGTAAACATAAATGTTTCTGAGCAAGCGTCTGCAACAGGCATTAACTCGCAACCTAAGTTGACGAGCATCCTTAGATACGAGTAGCCAGCTATTATCTTTCATAATAAATGTAATATTTTAAATATAGAAATAATTTACATTTTAAATTTGATCATCTTGTCGTCAGCTAAGCGACTGTTATCGAACAAGTCAAAGTTATTTTTCAGAATGTATTATACGACCTTTGCCTCGTTTTCAATAGAACAACATGGCGTCAAACACACGGTTTATCGGCTGCCATTGTGAATTGGATGTCATGTTATGTTACTGTTACTGTTCTTGCTTGCTACTAAGAGTGGTTGTCTTTTTAAACGTGTTTTCTTTATTTTAATTATTCCATTGTTTTAGAAATCAGAATTAAGGTCATGTTATAACGGATTCATCCATTTTAGTTTCGTTTTACGCATTTCTTGAAAATTCCCCTTCTTCCATTTTTTTTTGTCTTTTTTTTTTTTTTTTCCAATCACTTTTATCACATATTTTTTTCTTTGGTATTTTGAGCTAATTATTTATTTTAAATTACTTTCTGCTTCTCTTCTAAATTTATTCCATTTTTTTCTGTTTACTTATCGCTTCTTTACGTAGCGCAATGGTGCGGGTGGTCGCGGTTCGTTCCCCAGCCTGGTTATTCTCGACGCCTCTCTGCTTCGCACTTAGCAAGGAAAAGAATGATCGCACCCATCCTACCGCAAAAGCAGTCGACCAACTTCCAATTTCTTTACTCTTTATTGGAGGAAAGCCGATTTCGAATTCCAGTTTCATTCACTTACGGACAAATACACTTGAGAAAGGCATAGAATCCGTCACTTCTCCCTCCAGCTATGAGTTAAATAACAGGACAGATTGGGTTCTGTAGCCTTGGTTGGCAATCATTCTATCGCAGAAAATAATGGCGACCTACTGCGGGAAAATCTTCTGTCCAGTCAGTCATGTCTCTTTCGTGACACGTATCACACTTAACTGACTGACTTTTTATATTGCTTCCATATTTTTTCCTTCCCTATTTTTTTTTTTTTTTACTTTTGTTTCTTTTCTTTATCAGCTTATTTCCTTTTTGCTCTCTTTTTTCATTAATTCATTCCTTCTTTCTTTCAAATAATTCGTTTTTATTTCATTCCTCCCAATTGCTTTATATCGTTCTTTTGAATTTCTTCATATATCTGGACATTCTTAGATACTTTGATACGAAATTTAATCTGAAGATTTTTATGAGTAACTGCGTAGTTATAACGACACTGGCCACAATATTGGCATAAAAAATGCTTCCCCGATCAAAGGAGAACATATTTTACTACGGAAAGTAATGACAGCCTACTGCGGGAAAATCTTCTGTCCAGTCAGTCATGTCATAGAAAGTGCCTTGATCGCAAGGTCATTCACTGTAAATTTGCGCCCTGGCTCTTACAACATTGCTGGCAGATCTTCTAATATCTAATATCGTGGTCAAGTGCTACCAATGACTTGACCTAAAGAGTTGTGAGTTCAATAGCTAGCGACAGCACAAGCGAGCAAAAAAAAAAAGAGAGTTAAGTTAAATGGAGATAACTAAAACATATGAAAGTGGCAGTTACTCATGGAACGAGAACAATCTACCCCAGCGATCGAAATAAAGAGTTCGGTTCAAAATTCCGATCACCTGAAGAAGCGTATAATGACCGAAACGTCGTGAATATGACAATAAAGACGAAGACAACAGTCCGAACAATGTAAATAACATAAGTAAAGTTTGTCACTTAACTGATTAAGCATAGTAACTCCGGTATTTCGTTGACGGACCTGTCTGTTCATTCCTCAGGGGTTATCAACAATATACAATGTTTATAAAGTCGAAGAATTTTTTTCGAATGTAATTTTGAGATTATTTTTAGTCTTTTTTTCTCTTACATATGAATGCGGCTATTTTATTTGTATTATCGACAATAATGTTTCGGACTAAGTTTGATTGGTCCTCATGCGTACAGCGAGACTATTTTGAGGACCCTAAATGCTATCCCAGGATTTATAATCGGAGGCCACAATTTGAATAATGCAGATGATACAGTGCTAATTGCAGACACGGAAAGGAAACTACAAGACCCCCTACAGAAGGTAGCTAAAGAGAGTGACAAAAAAGGACTACAAATAAACTGCAAGAAAACCGAATACATGGTTATCAGCAAAAAGAGCAGCCCAAAATGTCAAATACAGGTGGGGGATACTAAAATCAATCAGGTACAAAAATTTAAATACCTGGGAAGTGTTCTAACAGAAGACGGAAAGTGCGACACAGATCCAAAGGTGTATTAGCATAGTGAAGGACACGTTCCAGAAGTTGAGTAAAGTATAAACAAACAGGAAACTCTTGTTAGAAACAAAGAAGAAAGTACTAGATTGCTATGCGATGTCAGTTCTTCAATATGGCAGTGAGTACTGGACAATATAATGAAGGAAAAACTTGAAGCAACTGAAATGTGATTCTACAGAAGGATGCTGCAGATATCATGGACTGAGCATGTGAGCAAAGATGAAGTGTTGGAAAAAATGGAAACGAAAAAGAAATTAATATCAGAAAGAGACAGCTGAAGTTCCTGGGACATGCAATGAGGAAGGAGAACCTGATACTAACAGGCCAGATAGAGGGAAAAGAGACAGGGGAAAGCAACGGATAACATATTTGAAGGACCTAATCAGGTGGATGACGGAACGAGGATTGCATGGTGTAACAGGAGAAGGCGTGCTCATAGCCACCAGGGATAGGGAAACGTGGAAGGCCATGATCACCTACGTCATGAAAGGACAAAGCACATAAAGAAGAAGAATTGAGCTATGGTCGGAAGAATGTAACGTGAGTATTATTACTGACGATGAGGTTTGTAAATAATCTCAAAACTACATGTTAAAAAATTCTGACCTCAACTTTAGAAACATAATAATGAAATGCTCAACTCAAGTCGACAAAAACAAGAAAATTAAATTATCTACTATAAGAAAAATAAAACCGTAATGTTCCGATTGGAGCTTCGTAGGGTCCCTGTGTATTTCAATGAGACCTAATTGAGCTATGGTCATAGAGATGTAACGTGAGTTTTCTTGTTAAGTGTATTGTAGTATATCGAATATAATGATTTATTTGTGGCTGTGTTCATAGGTGGTGATGGGGTGATACCGAGCAAGCGAGGGACCGGATGTTTGTCTCAGAGGTCCAGATAGCAAATGACCAAAACTGCTCTTTGTGCATCTGGGCTCCACGCAGATGTTCCGGTGGAAAACCAAAAATAAATAAATATCAAATTCCTTTTACGGATCCTTTTCGCGAACCGACGTAAATTTTGTTTATCGTCCAATGGGAAGCCGAGAATTAAATTCCGGGTGTGAATTCCCAAATGACTTGTTCGGAGCCCCGAAGATGAAATAAAAAAACGACACAAGGAAACAAACACAGTTGAGTAAATACGAGCATAATTAACACGTCCTTTGACCACGTCAAGCGATCGTATTATGTTGCCTCTCCTTTCTCTCTCATCTTCTTCACTGTTCACTGAGCCACTTACCCGAGTGGACTGAGCAGAGACTTCAAAGACATTCCTAAGAAACGAACGCACACACCTACATACGCACAAACTCTTTTCAGCAATTGCTGCTATGACACATCTTTAACGAAAAGTTTTTATAGAAGAGGCACAGGGAAGCCACGTCACGCCGGTGAGAGAGTGACTGCAGCCGGTCTGCCAAGTTGGTATCGATCAAATTACAGACTCTCCGTTGTATTTTTTCAAGAACCCCGAGGAGAACAGCAGGGGCACCCGACCAGATGTGGCAGCAGTATTCAATGCACGGACGGATGGTAGATTTAACGTTTAAAAATATTCAAACTCTATTGCATTCTACATCTCGCGACGGACGCATCTCGCGACGGACGCATCTCACGACGGACGCATCTCGCGACGGACGCATCTCACGACGGACGCATCTCGCGACGGACGCATCTCACGACGGACGCATCTCGCGACGGACTCACCTCGCGACGGACGCATCTCGCGACGGACGCATCTCGCGACGGACGCATCTCGCGACGGACGCTTCTAGTTTAAAATCATTTGTTTCTGACGAAAGGCCGAGGCCGGTCTGAAATATTAAATAGAGATATATAATAATAAAACTAAATAAATACTGTCAAAAGGCCTTTTTAACTTACAACTTTTTAGTAGTTTCATATATATATATATATATATATATATATATATATGGGGGGATTAATGTAAATATAACATTTATCACTTAGCGGACTGATACTATTTTCACCACCTCGACAACAGAGTTTCGTAAATTAACCTTTTTGTCATCGTTATTTTCTCATTTTCTGTACTTTTATACTAAGCTAGAAATTTATTTATACGCTGGTTAGCTTGTTTTGTTTTTCTTTTGTTTTTTGTTTTGTTTTGATTTTTTTGTTTTTTTTTTCTTTCGTGTGTGTGTGTGTGTGTGGCGTGTATGTGTTTAAATATCGTAGTTACATCACCTTTTTATAATTTTTTGTCTGTTTATACCTCTCTCTCTCTCTCTCTCTCTCTCTCTCTCTCTCTCTCTCTCTCTCTCTCCCGGTCTTTACCTTCTTTTTTCTTAATTTCTGTTCTGGGTGCTAAAGACAATGTAACAGTATCATTTCCAGATTCACATACAGAACTTTTTCTTTATTTTTTAGAATTCGTTTTCTCAAATGATCAGCTGTTTTTTTAATTTTTAAAAAATATAAGTATATTCTTTCTTTTTTTGTTTAAATATATAAAAAAATAATTTATGCTTAAATATATAGATACTGTCTGACATTATCGCAAAACTCTGCGACAGTTTTCAGGTGAGCCATGGTAGTGCTTAGATTTTAGTACTGCTTTTTAGCTGCTGAGAGGGCAGTACAAAGCTTCCCAGAATGTTGAATAAGCCGGTTTTGCTGGCAGCACAGCGTCGATGACGATGTAAAGGCGGCAAATCAAACCTCGCAAATCAAGAAGCTTCTACGTGGTGGGTAGAATCACCATTAGTCCACGTTGCTTGGTTGATTTTATTTAGCGGCATATCAACATCTATGGGTTACTTAATGCCTAAATCTAAATATTTTAAGCACAATTTTATACTTTCAACTGCATCTAAAATGTATTGTTGGTCATTTTTGCTTTAAATATCTATTGTCGGTCATTTTTGCTTTAAATATCTATTGTTGGTCATTTTTGCTTTAAATATCTATTGTCGGTCATTTTTGCTTTAAATATCTATTGTTGGTCATTTTTGCATTAAATATCTATTGTTGGTCATTTTTGCTTTAAATATCTATTGTCGGTCATTTTTGCTTTAAATATCTATTGTCGGTCATTTTTGCTTTAAATATCTATTGTTGGTCATTTTTGCATTAAATATCTATTGTTGGTCATTTTTGCTTTAAATATCTATTGTTGGTCATTTTTGCTTTAAATATCTATTGTCGGTCATTTTTGCTTTAAATATCTATTGTTGGTCATTTTTGCATTAAATATCTATTGTTGGTCATTTTTGCTTTAAATATCTATTGTCGGTCATTTTTGCTTTAAATATCTATTGTTGGTCATTTTTGCATTAAATATCTATTGTCGGTCATTTTTGCTTTAAATATCTATTGTCGGTCATTTTTGCTTTAAATATCTATTGTTGGTCATTTTTGCTTTAAATATCTATTGTTGGTCATTTTTGCTTTAAATATCTATTGTTGGTCATTTTTGCTTTAAATATCTATTGTCGGTCATTTTTGCTTTAAATATCTATTGTTGGTCATTTTTGCATTAAATATCTATTGTTGGTCATTTTTGCTTTAAATATCTATTGTCGGTCATTTTTGCTTTAAATATCTATTGTTGGTCATTTTTGCTTTAAATATCTATTGTCGGTCATTTTTGCTTTAAATATCTATTGTTGGTCATTTTTGCATTAAATATCTATTGTTGGTCATTTTTGCTTTAAATATCTATTGTTATTTTTGGGTTTCATTTTTGCTTTAAATTTTTAAATCTATTGTTGGTCATTTTTGCTTTTAAATATCTATTGTTGGTCATTTTTGCTTTTAATATCTATTGTCGGTCATTTTTGCTTTAAATATCTATTGTTGGTCATTTTTGCTTTAAATATCTATTGTTGGTCATTTTTGCTTTAAATATCTATTGTTGGTCATTTTGCTTTAAATATCTCTTGTTGGTCATTTTTGCTTTAAATATCTATTGTTGGTCATTTTTGCTTTAAATATCTATTGTTGGGCATTTTTGCTTTAAATATCTATTGTTGGTCATTTTTGCTTTAAATATCTATTGTTGGTCATTTTTGCTTTAAATATCTATTGTCGGTCATTTTTGCTTTAAATATCTGTTTGGAAGATTTTCTCGCCGTAGGTTGCCATTACTTTGTACGGTAGACTGGTTGTCAACCGAAGGTATAGAACCCAATCTGTCCTGTTATTTAACTCGTACCACTTATGGATTAATCCCCTTCCCAAAGGTATTTACGCGTAAGTGAATGCAACAAATTCAGCTGGGATTCGAACACGGCTCGTCCATTTTACGTTTCGATGTGATATCCACTGCACCACAAGGCACATGTCAGCAGATTAAATAAACAGCTGTTGTCGGACTAAAATTGCATTTCTGCGATATTTTAAACTCAAAGTAAATAATATTTATATTTTTAGAAGATTTATTTTTATAAAGAGAATTACACTGCCATGAAAAACGTCTAAAAGATGACTAATCAGCTATTTTGGTCACAAAAATAACTATTTCCAGTCCATTTAAATTAGTTTTTAAAATACAGCAAAGTATTTGTTAAAATTTTCTTCCTACCAAATCTAAGTTCTTGTGCCAGACCCTTGCCAACATAAAAGTTTAGTCGAGTAGGAATAGCAATCGGAAATGGAACAAGTTGTTCTCTTGTTTTGGGGGTCATAATAGGCACAAATAAAAAAACAAAATCTAACCACATATGAAATACATAAGTACAGGAAAAAAATAGGGCACAATACAAAAGTAGCCCTCAAATTTCCATTTGTGCGCTGATCACAACAAGATAACAAATTTCTGACGTCACAAAAAAGGGCTTAGAATGTAAGGGCAAAAAATGTTACAGTTTTAGAAAAAAAACGGATTTAATGACAAAAAAGATTACACCCTCTAAAAATGAAAAGAAAGAGAAAAACTCTGAGGAAGTAAAGAAATTACACAAACAATACATGGCGCACCAACCACATTTCTTCAACTAAATACTGTATTTTCCGCCTTACAAGACGCACCCTAATATTGAAAAGAAACGTCTAAGAAAAAAAATCCTTCTCATACAACAACACATTCACTATGAGCCCTTCACATACTGATACCACGTATTGTTTACATTAATCACTCGTCCGATTTTGTTTGTATGGCAATGACATACTAGTTGGTGATTAGTAAATATACTATACATCTTTCATTGTCCAAGAATGGATTTATTTTCATAAAAATTAATTAAAACTTTTAAAAATATGCATGCAAAAATATAAAACAATCAAAGAAATTTTATTCATCCTCAAATCCCCAAAACTCGTCACTGCCAGATTCGTGCAGAATCTCTAAACTATCATCTGCAGAGTCATCACTGCTGTCAGTCATGTACAGTAAATGATCCTCACTACCATTCATATCATGGTGGTAAACCATGGTGGTAAACCATGGTGGTAACCATGGTGGTAACTGATACATTAGTCTTGGAAAATGAATGCGTATTTTTCAGGATATTGTTTAGGTGGAAAAATGCGTCTTGTAAGCCGGAAAATACGGTACTCAATACTCTCATCATGAAGAGGTTTCGTATGACCCACAAGTTGTCTCAAGGACTTTTTGTAGTACTTTCCTGGAAAGTTAAATGTTGAATGTTTGTTCGGTTTAAATTCTTAAGAAAAGACAGAAAGAAATGTTTGGTCCTGGAGGGTAAGAATCTGTTGACTCTGTCGGCTCTTTCTTTCCTCGTGTTGGTTTATGGCCCCTTTGGCTGGACTTAGACTCCATCCTTGAAGCGTGGGCGCTAATGCTTCCTCCTCGAGAATTAATTGCCTTTTGTTGTTCCACTCATAGCATTACCTTTTATTGAAAAAAGTAGGGTTACACCGGCACCATCTAGGATTTAACAAAAGCTTGAAGTGTACGTCTCTCATTGGCCGATAACTATGAAACCTTCTTTCGACATGGATTCATCTTTTGGGTTCATGGAGAAAGAAAGTTTCAACGATTCACAAATTTTGCCGGGTTTCAACCGCTGAGCCGAAAAAGTCATAAAAATGTAACAATTTTGACAGAAATAATTTTCGCAGTTCCTTAACTGCCGATTTTAAAACAGATTTTTACAACTGCAACAATTTACTCGAGCAAACACGTTTAGCATAAAAACACATTTTTCTCAAAAGCATTTGTAAAAAATAAACGTTACATTAGACCGGCGTTTCTCAAACTTTTCACCCTTGCGTAACCCTTAAAAAAAACTTACATGTCTCAAGAAACCCCTGCGCAAGAACAAAATTATATACCATAATTTTTCATTTTAATTTCATCGTAGTTCAAGTAAACATGTTTCTGTAATATGAAATCTGTGCTTATGAGCCAATAAATGGTCAAGAAAATGTTACTTTAAGAGCCATTTAATCAAGTGAAACATGTTTCTGTAATGTGAAACCTGTGCTTGTGAACCATTACATAGGCAAGAAAATGTTACTTTAAGAGCCATTTGATCAAGTGAAACATGTTTCTGTAATGTGAAACCTGTGCTTATGAACCAATAAATGGTCAAGAAAATGTTACTTTAAGAGCCATTTGATCAAGTGAAACATGTTTCTGTAATGTGAAACCTGTGCTTGTGAACCATTACATAGGCAAGAAAATGTTACTTTAAGAGCCATTTGATCAAGTGAAACATGTTTCTGTAATGTGAAACCTGTGCTTATGAACCAATAAATGGTCAAGAAAATGTTACTTTAAGAGCCATTTGATCAAGTGAAACATGTTTCTGTAATGTGAAACCTGTGCTTATGAACCAATAAATGGTCAAGAAAATGTTACTTTAAGAGCCATTTAATCAAATGAAACATGTTTCTGTAATGTGAAACCTGTGCTTATGAACCAATAAATGGTCAAGAAAATGTTACTTTAAGAGCCATTTGGTCAAGTGAAACATGTTTCTGTAATGTGAAGCATGTGTTTGTCTTTTGCTACTAAGAACGATGATTGAAAGCAATTTTAAAATATTTTTGAAACTTTATAAATTATTGTTATTAAAATTAAAAATGAAAACAATTCTTGTAAAAATTCATTATTCATCGACAAAATTCTCTTCAGTCTGCCCTTAATATAAATTGTTTATAAAAGCAATTAAAAGTTTCTCTAAATAGAAAGTGGCATAGTTTTATTGCATTTTTGTTTTCACTATTCGGAACAGATTTTCTGATAATGAGCAACTTTTAAAGAAAACAAAAATGGTAATTGATATACCCCAGAGAGTCCTGCATTTAACTAATAAAACAAATTACCAGAACGGTAATCAATTTCTAGAAATTTAAGAAAATTAAATGAAAATGGAGGAGGGGGTGACATATGTAAATATATATATATATGTCACCCCCTCCTCCATATATATATATATATATATATATATATATATATATATATATACCAAGATTTTATAAAAATAATGCTTGCAAAAATAATTTCAGTCATTTGTAAATAAGTCCTGAAAGTTTCATCAAGATCCGACGAGTTTTGCAAGAATTTCCAAATTAATGTGTTTTTCACCGGCAAAAAGTGAGTCGTGTAATATTGCGTTTTCCTAGTAAACTCTTGTAAAAACTGGGTCACTCACTGACAAAAAAAAAATCATTTTAACAAAAATTTCGAAAGTGTTAGAAAGCACTGATAAATCTTTAAAAAATGATTAAAAATTACTGTGATGGTTCCTCTTAATAATGGCATAAACATTTTGATAAAACGTTGTTTTTATTAAGTTTGGGGCTTTTAACATCATGCTATGCTTTTTTTCAGCGAATGAGTGGAGGTACCTAAGTGAAAGTGTATACAGACATCACTAGATAAAAATATAAAAATGATTGTTATATTTCTTAACAACCCTCGGACCTTTTGAGGAACCTTAGGGCTCCGAAGAACCCAGGTTGAGAAGCACTGCCCTAGACAAACGTTTTTTTATCAGACTGAAGACTAAGTTATAAAATTAAATTTTTTATATACTTTACTTATTGGAAATGTTAAATTTAATCTATTAACTTGAAATTAAAAGTAAAATAAAAGCTTCAAAACAGAGTTTTAATTCTTTTTAAATTCATTTTAAACCTTAAATATCGTATTTTCCGTGGTGGTACCTACAATAAATATTAAATCCCAAATATTCATTTAATGTTAGCTCCTGACAATTAAGTTGAACCTTCAAAACAAGTAACCGTACGCCATCTTTAAACGTGATTATATGACGAGATGGTCCCTATTCATCGGGCTGTATTGTTCACTGATTTATGAAACAGCTAACACAGAATTATCCAACAATTTGAATCTATGGAAAATATCGATTAGTTGGTTGTTTACCGTTATTTTTTCAGGTCTACTACTGGCCATTTAATATCAGGAAATGTTGAGCATGACCCATTTACGTCATTTATATTGTAACCAATCAATGATCCACATTTTCAGTCACCAGAATTTAATGCAATGTAATGCAGCTTTAGCAAGTCTGCGTCATTGTGTCATCTGCCCTCTGTAACCTGCTGAGGGTTACGTTCGAAAAAACTCACCAAAGGTGGATAGCACAGAATTATTTGCATAACGACACGTAAAAATTTAATACCCCAGAGAGTTTTTGTAATTTTTCATTATAATTCGATTTCTGCTATGGTTGCACTACCTACCAAGTCTGCAGGAAGTCCTAAGGCAGGTAGTGGTGTATTGTTATGACTCCATGTTTTTTCATACCTCCCTAACATCCTTAGCGTTACATAGGCAAAGTTCTCCTTAATGTGTGGGCTGTACTTAACAAAACATTTTTTTTGTATATCTCTTAAGCTGGGGTTTCCAGGGATTCTTTCAATGTGTGTGTTATTTTTGCTCCCCCCCCCCCCATTTTTTATCATTCCAAGTGCACCTACTATCACTGGCACAACTCTTGCTTTCAATTTCCACATTTTTTCTATTTCAATTTCCAGGTCTTTATATTCTGAGAGTTTTTGAATTCCTTGGTTGCTATGTTACAATCCGCTGAACAAGCCATATCAATTAATAAGCAAGTTTTTTTTTTTTGGGGGGGGGGGGGTTTGGGGGGGGTTACAATAATGTCCGGCCTATTTGCTTTAATTTTTCTGTCTGTATAGATGGTATAATCCCATAGAATGGTGACATCTTCTATTTCTATAACCGGTGCTGGGTGATGTCCATACCAGGGTTTGTTTACTTATTTTCCATAGTGTTTGCACATTGTCCAGTGTAAATATTGCCCTGTTCTATCGTGGCGATTTTTATATTCATTTGGGGCAAGTACAGAACATCTTGACATGAGATGGTCTATTGTTTCTTGGTATTTAGCACAGAACCAGCATTTTGGATCCACATTATTGTGTATAATATTTGCCTGAAAGTTCCTAGTGAAAAGAATAAAGCCTTCAGTTTCAAACTTTAATCCAGATGCACGTAATCATCGATGAGTATTAACTTTATCAACATTGATTTATTGGCACGTTCTGGATATTGACCATGCAGAGGTTTGTCTTGCCAGCGTTGTTTCATCTGTTCAAGAGCTTTATCCTTGGCTTTCTTTTTCATGTATTTTGCCGCAATATTTGGTTCTTGGCTTCTGTTTTGCTTTTCTACAGAATCTACTAAATGTATATCTCGTTTGTATTTACTGTCTTCTTTTATTATTGAATATTTTTTCTTTCTGTTTTCATGTTGTTTAACGAATTGCATCATCCAGTTTATTATTATTATTATTATTATTATTATTATTATTATAGCACATTCCATTATGACACAAGGACTTCAAGAAAAAATGTGGGACAAATTATCTAGTCACTGAAAAACCCGATTTTCAAAAGGTTTCTGGTCATATCACGATGAAACACCAGTTCTCGTATGAACACCGAAGTTAAGCAACATCGAACCTGGTCAGTATCTCGATGTGACTGCTTGGTAACGTTAGCTTGTATGTGCGAGTGTAGTGTTCATTATATTTACTTATGCGAAAATAACCTTCGGAAGATGTATAACTCTACATTTCCCTCTCCAGTTATTGTTTAAATAGTAGTACTTGTATCAGTAAAAATCATAATTATGATTTTCAATGTTAATAGTGAAAATTCAACCCCGAATTTTTAATGTCATGCATATTAAAACAGCCAACAAAAAACTCAAGTCGAAATATACTGACAACCGTAGCAACTTTGTAAATCTAGGCCAAGACCATCTTGTCGTCTCGATAAATACTGACTCCTCTGTAAATCTAACCTCCTCACTACTCTTTTGTTCTTCTTTTTTTCTTTTTTCTTTTTTTCTTCCTCTTTCTTTGATTCTTTTTGTCTGGATAATTTTAACCCATTCATTGTTGTATGAATTTGGTCTGATGAGCGGTCTTTAAGAGATCCGCGAAATAAAATATTACCAATGAGTTTATAAAACCGTATAATTTATTTTCATTATTATTATACTCTGTTAAATTATAACATTGAGTTCTCATTGGATTTAATCCCCTGTGAAATTTACCTTACCAAGTACCAAGGATTCTACTATATATATATATATATATATATATAAAACACTCTTTGTTATAATAGAAAGAATTATTAAATAACCTGCAAAAGGTTATTTACTGTAAATAAACTTTTGCAGGTATTTTCGGTCGAACATTTCGAAAATAGATTTGTGAGACAGACAGTAAGTCAGTCAGTCAAGTGCCATACGGACACATGCTTGGGCGATCATGTCTCGAAAGAGACATGACTGACTGGGCAGAAGATTATACCACATTAGTTTGCCATTGCTTTCTGCGGTAGACTGGTTGCCAGACAAGGCTATAGAACCCAATCTGTCCTGTTATTTGACTCATAGCTAGAGGGGAAAGAAATGTATTATATTATCAAGTAGTAGGTTATTTACAGCGATGAAAATCAAATCATTCTATCATAAACCCTGTTTTCAAAATGATGAAAGGCTCAGGCAGACATGCCGCTGGAGGGCACCTCGATTAGTGCAATGAATAGTAATCTTGTCTTGAAAGAATTGAGCAGTGAATTCGATCTTCACTGGGTGCCCTTATTTTCGGCTTTATGCCACATCTAAGTTATGATTAGAAAATCCTCATATCCGTTGAAAAAGAAATTTATTGAAGATTAATAACCTGTTAGATAAAAGGATTAAAAAAAATATATTGTATATTTCAGGGTCACTTTCAACATTGTTTATAATCCTGTATTATTCAAGTTGAATTTTTTCCATTCACTTATGCGCAAATACCCTTGTGAAAAGTATTAATCTGTCACTTCCCTCCATTTATGGGTTAAATTTTTACGAGTCGTTATACAAATAATTCTGTGCTATCCACCTTTGGTGAGTTTTTTCGAACGTAACCCTCAGCAGGTTACAGAGGGCAGACGACACAATGACGCAGACTTGCTAAAGCTGCATTACATTGCATTAAATTCTGGTGACTGAAAATGTGGATCATTGATTGGTTACAATATAAATGACGTAAATGGGTCATGCTCAACATTTCCTTATATTAAATGGCCAGTAGTAGACCTGAAAAAATAACGGTAAACAACCAACTAATCGATATTTTCCATAGATTCAAATTGTTGGATAATTCTGTGTTAGCTGTTTCATAAATCAGTGAACAATACGGCCCGATGAATAGGGACCATCTCGTCATATAATCACGTTTAAAGATGGCGTACGGTTACTTGTTTTGAAGGTTCAACTTAATTGTCAGGAGCTAACATTAAATGAATATTTGGGATTTAATAGATTGGGTTCTATAGCCTTGGCTGGCAAGCAGTCTGCCGCAGAAAGCAATGTCAACTTACTGCGAGATAATCTTCTGCCCAGTCAGTTATATCTCTTTCGAGACATGATCGCCCATGTATCATGTAAGTGCCATAGCGTGTATCACGTATGGCACTTAACAGACTGACTAAATATAATAGTTGGTAACATGATGAAGGCTTCTATTGGGTATAAAGTGAGGGACCGTTTTTCTACTGTTATGAAGTAATAAACTGATCCCCCAATAACTACTACTTAATAATATAATACATCTTCCTCCTCTCTAGCTATGAGTCGAATAACAGGACAGATTGAGTTCTATAGTCTTGTCTGACAACAAGTCTACCGCAGAAAGCAATGGCAAACTACTGTGGGATAATCTTCTGCCCAGTCCGTCATGTCTCTTTCGAGACCTGATCGCCCAGTTGTTAAAATTGGGGTGAAATCTGGAATATAAAAAATACAGTACACAGTAACTTTCTGAAAACTGTATTAGAAACGTTATGGGTAATCTAAAAATTAAAAATGGTTGCCAAAAGCTGAGCAGTGTTTTAAGAAGCGTTAGCAAAAAAGAAAGTGTGTGCTGAACTGTTATGTAATATAAATCCTCTTTTGTAGCAGGTATTGCTGGAGTTGCCTTCCAAAAGCTAAGCAAAGTATTAAGAGACAAGAAAATCTCGTTAGAAACAAAGAAAAGTGTGTTGAACTGTTATATACGAATAATAATAATTTTCCTAAGTGGCAGTGAATATTGAAGATGCCTTCCAAAAGCTAAGGAAAGTATTAAGAAAAAGGAAAATCTCGTTCGAAACAAAGAAAAGTGCGCTGAACTGTTATGTAATAATAGTTTTCCTATGTGACAGTGAATATTCGCGATGCCTTCCAAAAGTTAAGCAAAGTATTAAGAGAAAGGAAAATCTCATTAGAAACAAAAAAAAATTGCGCTGAGCTGTCATGTAATGTTAGTCCGGCTATATGGCAGTGAATGCTGGACAATCTTACCACAAATGAAAAAGAGACTTCAAGCAACAGAAGTGTGTTTCTAGAGAAGGACACTAAGAATATTATGGACCGAACATGTGAGCAACGATGAACTCTTAGAGGAAATGGAAGCAAAAAAGACGTCCCGAACCGTTGCCTTGGATATCTCTAAAGCATTCGACAGAGTCTGGCATGCTGGCCTTCTACGCAAACTGCGGAGCTATGGTATAACTGGATATTTGTTTGACCTAATCCAGTCTTTCCTCTCTAACTGCACATTGAAGGTGGTATTAAACAGACATGCTTCCCGAACTACCATACGAACGCAGGTATCCCTCAAGGCTCTATCCTAGGTCCTACGCTCTTTCTGATCTACATTAATGATCTCCCCGATGCCATAAGATCTCAAGTAGGTATGTACGCCAATGGCACCACAGTTTACTCTCGCCTCGATCACAAATCTGGTGTGGGCGACAAAGCGAACCTCGCAGCCGAGCTTGAAAAGGACCTCCAATCCGGAGTGGACTGGGGTAAGAAATGGCTCGTAAATTTTAATGCTTCTAAAACGAAGCTGCTATCAATTAACCATCATAGACAATCGCACCTACCTCCCATTAGCATCAAACAGGCTTGCCTCGCAGAGAGTAAAACACTATGCCTCCTTGACCTCACACTCTCAGCGGACTTCAAGTGGAATGACTATATAGAATCTATTGCTAAATCCGCTACTATGAAAGTCGGTTCTCTGTGCAGGGCCCGAAGTTTTTTCCGTCTGAATCTATCCTGCACATATATGAATCTACCATCTGTCCGTGTATTGAATACTGCTGTCACATCTGGTCGGGTGCCCCTGCTATTCTCCTCGGGGTTCTTGACAAAATACAACGGAGAGTCTGTAATGTGATCGATACAGACTTGGCAGACCGCCTGTAGCCACTCTCTCACCGGCGTGACGTGGCTTCCCTGTGCCTCTTCTATAGATACTTACACGGCTTCTGCTCCGATGAACTTAGATCACTGGTGCCCCCTAGGTACGAATTTGCACGAGATACTAGATTAGCAACTAAGTCCCACCCTTTTACAGTGAAACCGATAAAATGTGACTGCAATTTCTACTCCAGCATCTTCTTTTCTCGCACTTCCCGACTGTGGAATTCCCTTTCACATGATTGCTTCCCCAACAGCTACAATCTCCAGGAGTTTAAATGTAAGGTCAATAGACACCACCTAACACATTAATTCGCATCCATTCTCTCAATTACTTTTCCCATCTGCCCAACCCTCAGCCTCGGTATCCTTACCCGTCTGTCACCCTCCTTCTGACATTTCCTATATCTAACCACTCTTTCTCTTCACCCTCCCCAATGTAACTCCCTGCGCAATAGTGGCAGTAGAATGCCTTGCTTGGCGGGGAGGGAACATCAGGAAGAGACAGTTGGAATTTCTAGAAAGCATAATGGAGAAAGAAAATTTGGTGCTTACGTATTATCGGGAGGACCTTTAAAAAAACGACTCAAAAATTAAAGTAAATTATTTATTGAAACGGTTAAAACAATAAAATGGAATTACATTTGTAATTCCGGAGGCCAGAACGTCGCAATTGCTTCCAAAAGTGACTCAAAGACATCAGTACAGGCAACATGCTTCCGCCACATGAATTCGGCCAAATACGACTCCAAATGGTGACGTGCAGTGCCACAGTGCTTCTTGTTTCGCCACTTTGTCGATCCCCATAGGCGTTCCACTGTCTGCGTATGAGCCCCGGTGTTCGAATCCACAAAGTTGTACTTGTGGTTGACGTTGAGGTGATGAAAGCCTGATTTTTCCAGTTCCTTGGTGTTATAAGCGGGGAAAAAAAAGAAAAAGTAAAAATCAAAGGTCCTCCCGATAATACGTAAGGACCGAAAATTTGATACTCACAGAACCGATTGGAAGCAAGAGGCTGACGTAAACACCGGATAACCTCCCTGGTCAATTGATTGCGGAACAAGGTTTAGGAGAGATAACAAAAAGACAAAAAATGTTAAGAGATCAACCCAAACCGGAGTGCAATGAAAGGGCTTCGCTCTGGGAGAGTTTGGTGCGAATTTTAGTAAATATAAATTCATTTTATTTTGGGGTGAATTAAAAGAAAATATTTTTAAAATTACATCATCATGAAACCAACTATGTTTTAAGAGAGAGAAGGGAAGAGAGAGAGAGATAGAAAAAGAGAGGGAGAGAGGAGAAGGGAGCGGGGGAAATAGAGGGAAGAGGGAAAGAGGGGAGAGATAAGTAGAGGGATAAAATTACGTGAAGCCATCATCGCCAACGTCCTGAAGGAACACGGTACATAGAAGAAAGAGAAGCATCGTTGCGGCAACGTCATTTTTTTAAAAGTATGTTTCACCCTGTACAAGGCCCGGGGGCCCCTCGAGGTAGAGGATTATATTAGGAGACAGTTTGTTTATACGGATTGGAGAGACAAGTAACGGTTAATACTAAACTTGAACAGGTTAAGATTGTAGTGATTGAGTGATTGAGGAAGCATTCTCGTGGGAGTTGGTTCCACAGAGCTTTGGCTAGCGAGAAGCTATTCGAGTGGAAGTTAATTCTAGCCGAGGGAATAAGAACAGAATGTGGTTGTTTACTACAATATAAGTGTCATGGCGGGTCCTTGCTGCGAAGGTTAGTCCTGACGGAACCAAAGAATGTAGTTGGTACGAGCACTTTCCGTGAACGTATCGATAGAGCAGTGAGGGGCTAGCCACATCCCACCAGTGAGAGAGAGAGAGAGTGAGAGAGAGAGAGAGAGGTTAGAGGTTGAAAAATAATTCATCAACCACAAGCAGTGGAGATTCTATGGGGGTGGGGAGTAACCCCCAACCCCAGAATTTTGGCTAGATTCTCGGTTGACCCCAACCATTTTTATAGGCTTCAGAAATTTATGAAACTGATTGATCTCTGATTTTGATCAGATTTGATCTTCAGCACTGTAGGGATTAAATAAAAATAAATAAAATGACAAAACACTAAATAAAATAAAAATACAAAATAAAATAAAAACTAAGAAATAAAATAAAAATACAAAATAAAATAAAAGTACGAAATAAAATAAACATAAAAATCTCCCAGGATTCCTCTGACAGGAAAGACAATTGAAGCATGCGCAAAAAGAGAGGCCTCCTGGTGCCAAAAATAAACTCGATCTCTTTCTCTGTTGGACTTTGGATGGTAAAGACGTGCCAAACTGTTCGTGAAGGAATTTCCCCAACAAGAGGTCGTTGGAATCAAAAAACAAAATCAGTGTCCAAACTGTCTCTCTAGTGTCTCTGTATCTTTCTTTTTCTCTTTGCCTATTTATTTCAGCGACGAAAGCCATTCAACAAGTTGTGGATGTTTAGGCGAAAGAACCAACCCTACGGTAATAGCCATAACATTCCATAGCACTTTTCTCTCTGCGTTTTCTTTTCCATTTTTTTCAAAAAATCAGAGCAGACAAATCACACTGTTCTGCTAGTATTGACGTTAGTATTAACCCTTTGATTTTGTTTTGAAATTAACCTCTCTTCCGTTTCTACAGATTGAAAGTGGAAAAAAGGGCAAAATAGATTAGAACTCTACTACTATGAATGAAAAGTTGTTCTGTTTAATTTAGTGAAGTAATATACTTATACAAACTCATTCCTAAGTTGTGTATACGATAGTAGTGTAGTATGAAAATGGAGACGCTGTCTGAGTGTGCTTGTGTCCTCCTTAGAAAAATCTTGGCCCCTAAGTACCCACCAATACTTTCAGAGTTCCACAATCGCCACTACTCACAAAGAGTAGTTTGCTGGGTGGTTTGAGTAGAGAATTTTTCGGCAAGCCTCGTATATGTTAGTTAATATTACTTGAAAAAAAAAATGCAGAAGGCAAATATAAGTGCAAATGACATCGTGTACTAGTAAGGGGTGAAATTACCTGTCTTCCTTCCCTCCCATCAACGGACGCTCATGTTAAGAATGATAATGTCAAGTCCCAGAATTAAAAAAGGATATCTCTTGTCAGAGTTATTTTTCAATGAATAGAAAATAAACCTTATTTGGAAAATATTTTTTTCTATGACAATGTGTGCGTTTGTGCGTGCGTGTGTGTCGGCTGCGACCTTCAATATGAGCCCGCTGTTCCCATAAACCGCGGAAACGGTTCCCCGTGGATTGACAGATGTGAGCCCCGAATAACCTTGACTTTTTGAACAGATGACAGGAAGAGAAAGAAAAAGGGGAAGCAACTTGTAAAAAGACGTGGGTGGAGGACAGGAAGTTGAAATATGCCAGCAGGAGGTGAGGGGGGTTATAAACGCCAACCGGTGTACTGTTTATTAAGTGTAACCAACTAGTTGCTGGGAGTGAGAACCGATTGTTCTCACATTCGAATGATTATTAGCAATAAAATAAATAAAAAACAGTTCATTTATCTTATTTAAATCTCTACTTGGTGTTTTAGGGGCTTTTTTATCATCCAATCATCGGCAGAGTTTGTTTTTTATTTTAAATTAGTTTATTCAAAAGTTTTTTTCGTTTTTGTTTATTGGATTGCGTTTCGCTTCTTTTTTTTTTTTTTTTTTTGAAACTTTTTGTCTTTTTCTCTGTTTCTTTCGCTCTCTCTTTCTCTCGTTCTCTGTTTCTGTTTCTCTCTCTTCTTTTCACTCTTTCTTGCTCTCTCCCTCTCCCTCTTTCTTCCTGTCTTTTACCCCGCTCTCATCCACTCTCTCTCTCTCTCTCTCTCTCTCTCTCATCTCTCTCTCTCTCTCTCATCCTCTCTCTCTCTCTCTCTCTCTCATCCACTCTCTCTCTCATCCACTCTCTCTCTCATCCATCTCTCTCTCTCTCTCTCATCCACTCTCTCTCTCATCCACTCTCTCTCTCTCTCTCTCTCTCTCTCTCTCTCTTCTAAAACATAGTTGCTTTTATGATGATGTAATTTTAAAAAATCTTTTCCGTTAATTCACTCCAAAATATAAAGAATTTATTTACTAAAATTCACATCAAATTCTCCCAGAGAGCGGCCCTTTTATTGCACTCCGGTTAGGTTGACCTTTGCGATCGCGGCAAATGTGGGCAACTCGGGTGCGTTTTTTCTCAGTGTGGGGTCTACTATTGCACACGTCCCGATCAGTCAGTTAAGTGCCATACGTGAAACACGCTTGGGCGATCATGTCTCGAAAGAGACATGACTAACTGGGCAGAAGATTATCCCGCAGTAGGTTGCCATTGCTTTCTGCGGTAGATTGGTTGCCAGCCAAGGCTATAGAACCCAATCTGTCCTGTTATTAAACCCATAACTGGAAGGAAGAGACGGATTAATACCTTTCCCAAGGGTATTTGCGCGTAAGTGAATGCAATGAATTCAACTGGAATTTGAACTCAGCTCCCCGATTTCTCGTTCCGAGTCGATATCCACTGCACCACAACACGATAAACAAGCCAAAAACAGATTACTTCTTCTATTGTTTTTAAATCGTAACAAAAAATTATTTGTACCTCGAATAGCATCCGCAGTTAAGAAATATAAATTAAAAGCAAAGTTTGTTTTTTTTTATTAAACTTTTGGCACACTTTTGAAATTATGAATTTTAAATCAAAATTTGTTTAACTTGCGTAGGATTAACCCCAACTGTCAGAATTTAAAAAATACTAAAAATCAGTTATTAAGGTAAATTATATTTACGATAAGTAACTTTACATTATTTGGGATGAATTAACAGAAAAAAATCTGATTATATATATATATATATATATATATATATATATATATATATATATATATATATAATCGATTATAAAACCCATAACTGGAAGGAAGAGACGGATATAATCTGATTATATATATATATATATATAATCGAAATTCTAAGAGTGAGCCAATAACCTACCACGCAGCCAATTTTCCCTGACGAGCTGTTAAGCGACACCGTGGTAGGTTATTGGCTCACTCTTAGGTTTTCTATTTTGTTTGCTCTACTTTCGCTTTGGGTGCTTTGTGTACTCTGCTTTCGTATTGAGCTCTTTATTGTTAAGGTTTTCGTCTTGGGGTTTTTTCTTTCTCACGAA
Source organism: Ascarosepion bandense (assembly GCA_037127315.1). Lineage (NCBI taxonomy): Eukaryota > Metazoa > Mollusca > Cephalopoda > Sepiida > Sepiidae > Ascarosepion > Ascarosepion bandense. Next base: position 394,474 of record JBBBDQ010000126.1, on the reverse strand, counting down.
TGCTTGACTTTTTGTTCAGGTATTTCGTTTGTCTCTTTTTTCTTCCCCTTCTTTTCCCTGCGGGTTAGTTCCCAGTGGGTTTCAAGATGATCTCATTTGTAGTTTAATTATTGATAATCTTGACAGAATTAGTTCTGTTGTTATTGGTATTACAAGTATAATTAATATTAATATATATATATATATATATATATATATATATATATATATATATATATAACGAAAAATGACTGTCTGCGAATGACAAAATTACGCTCTTGCTCCTCGATTGAGCCCTCTGGAGAAATAGACTTAAAAAAACAGTAGCTACTCACCGCTATTTACGCATTGTTCATTCAGTAATGAATTTGAACACTCTCGGCTACTGCCGTGTGTTTACATTGTGTATATAACACGCTAAAATCCGCCTTCCTACACCGTATGCCGTTAGCTTAGAGGTAGAATCTCCGACCTATATCAAAACGTCGGGTTTCAATTCTGACTGGAAGTAATATGAAGTCTAACCGTATTGATGAGCTGTGATACAGCGAAACAGGACTGTCTGCGGATGACTATATGACTGTATATATATATGTGTGTGTGTGTGTGTGTGTGTGTGTGTGTGTGTGTGTGTGTGTGTGTGTGTGTTCAATAGCGTAAAATTTATATATAAATTAAAATTAGGAACTACTGAAATACACTGGTCCTCCAGTTAAAAATAACGAAAATTATTCCGGTGTAGAAGGTACATTCTTTATACAGTCCTCAAGCTTTGACTTTTGAAAAAACTCAATTTCTTTTTTATTTAAAATAGGAACCTCTACTCATTTTCGATAACTAACTTTTAAATTGAATTTTTAAAAATAAAAATGTTTTCTTGAAACTTTTATTTTAGTTTTAATTGAAAGCTAAATGACTAAATTTACTACTTCTAATAATAAAAATGCTCTGGTGTATTTCAAACAGAAATTATATTGATTGGAATTTAAAATTTTGAGATTTAAAAAAAAAATTAATTTTTCGGCGGTTTTTCAGCGATTGACACATTTGTAAACAAAAGTTAACTCTCGGTTTGAAAAATCTTGCAAAAATAAAATATGCATCTGTGGAACGTCATTTTTTTTTTGTTTGTTTGTTTTTGGAAAATTAGCAAATTTAATGTTAAACCTTATTTTACACAAGTATTACTTATAGCATGAAATTTAGACAAAAAACTATTCCTTAATCACGGTGTGTTGTTCTTTCTAACTTTTCCCGTATAATTTGATATGTAACGAAGCCATATGCGTGATAAGCTAAGTGTCTATGGTGATCACAAGTGACATAATAGTCCATTTTTTTCTGTAAAGAGAAGAAATTATGAAACACGCGACCTTTTTATGTACAGACAGAAATTACCATAAAAAACTTAAAATATGCAAAAGAAATTAAAAATTATTTTTAAAATGATTTTTATTAAACTTTTCAATTTTCGATTTGTAAATATTCTCTTCACTTAATAAATTAATAACCTAACGTCTGCAAGTCTTTGAAATATTTTAAAAATATTTTTGAAACTTTATAAATTATCATAATTACAAAAAAACGGAAACAATTCTTTTGAAATTTTATTATTAATCGAATTTTTTTTTCTTCAAACTATAATGTCCTTTATTTATATCATTCATTAAAGCAATTAAAAGCTTATAAAATCAAATAATGCCATAGTTCAATTTTTTTTTTAAATTTTTTTTTTACTACTGGGAGCAGTTTTTCAGAAAAGTGCTTAATGGTTGAAAAAATACAAGATGATTCACATTCCCCAATGAGTCCAGCGTTTAAGTAATAAAACGAATTTTACCTACAAAATTTAATTTCTTGAAATTTCATGAATTTACATGAAGGGGAGTAACAAATATAAAAAAGTATATATTTTTTTACGAAATTTTTTTTAAGTAATGATTTCAAAAATAATTTCATTCATTTATGAATAAGTCCTGAAAGTTTCATTTAAATCCGACAAGTATTTGATTTTTGGAAGACCTTTCAAATTAACGTGTTTTCACCTGAGTGACATAATATTAAATTTTCAATTGTAAACTCTCTGCGTTACCCTCTAACTAAAATCAAAACAAGATTTTTACCAAGATTTCGAAAAACTAAAAAATGTTTAAAAATTATTTTAAAAATATTGTGATCTTTCCCTTTAATAATAACATCAACATTTTGATGGAAAAAGATCATTTTTATTAAGTGTAAAGCCTATTTTCTTCATACTATGCCGTTTTTTAGCGATTTAGTAGAGGTGAGCTGGATGCCGCTGGAAGCTGCAGGAGTGAGCGGCCTCCAGCACACTCTAGCAGTCTCCAGCGGCACCCAGCTCACTCCTGCAGTTTCCTGCAGCTTCCATCAACTCCGGCAGCCACCAGCTACCTACTGCGGCGTTTCACTGACGTCCCGCTACCGGTTCCAGTGCCCACTGACGTCCGGCGACCTGTTCCAGTGCCCACTGACGTCCGACGACCTGTTTTAGCACCCACTAACGTCCAGCGACCGGCTCCAGCGCCCGCCGACGTCCGGATCCCGCTCCAGATACACGACCTCCATCGCCTTACCATTCACCGTTCGCTTAAGAAAAAAATAAAGACCCGATTTGCATTGTCTCCAACTGACCATCTGCGTTTGTCATCCTTCTTTGCTATTGCCGTCTCCTTTCCTTGCCTTTGTGTCTACTTTCTTAGTTGCACGGTCGATTGGCACTCACACCTCTCGGCTTTACCCTGCAACAGAGGTACATAATTTAAAAGCGGTTCATTCAAACTCTTATTCGAAATACAGTAGAGAAATGAAATACAGCAAATGAATAAGATAATAATAATAAATACAAGTAAACTAATTTTCCATCGTGCAAATTTCAGGTCACATGTATAATGTTATGACCCTACTTCCAGAAAAGACAGAACCTTTCTTTTTCGACTTTCCAATGAGATCGTTCGGACGTATTTTCAGTAGCTCTACACATGAAGTAGAAATTCGGCCATCCCAACTCAGCGCAACGCTGACTTGAGCTCGACCATCTTTTCCCGTTCGTATCCTAATATATCGCATAAATTATTTCTGAACCAAAAAAGAAAACGCATATACTCGAGAGATATTTAATTTTGTTTCAACCCAGTCAACAAAAAAAACAAAAAAACAACTGTAATAGAAGCACAAGTTTTGTTTTTTTATAATTCTTCTATCTTCTTTGTAGAGCGCTACTCTAGAATAATTACACAAAAAATTATGACTAAGTATTTTTGAAATAGTTGAAGGTGTAAAAATAAAACGACAGTTTTTACATTGCGGTCGAAACGACAATTTACCCATCGCGAGTAATAATTGCTAAGAAATATGAAAAGCTGAAACCCATTAAAAGTGGATCACTTGTCAAAACGTTTTCTGATTGGTCACATTTATTTTCACGTGCAAATTATCAAGAGTTCGCGTTGAAAATTGAAATGTTCAAAGTGAGCCGGTCAAATGACCAAGACCAAATATAAATATAAATCTAAACTTATTTATAAATGGAACTGTGTGTGTGTGTGTGTGTGTGTGTGAAAATTTTCTTGAAAATTTACACAGTTGTACTATAAGCGTCTGCGAGTGTTCTTAGCTAGGTCTTGTGTCGAGGTAGCTCCGATAAATATCGAAAATCGATAATCGAAAAAATCGGGTTATAGAAGGAGTGGTCCGATTTTAATCAAATTTGATACACTCATTGACAGAGACATAAGAAACGATATTCAGAAGTTTCAAGGTTGCAGTTCTTACAATAGTGCAGAAAATCCATAATATATATATATAAAAGGCAAAGATGTTTGTGCGTGTGTCTGTTTATCTGCCTGTATGTCTGTGTTTTTGGGGGGGTTTTTTCAGCCCCTTTATTTTAGTTTTTGCATCCGGTTTGGCTCTAAGTAGGTATAATATTAGTTCTTAGTCTCAGCCATGATACCATTTACTCAGAGGACTTATTTAGCCTTCAAAGTTCAGTTTACGGCGAAAAAAACTTATTTGATATCGATACCAGGAAATAAAAATTTGACTTACATCCATTCATTTTTCTTTCAGTCTACGGTTTCGCTTTAACTGGAAACAACTATTGCTTTTTAGTTTTTCGTGCCAACGTCCAAAGAGTCTGAGCTCCAGGACCTTTGATTAGTTTTAAAACTTTCATTACACCCGAGCAACGCCGGGCTATACTGCTAGTTCAAATATAAATACATACATATGCATATTTCAATCCCTGCCATCCACGAATAAAATAGTTAAGGTTAACAATTGTTGATCGAAACGGAGAACTGTCTTCCCACTCGAAAATAATGTGAGTGCTTGTCAGACGACTGACACTTACTTTGACGCCCGACGGCCTTTGGTCGTCCCTTTGTCCTTGTTTGCTTCCCAGTGACAAAAATTTATTAACGAACACACCAACACACCAAGATAAGGTGTTTGTGTCTATTGAAGGCATAAAATGAGTAACTGAGTGCCAGGGAGTGGCAAACAATTTCCGTTATCAGTAATATGATGATGTCAAAAGGAGTGTTTCGAGTAGCCGTTTCTAAAAGGGTACATTCAATCAAAGATGATTCATTGTTAATATGATTCTTAATTTAATAGATGTGTGTTGTATTGCAGAAACGAAAAATCGGAGTGCCGAGTTCGAATTCCAGTTGAATTCATTGCATTCACCTACGCGCAAATACTCTTAGAAAAGGTATTAATCCGTCTCTTCCCTCCTGCTATGGGTCAAATAATAAGATAGATTGGGATTGGGTTGGCTTTGGTCGGTAACCAGTGTACTGCAAGAAGTAATGGCAACGTACAGCGGGAAAATCTTCTACTCAGTCAGTCATGACTTGGTAATAATACGAACTATTGTTCTCATCTTAGTCATGTCTTGGTATTATTTCGAATGATTGGTCTCATATAGATGTTATTATAGATACAACGTTTCGACCAAGTACCCTCTGGTCATCATTAGATGTCCATTGATTGGCTGATATGGATTAAATACAAATTATGACAAGTGGCACGAACCCACAAACATAACCAGTTATCAAAAAAGGATCTGACACTGAATATAAAAGGCTCCAAAAATACACCACTAATGTCCTTCGAGACGGTGGTGTAGTGGATATAGTAAATGTGTTAGCATCATGTAGTGGTCATGAGTTCAATCCTTGGATCTGGTAGTAACGTACCAAATCCAACAAGAACAATAACTGATTTCACAGGATATATCACAATAATCAACAAGACAATCCATATCAGACAATGATGACCAGAGGGTACTTGGTTGAAACGTTGTGTCTAATAACGTCTATATCAACCAAAATGAGAACAATAGTTCGAAATAATACTAAGATATTGAAAATTACTCATCTCAGAAATAAATACAAACCAGTCAGTCATGTTCGCCTAAGTGTGTATCATGTAAGACACTTAACTGAATTCAATACAGTTGGCTTATTTTGTCATTTCTATGACTCTGTTTATTCTATCTTATTACTGTTGCTTTTTATACATCGACTCTGGGTCGATACACTCTTCTTCCATTATTCAGTTGTATTTTATTACTAGCTTCAAGTCATCTTATTGTTATTTTTATTCCAATACTCTAAGTCAATACAATCTTTAATCTTCACTATTACTATTATTTGATTACTAGTTTTAGACAATAAATATATAAATAAATATATATATATATAAATATATATATATAAATAAATATATAGCTCTTCATCCACTTTTATTCTTTTTAAAAAGATTTTTTAGTCTTTCGAAATTTTGGTAAAAATCTTGTTTTGATTTTAGTTAGAGGGTAACGCAGAAAGTTTACAATTGAAAATTTAGTATTATGTCACTCAGGTGAAAACACGTTAATTTGAAAGGTCTTCCAAAAATCAAATACTTGTCGGATTTAAATGAAACTTTCAGGACTTATTCATAAATGAATGAAATTATTTTTGAAATCATTACTTAAAAAAAATTTCGTAAAAAAATATATACTTTTTTATATTTGTTACTCCCCTTCATGTAAATTCATGAAATTTCAAGAAATTAAATTTTGTAGGTAAAATTCGTTTTATTACTTAAACGCTGGACTCATTGGGGAATGTGAATCATCTTGTATTTTTTCAACCATTAAGCACTTTTCTGAAAAACTGCTCCCAGTAGTAAAAAAAAAAAATTAAAAAAAAAAAAATTGAACTATGATATTATTTGATTTTATAAGCTTTTAATTGCTTTAATGAATGATATAAATAAAGGACATTATAGTCTGAAGAAAAAAAAATTCGATTAATAATAAAATTTCAAAAGAATTGTTTCCGTTTTTTAATAGAATCCATTACTATAACTTTTTATACATTATTAATATTATTTTTATATATAAATGCATCCTCATAACTGTAATACAAGTAGGACTCAATAGAATCCATTACTATAACTTTTTATTAGGTCGAATGAATTTACATCTTTGTATTGCTTCTTAAAATATCCATTTTTATGTTCTATGAGTAATATTTCTGTTTGTGTATGGGATTTTATTTTTAAAAATCTTGCAACATTGTGTTAATATCTGTCTGAACCTCATTTCTATTCTAATTTTGAATTCTCGGCGGACCTGAAGCTGACTACCACCACGTTTAATTTCGTTGTCTTTCATTTTGTTTAAGTTTTTTCAGCGCAGTCCGAATTACTGAAAAATTACAATATTTAGACATATTTTCTTTTTTTGGGCGGGGGGGGGGGGGTGCAGTTTCTCATACAACGTTAAAGTAAATCGATCCTCCATTTTCAATCCACTCGCGTTGGGGTCGCTTTGTTTATGTCAATTTCGTTTACAGCGTAGTTCTATCGATTGTTACTTCAACTTTCTGATTATCAAAACAATTTTGAAAAATTACAATATCTAAACAATTTTTTTTCCTGGGGGTCAGTTGCTCATACAACGTATTAGAAGATCGATCCTCCATTTTCAATCTACAAGGTTGTCTGAGAAACTGGTCCCTCGCACAAATTGTTTAAATATTGAAATTTTTGCAAATTTTTTTGTCATTCGTAAAGTTTAAGGTGTAAAAGATAATATTGCACTGAAAAAAGTCCAAAAAATCTGATAATGAACAAATTTACAGGTGGCGGTAATGTCGTACCGGCGACTGGTTTCAAAATGGAGGCTCGATTTACTATAAACGTTGTATGAGAAACTGATCCCCCACCCCAGAAAATGTTTAAATATTGAAATTTTTCATTTTTTTTTTTTTTTTTTTTCGTCAGTCGTAAAGCTAAGGGGGTAATCGATAGGACCGCGCTGAAAAAAACAACAACAAAACAACAAAAAAAAACAAAAAAACAACGAAATTAAACGTTGTGGTAGTCTGCTTCAGGTTCGCCGAATTCGCCTCTTGAGCTGTTTTTATTGACTTTTCCCTTTTCGACATTTTCTCAATATTTTTCTTTTTAATTTCTACTTCTGTATCTTCCCTTTTCCTCTTTATTTTCTTTTTCTTTCTTTTTTTTTCTCATCTTATTTTCTTCCCTTTTCTTCTTTCTTTTTGTTTTCTTTCTTCTTTATCAAATCCTTTTAACTTGGACGGAAAATTTTCCCAAAAATAAAAGTGAAATGCTGTTTTCAAAAAACCAAAAAATTTTAAATACGTGTGTTTATTACTATCATTGATAACTACTGCTACGAGGATGCATTTATATATAAAAATAATATTAATAATGTATAAAAAGTTATAGTAATGGATTCTATTGAGTCCTACTTGTATTACTGTTATGAGGATGCATTTATATATAAAAATAATATTAATAATGTATAAAAAGTTATAGTAATGGATTCTATTGAGTCCTAAGTGTCATTTCAAAAAAGTTTTAATTCATGAAGTAGTCGTAAAAATAGAGAAATTAGGAATAGAACGTTTTGGAAGATGCCAGAATGTTCCAGTAAAATCGAGAGAATTCTAAAATATTCTAGAATGTGCAAATTAGGTGTCAGTCCCTACTAAAAGAGGTTTTGGGAAGAGAGTAGTTAGTAAAGTGATAAACAGGATTTACTGACATTATCAACTCCGGTCTTATTCGTGGATCTGTGCATCCAGCCGAAAGAATCTCTAAGAAAAGCTACTGACCAACTAAAACCTGAATAAAACCTCACGGAACAAAAGGGGTAAATAGATATTTTTAACTTTTACACATTTAAAGATTTCCCAAAAGTATAGCACTTTAACTACTTCGTTAACTTAACTGGGTAAAGATACTGACCTTTCTTTCCCCTTCGTAGCACTTCGCCTGACACTAGTAATCTCTGTTTTTCTTTTTGAATGAAAAAACTTAGATTTGTAAATATTTTTATTTAATGTTTTGGTAAATTAAATATTTGTCTGAGTTTTAGTCCATCATGTTTTTTTTGTTACACTTAAAATGTAACAATACCTGATAAGACATTGTTCTATCAATGTCGAAACAAATTGTACAATTTTTCAGTAGTTTTTTACTTGTTCTCATGTAATATTTAATAATAAATATTCATTGCTCTATTTTTATATTGAGCTCTGTTTTAAAGTAATGTTTTAAACGTTGCAATTTTATTCTACGTTCTTCTTCATTTATATATATATATATATATATATATATATATATATATATATATATATATATATATATATAGGAAAGAATATTAAAAAGTTTTGAATTTAAAAATGTACTTTTTCTGGGACAGTATTTGTTTATTTTTATTATTGTATTTTATATCTCAGACCGCCCTCGGTCCTTCATCAAGCACTTGTTTCTGATGAAGGACCGAGGGCGGTCTGAAATATAAAATACAATAATAAAAATAAACAAATACTGTCCCAGAAAAAGTACATTTTTAAATTCAAAACTTTTTAATATTCTTTCCTATAAATATTAAGACAGTATACGTGGATCATCACTATATATATATATATATATATATATATATATATATATATATATATATTTCAAGTGAAGAGGACTCAAGGTTTTTTTTATATTTTGAGTGCTTTGGCATTTATTTTATTATAAACAGTGCTCAATATAATGAGTATTATAGAGCTGAATATAATATAATATAATTATATGGTTATATATATACTAGCAGTATAGCCCGACGTTGCTCAAGTGTAATGAAAGCATTAAAACTAATCCATGGTCCTCGAAAAATGAAAGGATGTAAGTCAAATTTGTATTTCCTGGTATTGATATCAAATGTTTGTTTTTTTTTTCATCGTAAACTGAATTTTGAAGGTTAAATTAGTCCTCTGAGTAAATGGTATCATGGTTGAGACTAAGAACTACAATTATACCTACTTAGAGCCAAACCCGAAGCAAAAACTAAAATAAAAGGGTTGAAAAAAATACAGACATACAGGCTGATAAACAGATATACACACAAACATCTTGCCTTATATATAGGGTAGATTCACGTTTGGAGTGAACAGACAAGAGCCCACCCCAGCTTTAAGTTGGGCCTACGGGATATTTTTAACTGATATTAAGGGCTCAGAATACCCACTTTAATTGACCTTGTGTAGCATCCGTTTTGGTGGGAATGTGGTAAATACCAGTGTGGACGCATTTTCCATCTTAAGTACGTTCCACCCTTGTTACCACCTCAAAATGTAGGAGGTCATCTATATTCAATCTTTAAAGCCCTCAGTTTATAAACAGAAAGAGCATATATTTGGCCTCCAACTCATTTTCATTTAAGAATTTTTTCTCGACATCTTGTCCATTTTTAAAATACATACATATATGTGTGTGTGTGTGTGTGTGTGTGTGTGTGTGTGTGTGAAAATTTTCGTGAAAAATTTTCGTGTAAAATTAAAACAGACACGTTATTTCACCATCATCTTCCGTCTTTATTGTACAGAATATTTTACTCGAATCCTTTGCAAAATAAAGACGGAAGCTGATGATGGTTCGCCTGAAATAGGTCCATATTTCCGATTTACCATGAAATAACGTGTCTGCGCTAGTTTTTCTTATATTTGCTCTATATATTTAGAGCTCTCTTAGAGAGTTATCCTACCACTGCATGTACAGGATACTCATTTGGATTCTTCTATACCTACACTGCATGTTAATATATATATATATATATATATATATATATATATATATATATATGCCACTATTTCATAGTTCAATTAAACAACATTTCTTAGAAAAACAGCCATGTAGATAATACTAGCAGTATAGCCCGGCGTTGCTCGGGTGTAATGAAAGCTTTAAAACTAATCCATGGTCCTGGAGCTCAGACTCTTTGGACGTTGGCACGAAAGACTAAAAAGTTTCCAGTTAAAGCGAAACCGTAGACTGAAAGAAAAATGAATGGATGTAAGTCAAACTTTGATTTCCTGGTATCGATATATATATATATATATATATATATATAATCGATTTTCTGCATTATTGTAAGAACTGTAACATTGAAACTTCTGAATATCGTTTCTTATGTCTTTGTTTATCAGTGTATCAAATTTGATTAAAAACAGACCACTCCTTCTATAACCCGATTTTTTCGATTATCGATATTTATCGGGGGTACCTCGACACAAAACCTAGTTAAGAACACTCGCAGACGCTTGTAGTACAACTGTAAATTTTCAAGAAAATCGGCTCAGCCGTTTTGGAGTCTATAGTAACGAATACACACACACACACACACACACACACAGAGTTCCATTTATAAATAAGTTTAGATTAGACAGAGTTTAGTCGATAACACAATAATATTCACTCATACACACAGTAAAAAGAACCTTCAGATATTGGAGGCCATCTACATTAAATCAAAGCAACCCACGCTTAATAAAATCACATTTCAATATGGTCGTAACACATTACATTGCATTTAGACATTTCTGTTAACATTTTGGTCTCTCACGCGGTATGACGTCATAGAACCGCATTACAAATTTACAAACTGCGTCTGCTATTCAGTGACTGTTGTCGTTACTTAGCAATGTTTTATGCCAACACAAGATAAAATCATCTTTGATGGTGGATGTCTTTATGTTAACATCCCTGTAATCTCTTTGAAGATGGCTCATGTGAGCCGAAAGCTTAGAACCAGCATAATAAAAAATATCCAAAAGTTGGACAATTTTTGTCTTTATTTTCACCTGAAATTAATGCCGAAATACGATGTTTAGAACGGCTAATGATTAAATATAATAGACATTTGTCTGTTATATTTAGCAGTATGTGTTTATAAATTTATCTGCTGCCTCGATACAATATATATATATATATATATATATATATATATATATATATATTAATTTTGTTATTACAATGGTTTATAAAAGCATAATATCACTACACAAAAGATTTCATGTTTCAGAACAAAACTGTTCCTCTTCAGGTGATATGTTAAAATAAACGGTGAAAACGATTTGTTTTTAAAAATAGAAGATCAATTTCTGGTTATTTAGAAAATTAGGGAGTAGTAGTTGGAGGAGATGCAATAGGTGTCCAAACAGTTTAATTAGTAATTAGAATTATGTAACCATGGAGATTTGGGTTAGGAAAGGGGGCAGGGTGGCATAGATCTAGACATGTCTAGATATGCTTTTATAAACCATTGTAATAACAAAATTATAATATTAAGCTCTACTCTGTATCGAGTACTCTTTATAAAAGTAAATACTTGAACAGTAGGTTTCTTAATCCACGTGTTTTTTTCACTTTTCTGTAATATATATATATATATATATAAACTTATTTGTAAATGGAACTCTGTGTGTGTGTGTGTGTGTGTGTGTGTGTGTGTGTGTGTGTGTGTGTGTGTGTGTGTCTCCGTTACCTATAGACTCCGAAACAGCTGAACCAATTTTCTTGGCAATTTACACAGTTGTACTATAAGCGTCTGCCAACGTTCTTAGTTAGGTTTTATGTCGAGGTACCCCCGATAAATATCGAAAACGATAATCGAAAAAATCGGGTTATAGAAGGAGTGGTCCGATTTTAATCAAATTTGATACTCATAGACAAAGACATAACAAACGATATTCAGAAGTTTCAAGGTTGCAGTTCTTACAATAGTGCAGAAAATCCATATATAAAAATATATATATATATATATATATATATATATATATATATATATATATATATATATATATAAAAGGCAAGCTGTTTGTGTGTGTGTCTGTTTATCTGCCTGTATGTCTGTGTTTTTTTTTTCAGCCCTTTTATTTTAGTTTTTGCTTCCGGTTTGGCTCTAAGTAGGTATAATTGTAGTTCTTAGTCTCAATCATGATACCATTTCCTCAGAGGACTTATTTAGCCTTGAAAATTCAGTTTACGACGAAAAAAACTTATTTGATATCGATACCAGGAAATGAAAATTTGACTTACATCCATTCATTTTTCTTTCAGTCTACGGTTTCGCTTTAACTAGAAACAACTATTGCTTTTTAGTCTTTCGTGCCAACGTCCAAAGAGTCTGAGCTCCAGGACCATGAATTAGTTTTAAAGCTTTCATTACACCCGAGCAACTCCGGGCTATACTGCTAGTATATTATAAGACTGAATGTTTCACTTTTAAATTTGCATTGTTTATTGAAAACCACACTAAAATTAGAGCACTGTATAACATATAACATCATAATATACCTAAACTGTTCTGTGTCATTTCCTCTTGAAGTAAATGAAGGTTTTATTTGATGGCACAATTATTTAGAAATTATGTACTTGTGCCATACATCTTATCCATATACAACTTGTAAAGCTTCAATAAATTACAATTGTTATAAGGCTGTACTATAAGGCTTTTACAGATCATCGGAATTAAATTGCAACGCTACGATTTTGAACATAAACTTCAACTTTAAAATGTTTTCTCAAAAAACAGTAAGGATTTGGAAAAAACATTTTGTGTTTTTATTTATCATGTGAAACCCCAACTTTCAAGTTGAATGCAATACCACATTTCCAAAATCAACCTGACATAATGTGCAGCGATCATGAATGAGGAATACCCACAATGCATCAAAACTGTGTGACGTCAGGCAGTTTCGCTTGTGACGTCACAGGAGAAGAGGCGGCGAAAAATCTCGGTTAGCTTTCGAAAATCAATAACGTTCTAAACACATTGAAGTGAATATTGGCTAGAATAGTAAACGGTGGTCGGCGAAATACGCCCCCTCCCCCCGCCACCGACAAAACCATTAGGTTCGTGTTCGAATCTCTCGGATGAAACAATTTTAAATATAGCTTTTTTGTTGTTGTTGTTGTTGTTGTTGTTACTTTCATCATATTTTGCTACCTTTTATCGCTATTCAACAATCGCTATTCTACGATCGTTAAATAAGAATTTCTAATAAAAAATAAATAAAGAATGTAGTTAATTGCAAAATGATGAGAAGAGCGACAAAAACAATAAAATAAAATAAAAAAAAAAAAAACTGCTCCCAAACTAACAATAAATCCGAACTCGAGAAGTAGAAACTTCACAGGTGATGATAAATAAAGTACCAGCGTGACTATCTCAATCTCTATTCATATCTATTTATCTATCTGCTGCAGTTAATATCTGTTTGGCTAATTCAGTTCATGCCTGCCTCTGTGTCTGTCTGTCACATGGTTCATATCTAAAGATAGATAGATAGATAGATAGATAGATAGATAGATAGATAGATAGAATGAACCAACTGAGATAGATAGATAGATAGATAGATAGATAGATAGATAGATAGATAGATAAGAGATAGAATGAACCGAGATAGATAGATAGATAGATAGATAGATAGATAGAATAGGATAGATAGATAGATATGAACAGGCTGAGATAGATAGATAGTGAATAGGATGAGATAGATAGATAGATAGATAGAATAGATAGATAGATATGATAGGATAGATAGATAGATAGATAGATAGATAGATAGATAGATAGATAGATAGATAGATAGATAGATATGAACAGGCTGAGATAGATAGATATGAACAGGCTGAGATAGATAGATAGATAGATAGATAGATAGATAGATAGATAGATAGAGAATGAACCAACTGAGATAGATAGATAGATAGATAGATAGATAGATAGATAGAATGAACCAACTGAGATAGATAGATAGATAGATAGATAGATAGATAGATAGATAGATAGAATGAACCAACTGAGATAGATAGATAGATAGATAGATAGATAGATAGATATGAACAGACTGAGATAGATAGATAGATAGATAGATAGATAGATAGATAGATAGATAGACCAACTGAGATAGATAGATAGATAGATAGATAGATAGATAGATAGATAGATAGATAGATAGATAGATAGATAGAATGAACCAACTGAGATAGATAGATAGATAGATAGATAGATAGATAGATAGATAGAATGAACCAACTGAGATAGATAGATAGATAGATAGATAGATAGATAGATAGATAGATAGATAATAGACTGAGATAGATAGATAGATAGATAGATAGATAGATAGATAGATAGATAGATAGATAGATAGATAGATAGATCTGATCGTCTATTTTACTTTGTTGACACTAAATTATAGAAATTGGATTGTATAGCCACTTGAAGTCTGGAGTAAACTTGAGTCATTCAAAACAAGAGATCTCATTGAGATAACAAGTGTTCATAATGACAGGAGTAAAATTAATCTGATTTGTAGTGACGAAATTATACTAGTTTGGCTTTTGAGGCAATGAAAGTTACCAGACAATTTTCAGCCATCGAGTAGTTAGAGCGAGTTCAGAAGAGTGAGTAGGCACTAGTAATCTTGACCAGAAAATCGTACTAGGGTGTGCTGGAAAGTTCATAGGCTGTCTATGAAGGAGACGCGCTAGAAGTGTCAAATCGTACATGCATTATATAGTAATTTTTAGTCATTTTATTACATTGCTAGGCTACCGTATTTGAAGAAAATATCATTTAACAAATACATTATCATCGGCGATCATTCACATGTCTTTGTTTACGTAGAAGGTAAAAATTTACTATTTTTATTAAACATGATCTTCATTTTCTCAAAGGTTTTCCCTTTTTCATTTATTTAAATGAAAGATCATTTTAACTCATTCAAAACCGTCTTGTTTCTTTCCCGGTACCCTCATTCTCTGTATCCTTACCCGCCTATCACCCACCCTCTGACATTTCCTATATTTAACCATTCTCGGTATCCCTACCCGCCTATCACCCACCCTCTGACAGTTCCTATATTTAATCAATCTTTCTCCACTCTATGTAGCCCCCTGCGCAGTAGTGGCAGTGATATGACTTGCTCGGGGTGAAACGCTTGTAAAAAATAAAAAAAAAAAAAAAAAAGTTGAGCTGAAAAGTTCAAAGTCTGACTATGAAGGAGTCATGCTAGAGGTGTGAAATTTTGCATACATTAATTTCAAACCTTATTTACAAGAATTAAGATTAAATAATTATGATATACTTAGGTATATTTTAGTTTTAACTACAATATACCTAAGTATATCAATTTAATCCTAATTCTAACCTAATCATTCCAGTTTCTTTACTCATGAGATTTAAAATCTAAAATTTAAAAACACCTAAAATCCAGCATGCTGTTAAACATTATTGTCTACCCATATAAATAATCTACGGTCCCACTCTCTATCTTAACCAGAAAAATTAAAAAGAGACATGTCTAGACACAAAGTCATCCGTAACGTTACCGCCCAATATACATCTAAACAGACAGACGATTATGCACAAACATACGCATACACTTTATACACTTTACCATTCAATATATTACACGCACATACATTTAAAGATTATCTATTGTTGTAATACGCGTGACACATGTATTAATATGCAAGCACAAATATACAGATATTTTAATTAACATTACCGTCCAACATACATCTAAACAGACAAACAATTCTACACAAGCATATGCATACACTATTATACACTTTACCATTCAATACAAGCACATACATTTAAAGATTATCTATTGCTTTAATACACGTGACATATATATGAACAATAAGAACTAATCCCAAAAACATGCCAATATACTATTCTTTTTTCTTATTTTTTTTTTCCTTTATTTTTCATTTTTCTCTCGGTCTCTAAAAAAGTTTTAATAAATGTGAAACTTGATAGAGATAAGTTTTCTATTTGTTTTTTGTTTTGTTTCTCTTTATTATTTTGTCGGATTCCGATCCATATATACAACGCAAACACACACACACACACACACACACACACACATATATATATATATATATATATATATATACACAATTTAAATTACATGATCCAGCAGCCCAACACACCATCACCACCTTGAAATATAAATGGAGCCTTGTGAAAAGGCAAATTGAAATAGCGAAAGAAAATCTTGACACATTATACAAGAACAAACATGACCTCTACATCACCATCAAGTATATCAGACGGTATTGTCCTACACAAAATTAATAGACAAAACTTGTCTATATTATTCAATGAAACCTGCATTAATATATATATATATATATATACCCTAGTTTTTTTTTAAAAGAATGATATATTTCATACTATTTTTAGTAAGTAAATGGATAATTCTAAATGAAAATAAAATGGTTCTTTTGTTATTATGACTTCGCAAAATTTTACAAGGCAAATAGCGACAATTTACCCATCGCACCCTATAGATTTGCTATATATATACACACACACACACACACACACACACACACACACACACATATATATATATATATATATATATATATATATGCCACCCAGTTTTTTAAAAGAAATTATGTATTTCATACTATTTTCAATATTTATTGCCAAGTGGATAATTCTAAATGAAAATACAATGGTTCTTTTTTATTAGTCGCAAAATTTTACAAGGCAGCCAGGAAGCCTTTTCTTTGGCCAGCCAATAAGAAGAAGAGACTAGCATGGGGGAGAGAGCACAAAAACAGGACACCAGTACAGTTCATTTGATGCACATGCTATTGTGCAGTATTAACAAGAGAACCATTCTATTTTCATCTAAAAATAGTATGAAATACATCATTTTGTTTTTTAAAATGGGGTGGCCTAATAATTATGGCCGGTAGTATATATATAAATATATATATATATATATATATATAAAGGTTCTTATGGCAATAAATATTATAAAGAGTATGAAATACTTTTTTTTAACTGGGGTCGCTTAATAATTATGGCCGCTGGTATATATACATACATAGTCATCCGAAGGTAGTATTGCAACTCATCGGTTCTTCTCGGTGGGATTGAAAACCGATTGAAACCCAACCTAATTGACATCAGTCGGTGATTCTATCTCTAAGCTATGGACGCTCTGTGGAGGAAGACGGATTTTAGCATGTTATACACAGAATGTAAACACACGCCAGTAGCCGAATGAATGAACGATGCACAATTGCGAGAGTAGCTACTGTTTTTAAAGTCGACCAGAGTTCTCGAACGGCGTGCGGAGCGTATATATATATATATAAACATATTTATAAATGGAACTTTGTCCTTGTGTGTGTGTGTGTGTGTGTGTGTGTGTGTGTCTGTGTCCGTTACATATAGACTCCCAAACGGCTGAACCGATTTTCTTGGCAATTTACACAGTTGTACTATAAGCGTCTGCGAGTGTTCTTAGCTAGGTTTTGTGTCGAGGTACCCCCGATAAATATCGAAAATCGATAATCGATAAAATCGGATTATAGAAGGAGTGGTCCGATTTTAATCAAATTTGATACACTCATAGACAAAGACATAAGAAAGGATATTCAGAAGTTCCAAGGGTGCAGTTCTTACAATAGTGCAGAAAATCGATAATATATATAAAAGGCAAGATGTTTGTGTGTGTATCTGTTTATCTGCCTGTATGTCTGTATTTTTTCAGCCCTTTTATTTTAGTTTCTGCTTCGAGTTTGGCTCTAAGTAGGTATAATTGTAGTTCTTAGTCCCAGCCATGATAACATTTACTCAAAGGACTTATTTAGCCTTCAGAATTTAGTTTACGACGAAAAAAACTTATTTGATATCGATATCAGGAAATAAAAATTTGACTTATATCCATACATTTTTTTTTTCAGTCTACGGTTTCGTTTTAACTGGAAACAACTATTGCTTTTTAGTCTTTTGTGCCAACGTTCAAAGAGTCTGAGCTCCAGTACCATGGATTAGTTTTAAAGCTTTCATTACACCCGAGCAACGCCGGGCTATACTGCTAGTATATATATATATATATATATATATATATATATATATATATATATATATTAACTGAATATTAGAGAGAACAACAATTTCTCAAATTCATTAGTCGTATATAGAAATAAATTCGATCACGAACGCCGAACTTATTAAAAAATTAAATAATATATTCAGAAGGAAAATTTTTTGTAAGGGCCGCTATCAGATCCCATCAAAATATAAACCTGTGCCCAGGATTCTTCCTAATAACTCCTTTTCTGAAAGAATTACTCCCTTCCCAAGTCTAGATACATGATAACAAAATACAACAAATAAATAGAAGGTAAAAGCTAAATCGACAAGCTCGTGTTATTCAAAACATATGACATATAAATCAATCACAAATAATTTATATACTAATTTACATGTATATACACAGATATACTAATTTGCTAAATAGTCATTAAACCTTATCGTCTCACGTCCATGAACTTCCCAGACTTTTTTCCGCTAACCTGATTAATATTCATGAGCGAAAAAATTTGAATGACCAAAAACATTTTTCTTCTTATATATAAATAGATGTAACAATATAAAATCATAACATTGTTAAAGTCCTTCAGAAGAGGAAACACGTCGAATAAGATAAGTTTTCCTTTTGTCTTTTTCGTACATATATATATATATATATATATATATATATATATATATATATATATATATATATATATATTAATTCAGATACTTCAATCCAAGGGAAAAAGCAGGAAGGTAAATTTTAATTTCTTTGCAATCTATTTAAAAAGGAAAAGTAGACTAATTTTTCTCCAGTTTCTGAAAGGATTTTTCTGTTGCTGAGGTGATGTGTTATCCCCCGTGGGGATCTTCATATCGAAATGGCCATTCAACATCTTTGAATTAATCCTTTTTTAATATATATATATATATATATATATATATATATATATATATATATATATATCAAGACTGGTTCAACTGGGACTTTTTTAAATACTTCAAGATAATTTTCTAAACATATACTGTTAAATATAAGAGACAATGAATGTCTATTATGTTTAATCGTGAGCCGTTCTAAACATCGTATTTTGGCTTTAATTTCAGGTGAAGACAAAGACAATAATTCTACAACATTTGAATCATTTTTTATTAAGTTGGTTCTAAGCTTTCGGCTCACATGAGCCATCTTCAGAGACGTTACAGGGACGTTAACATAAAAACATCCACCATCAAAGACGATTTCATCTTGTGTTGACATAAAACTTTGCTAAGCAACGACAACAGTCACCAAATAGCAAACGCAGCTCATAAATTTGTAATGTGGTTCTATGATGTTACACCGCGCGAGAGCCCGAAATGTTAACAGAAGCATATATTTAAATGCAATGTGTTATGACCAGATTTAAACGTGATTTTATTAACTGTGGGTTGTTTCAATATAATGTAGAACCAACTTAATAAAAAAATATTCAAATGTTTGAGAATTTTTGTCTTTATTTTCACCTGAAATTAAAGCCAAATACGATGTTTAGAACGACTCATGATAATATATATAAGAAAAATTAAGACAGACACGTTATTTCATGATAAATCGGAAATGTAGGCCTATTTCAGGCGAACCATCATCAGCTTCCGTCTTTATTGTACTGAGGATTCGTGTAAAATCGTTTGTACAATAAAGACGGAAGCTGATGATGGTTCGCCTGAAATAGGCCTACATTTCCGATTTATCATGAAATAACGTGTCTGTCTTAATTTTTCTTATATTTGCTTTATATCTATTTATATACATATATATTTAGAGCTCTTTTAGAAAATTATCCTACCACTGTATGTACAGGATACTCCATTGGGTTTTTCTATACCCACACCGCATGCTGATATATATGCATTCGATAAAGAAGCCATAAAGACCTAACAGAGATGCTCGGCAACCTTGACATTATTGGGAAAAACCTTAGAATAATCAGGAACCTGTACTGACAGCAAATTGTCTGCATACGGACAGGATACCCAAAGTTCAAAAGGGCTGTAAGACAAGGTTGTGTCTTCTCTCCAGATCTATTCGACCTATACAATAAGACAATTCTGAGAGCTTTAAAAGTCCTGCTAGGATTATAAGTGGCCGCAGTCTGGACAATATAAGATATGCTGATGATACATTGCTGACAGCAGATAAAGAAAAGAAATTACAAGACCTTCAATCGAAACTACTTAAAGAAAGCGTAAAGAAAGGACTACATATCAACTACAAGAAAATGGAATGCTTGGTAATCAGTAAAAAGAGGAACCCAAAATGCCAATTACAACTTGATGATTGTTATGGGGAAACACACCTATTCATCAGATAATGGACTCTCCCTCCTATATTAATAAGAGTTTACAGGAAGTTCATGGAAGTCTCTTTTGTTATGATCCACTTCGAGATTCCCAGTTCCACTTTATTTTGTCCCGTTTGATCTCGTCTGGGTCAGTATTATATTTTCCCCTGTCCAAATTATTTTCTCCTATCCACTCCCTCTAGAAAGGGAGCCTCTTGATTCGGCGCTATGGTCAGAATACAGCGGCCTCTTTGTTTTTGAGCGGGGTGGGGGTCCAGCTAACTTCATATCTTTATTTTGTATTTTGAGTTCAGATCTCCGTATCGCACTTACCGTCCTCTGTTAGAATACTTCCCAGGTATTTAAATTTCTGAACTTGTTTGATTTTAGTATAGGGATAGTTAGCTGTGGAAGGCCATGATCGCCTAACATTTTCTGTTTGGGGGAATTATTGTCACCCCCCTCTCTCTCATGCAATTTCATGTGAGAGTTTTATCCATATTTTGTATTTTATAAAATTGTTGTTTCTATATGCACTTGGGGTGTTTTTAGGTCCCCGGATTGTCTAGCGAAATTTTGATACATGGCAGATTGAGTGTTGATGGACAAGTTCTTGTGGTGATTGAGAAAAATTGTAACGTATGCTTGGGTCATGAATCGGAATAGCTAGGTATAACATCGTTACTGTAGACCATCCCGAGTTTTGCCCCTCCCCCCAAATCGGCCTTGTGCCACAATTATGTATTACTCATAATAAATAAAGAGTTCTTTAGAAGATGGGTAAATGTGGCGAGTCTGGTTCGCGTGAACGGGACTAGCCTTGATTTTCTCTTTTAGATCTCTTAATCATATCGGGGTGGATTCCTTTGGAACCCTCCCCTGGTTAAGGTAGTTCCTTTTTGTGTACCTAGTTAATGCGAATGAATGTGAGTTCTAGCCTGTCCCCCGGCTTTTATTATGAGCCAGGTGGAGATTACCAGTTTCCCCAGTTTTTATTTTTTGTCCCATTTTATCTCGTCTGGGTCAAGATTATATTCTCCCCATCAATTTTATTTTCTCCTCTCCACTCCAGTCAGTCATGTCTCTTTAGAGACATGAGCGCCCATGCGTGTTTCACGTATGGCACTTAACTGACTCCATGTGGAAAGAGTGCCTCTTGATTTTGTCCTGTGGGCAGAATACATCGGCTTCTTTGTTTTGTGGGTTGGTTGGGTCAAACTAACATCATGATTTCTGTTCGTATCTTTTTTTTTAAAATCTTTTGTTTTGGGAATTTATGTCATTTCCCTCCCCACATATCATTTCATGATACATTTTTAAATATATTTTTTGTATATTATTCACAATAAAATTTTTATACTCTTTTGTTTTTGTTTTAACTCCCTGGTATGTTTGAGGTATTTTGGTGTATGAAGAATTGAATGATGATGGACATGTTCTTGTGGTGGATGAGGAAATTGTAAAGTATGTTTGGGTTGTGAGTCGGATTAGCTAGGTATAGGATAGGTACTGAAGATCAACCTGAGTTCCCCCACACACACACACACACACCAAATCGGCCTTGTGCCACAATTGTTTTTTTTTTTCATAAAATAAATATTGGGAGTTCTTTAGACTTCTGTTGGAGTTCAGTAGAACTACTAGGCAGTTGATATTAGTCGGCAGTTAGCCGAATACTAAGGAGTCAACTTTAAGTGGAAGATTACCAAGTTGCTAACATTTTGGGTACGTTAATTCGTTTAGTAACCGACATAGCACGGTTATAACCTTCAGTGCAAAAACTACTCCACAACAGAGATACTAAAATCAAACAAGTTCAGAAATTTAAATACCTGGGAAGTATTCTAACAGAGGACGATAAGTGCGATACGGAGATCTGAAAGCGTATTGACAATGCGAAGGACGCATTCCAGAAGCTGAGTAGAGTATTAAGAGACAGAAAAATTTAACTGGAAACAAATAAGAGAGTACTGGATTATTATGTGATATCTGTCCTTCAATATGGCAGTGAATGCTGGACAATCTCATCAAAGATGGAGAGTCTTGAAGCAACGGAAATGTGGTTCTACAGAAGGATACTGAGGATACCATTGACAGAAAATGTGAGCAAATGCGAGATTTTGTAGAGGATGGACACGATAAGAAAACTGATACTTAATATCAAGAAAAGACAGCTGAAGATTTTGGGACGTGTAATGAGGAAGGAGGACTTGGAGAAACTGATGCTCACGGAACGGAGAAATGGGAAGAGAGACAAGTGAAAGCAACGCATGACATACTTGATGGACTTGAGCAGGTGGATGGCGGAGCGGGGGTTGAGTGGGATAACAGGAGAATGGGTACGAAGAGCGACAAGGGATAGGTAGCTATGGAAGGCCATGATCGCCTACGTCCTAAAGGGATATGCATATAGAAAAAAAAATATATATCAGTCAGTTAAGCTCCATACGTGATACACACTTGGTCGATCATTTCTCGAAATGATTGACTGGGTAGAAGATTTTCCCGCAGTAGGTTGCCATTACATTCTGCCAAGGCTATAGAAGCCAATGTCTTGTTATTTAACCCATCTGGAGAAAAGAGACAGATTAATACATTTCACAAGGGTATTTGTGCGTAAGTGAATGCAAGGAATGCAACTGGAATTCGAACTCGGTTCCCTAATTTCTCGTTCCAAGTCGGTATCTACTGCACCACAACGCACATCCATATATTTAGAAGAATTCTTAACGACACAAAATGTTTTTTGTTTTGCGATATCTTCCAGAAATATATGGGTTGATTGTTGTTCTTTTAGGAAACAGGTAATTATTATTATTATTATTATTATTATTATTATTATTATTATTATTATTATGATAGATAGATAGATAGATAGATAGATAGATAGATAGATAGATAGATAGTTGATTTTCTAAGCGGCGCTTAGATGTGGCACAAGGCCGAAAGTATGGAGTACCAAATGAAGATTGAACACACTACTCAGTTGTAATAGGTTCTAGCAAGACAAGTTTGCTAAGCATTACACACGCCGAGGTGTCTTAAAATAGATAGATAGATAGATAGATAGATTTAAATAGGCTGCGATAGATAGATAGATAGATAGATAGATAGATAGATATTAAGAGACTGAGATAGATAGATAGATAGATAGATAGATAGATAGATAGATAGATAGATAGATATTAAGAGACTGAGATAGATAGATAGATAGATAGATAGATAGATAGATAGATAGATAGATATAAATAGGCTGCGATAGATAGATAGATATAAATAGGCTGCGATAGATAGATAGATAGATAGATAGATAGATTTAAATAGGCTACGATAGATAGATAGATAGATAGATGATGTTTAAATAGGCTACGATAGATTTAAAGATAGATAGATAGATAGAAATAGGATAGATAGATAGATAGATTTAAATAGGATAGATAGATAGATAGATAGATAGATAGATAGATAGATAGAAATAGGCTAGATAGATTTAAATAGGATAGATAGATAGATAGATAGATAGATAGATAGATAGATAGATAGATAGATATGTACAGATTACACATAATTTATTATTTTTTATTAGTCATTTCACTCCAAGCAAGGTGAAACCGCCACTGGCGGGGTTGGGGGGTACTTGGGTTATTGAAGAAAGGATAGAAGTTGAATAGGATTCAAAAAGATAGAAAATGGCAATTGACGCTGCATTTACGTTTTTGGGGAGTGTAGCTATCAGGGCAGCAAGTAAACGGAAAGGCATTCCACAGGCGGGTAGTGCGAGAAAAGTATCTGTTCGAGTAAAAGTGAGGCTTGCATTAAACCATTTCGACGGAGTGTGTTGCTCTCAAGAAGACTTGCATCAGCCATACTGATGGCTGGCAGAAAAGTTTCTCTACGGTTGTTAAAGGATTTCAGTTTTGTTTTTGGAGGCATTAAAATTTACAAGCCATTTCCTGCCCCGGTTAACCACTGATTGGAGGTTCAATTCAAGAGCAGCAGCGAGGTTTACTTTGCCAGCCATGGCAGATTTACTATTGAGGCGAGAGTAAATGGTGGTGTCATCTGCATAGATGCCTACTTTGGAACTGATGTCATCAGGAAGAGCATTGATGAGGACCAAAACCAGTATAGGACCTAAGATAGAATTTTGAGCTACACCTGCGTCTGTGTGAAAGGACCTGGTAGCTTGCCTATTCAAAACGACCTTCATTTAACGATTTCGATAGGAACGATTGGCCAGCATGCCAAACCCTGTCAAACGCTTTCGGGATATCTAGAGCAACAGATCGACCTACGCCATTATTATCAAGAGGCTGGTATACATATTCATTGCTGGCCGTTAGCACATCAGAGGTAGACTTAGCAAAGCAGTAGCCATATTGTTTGTCAGAATAGGTCGTGAGAGATGAGATACTTAACTATTTCAGCATTGATTAGGGCCTCTAATGGAAGTCAGTCAGTTAAGTGGCATACGTGATACATGCTTTGGGCGATCATGTATCGAAAGAGACATGACTAACTGGGCAGAAGATTATCCCACAGTATATTGCCATTGCTTTCTGCGGTAAATTGGTTGCCAGCCAAGGCTATAGAACCCAATCTGTTTTATTATTTAACCAATAACTGAAGGGAAGAGACGGATTAATACCTTTCCCAAGGTTATTTGCGCGTAAGTGAATGCAACGAATTCAACTGGAATTCGAACTCGGCTCCCGGATTTGTCGTTCCGAGTCGATATCCATTGCACCACAACGCACACAGGTGTCACAGTGTTCACTAAACTTCTTAAAAACGAACTACAGATGAGCAGAAAAGCAATAATTATAGAGTCTGCGGAGGACTGGAGTCAGCTCAGTGGCACATTTCTTTAGAACAATGACTGGGATTCTATCACTTCCGCTTGCATTATGGGAGTCTAATTTAGAAATGATGCCCGAGACGAGGTTATGTATATATCACTTAGATGAACCTTTGTTCTAGGGGGGGGGCGTGGGTACTCCAGATGAGTCAAGTGTGCAGTTAGAAGAGAATTAGCGAGCAAAGCATTCATCCTTGTCTGCTATATATGCTATATATATGAGGACTTCGAATTGATTGAATAGAGGAGGGATTAAGGGTTTGATGTAGTTCAGCACACTCTTGCGAAGCCGCCAGTAATCTCTAGAACTTGCGAGATGTAAAACGTTGTTTCATTTTATCAGCAAACAATAACTTTACATCATTTGGAACCTGCTTGCAATCATTAAGAGCAGAGATAAAAAGATGTGTATTGTAATCAGATGTGTCACTCTTATACAGCCGTAAAAAGTGATTATTGTGGGCAATAGCAGTCAGGGATAGATAGATAGATAGATAGATAGATAGATAGATAGATAGATAGATAGATAGATAGATAGATAGATAGATCCGGAAAGGCTGAGATAGCTAGCTACATAGATAGATAGATCTGGAAAGGCTGAGATAGATAGATAGATAGATAGATAGATAGATAGATAGATAGATAGATAGATAGATAGATATGAACAGACTGAGATAGATAGATAGATAGATAGATAGATAGATAGATAGATAGATAGATAGATATGAACAGACTGTGATAGATAGATAGATAGATAGATAGATAGATAGATAGATAGATATGAACAAACTTTGATAAATAGATAGATAGAGAGATAGATAGATAGATAGATAGATAGATAGATAGATAGATAGATAGATAAGACCTGATTTTGATAGATAGATAGATAGATAGATAGATATGAACAGACTGAGATAGATAGATAGATAGATAGATAGATAGATAGATAGATAGATAGATAGATAGATAGATATGATGTAACCGATTAAAATTTGAACTTAGAACATTTTATTATTCATTTGGCATATGTATGTGTATGTCTGTGTATGTGAGTGCGTTTATGTGTGTATGTGCACGCAAATTACATTTGTCGCATCTTATTTCTAACAGCTTGTTCCTTTTCTTTTTAGGAACATACATACATATGCACACACGCACACGCGTAATATATATATATATATATATATATATATATATATATATATATATATATATGCAGTATGTCACTTTAACCCTGCAGATTGTTTAACTTTCCAATTCAGTTGTAAATGTGTCATTTCGTACATTTTATATATATATATATATACATATACATATATGAAATTATTATTTACTTCCAGTTTCCCTTTTATGTATCACTCTAATCAGTAAGCATATTTGTTCCAAAAACGTAATGTCCTGATCACTTGGAAGAAACCCACGCATTGAGCGAAATTATTTGAAATTTCCCAGCATGCATTATTGATGCAGCATGACGTCATTACAATAGGCACTTCCGTAGATGCTTCTCTATGGACTCAAGTCATTGCTTTAATTGATCAGCATTCATTCTTTCTTTCTGTTTTCTTTCTTTCTTTCTTTCTTTCTTTCTTTCTTTCTTTCTTTCTTTCTTACGCCCTTTCAGTTTTTCTTTCTGTTTTGTCCTTTCTTTCTTTTTCTATTTCCATTTCTCTTTTTCTTTCTCTCTATTTCTATTTTCTTTCTTAATGACGTTTTTTCTTTTTCTTTTTTTTCTATTCGTTGCTTTTTTTCTTTCCGTTTTCTTTCTTTTTCTTTCTCTCTCTTTTTTCTTTTTTTTTTAGTTTCGTTTTTGCTTTCTTTCTTTTTTCTGGTGCATCTTAAAAAAGGTTTTTGTGAATGCAAACTCGCATTAAGGAAGGAAAGAAAAGAAAGAAAAAAGAAAGAAATGTAAACAAACAAACAAAAAAACCGAGGAAATAATTTTTCGACTGATAGCAAGCTATGTTGCATTTTCCAGTCGATAAGAGAATGAGGGAAATATTTACGCTCAACAAATGATGCGGTTAACGAAGAAGACAAGAGAATGACTTGAATGACGTTAGTGGGTGACTAGTAGAAAGATTAATTCGAACTGAAAAAGTCGAACCATAAAAAAAAAAATCATCTTTACGAAATTAATGCTAACAAAAAAATGCTTGAAGCAGTGAGGAGTCGGGGAGTAGATTTTAAAATGTAAGTTAGAAAGTGATGAAAGGCTCTCATAAACTAAGAATAATAATTATATATATATATATATATATATATATATATATATATATATATATATATATATATTGTAATTTTGTTATTATAATGGTTTATAAAAGCATAATATCATTACACAAAAATGTTCATGTTTCAGAACAAAACTGTTCTTCTTCAGGTGATATGTTAAAATAAATAGTGAATATGATTTATTTTTTAAATATAAGATGAATTCATGGTCATTTAGAAAATTATGGAGTAGCAGTTAGAGAAAATACTTTAGGTGTGTCAATATTGTTCAATCAAAAATGAGAATTATGTAACCATGGAGATTTAATATTTGCGTTATATATATATATATAACGCAAATATCGTTTATTCCATATATATACATGGAAGGAACGATAAAAGGCTATGTTCTTCGTTAACGTGCGGTGTCTCTTTAGAGCGTAGGCGATCATAGCCCTACACATCTTCCTATCAGTTGTAGCTCTTAATACATTTGTCTTGTCATTTCTCTTAAACCCTGCTCAGCCATCCATTTGCTTAAGCCCATCAAGTATATCACGCGTTAGTTTCCCCCTTCTCTCTTCCGCATCTATCGACCCCGTGAGTATCACATTCTCCAAGCCCTCCTTCCTCATTACGTATCCTAGAAATTCAGCTGTCTCTTCCTGATGTTAAATATGTTTCCTTTTTGTTTCCATTCTCTTCAAAACCTCGTCGATACTCGCATGTTCGATCCATAATCTATTCAGCATCTTTCTGTAGAACCACATTTCTGTTGCTCTTCATCCTTGAGGAGATTGTCCAGCATTAGCTGCCATATAGGAGGACAGGTATCATGTAACGATCCAACACTCTTTTCTTTATTTTTACAACGAAATCTTCCTGTCTCTCAAAACTCTACTGAACTTTTGGAATGCGTTCTTGATGGAACTATATTAAACAAGGAATCATAAAAAAAGAAAAAATCTTCAATTTAATGTATGCAAACGTTTAACACTTGTCTATATTTCTGAGATGAGGTATTTAAGTTATTTACAATGTCTGCAACTTTAGTGTCATATTCATGACGTTTCGGCTGTTGTACGTTCCGGCCTGCTTCAGGTGACTGGAATTTGGAACAGAACGCTTTATTTCGATCACTGGAGTAGATTGTTTTTGTTCCATGATTCATGCCTTGTCTTCAAATACACATAGCCCAGTGGATAAAAGTGGATCCAGTGACTTAACCCAAAGAGTTGTGAGTTCAATACCTGGCGATTGTTGTGGCGAATGAAAACTTAGAGTGTTAAATTGAGATAACTAAGACATCCGGAAGTAGCATGACTCATGAAACGAGAACAATCTACTCCAGTGATCGAAATAAAGGGTTCTGTTGAAAATTCCTGTCACCTGAAGAAGGTCGGGGCATACAACGGTCGAAACATTATGAATATGACAATAAAGATGTGGACAACAGTCCAAACAAAGTAAAAAAAAATGTTCTTTTAAAACGTTTCCTGAGCCGAAATGGTGTAAAATGTACAGGTACTTACAATCAATTTGTATGGGAAAAATCTTCAGCCGTCTCAGACCCTAGAAATTATCCCGTCTGCGATTTTCGATAGTGTTGCAATGATTACAGAGAAGTGTGACTTTAAATCTGAAAGGGAACATAGAATTTCGGAATAGGTTTCTAGTCGAGTATTTTTAGATCCTACAAGGAATTATATGGTGATTTTCTTAGATGTGGCTCAAGGCTAAAAGTATGGGACTCCCAGTGAGAATTCAACTCACTATTCAATGATTCTAACGAGACAAGTTTGCTAGTCATTATGCCACCTCGAGGTGCCTACAAAGAATTGCATGATAGAATAAAAAAATACTGATGACGTTAAGCAATCATATTTCAAGCCTTCTACCATCAGGAATGCTTAAAATATCTTTTTATATATTCTAATAGCAACTGCTTCTTCGCTATACGAATGTAGGCCTTTCGTAAATAGATAAGAGGCGCAAATTGACCTTTTGAAAAGTAGAGAATACCTACAAGGTGCCTACAAAGAATTGCAGGATGGAATAAAAAAATACTGATGACGTTAAGCAATCATATTTCAAGCCTTCTACCATCAGGAATGCTTAAAATATCTTTTTATATATTCTAATAGCAACTGCTTCTTCGCTATACGAATGTAGGTCTTTCGTAAATAGATAAGAGGCGCAAATTGACCTTTTGAAAAGTAGAGAATACCTTTGCTTAAAGCCAAAATAAGAAACAAAATGAATAGAGAGCCAAAAATCAATCATTTGGAAGAAGAATGTGAAAGTGCAATTAAAAGAGGAAATCATAGTCTGACACAAGGTCACAATAGATGAGCGCTTAGAATGACTAACAATTTATTCTGCAAAAGATGATTGATAACCAATTGGCAGTTTTAGCCATTTCCTCAGCTGAGACTCGCTCAAAGGTCCAACATTTCGGTATCTAGTGAACCTCAGATACACTGCACTGGTTTATGAACCTAGTTCGTTGATAATTGCTATACGGTAAGATCAAAAAATAGTTATTAACATAGTCCGGCACAAATAAGAGACATGCAAAGAGAATTGAACTGACGAACTGATATACGATCTGAGCTTGCTTTACCGGAGGTGGTGAATTAGTTAAAATGAAGTGGCCAAAAATTTGAGACAGCTGTATAAAAAACATGCAATTTGAATAAAGGCGGAGACGCGACGTATTATCGAGAAGCGAGGCGGGAGGAACTACAGAGTCAAGTGTTGTATAGCGACAAACAACAAACACGCATATATATAAAAATATATCAAGTGATATTTTTATTAATGAACGATGGACCGTGTAGCCTAGTGAACAGAGAGTGAGAGCGCGCTTCCAGGGGTTGACGGGGGGGGGGGGGTGTCGTCGTATCTGTTCTCCTCTGGTCTCGGTCTGTCCGGACTGTCTGCCTGTCTCTCTGCCCAGACTCCGTGTTTTCGCGGTCTTTATATATCTTCCAAAACCGGGACTTGTTTCTTCCGGCTTTGCCTTGATCACGCGACGCCCACGCGACGCCTACGTAATTCTCAGAGTCACCTGTCTGTTTGCCTCTGAGTTATTTCCGCATCTGCCGGAAATAGGGTCAAAGTGACATCCGTTACTTTTCACCGACCGGAAACAACACGGCTTGTATCAGCCTTTCCTCGGGTGGGGCGGGATTGTTATATTACACAAGGAAGAGTAGCCATTAATTGCCGTTCAATATCCTGTGATAACAACATGCGCCTAAAGTAAATATGCAATAAATAATAAAAATAATAATAATAACATTAATATTAATGATGGGCCTTTAGACTATAAAGTCAGTCAGTTGAGTGCCATACGTGATACACGCTTGGTCGATCATGTCTCGAAAGAGACATGACTGACTGGGCAGAAGATTATCCCACAGTAGGTTGCCATTGCTTTCTGTGGTAGACTGGTTGCCGACCAAAGCTATAGAACCCAATCTGTCCTGTTATTTAACCCATAACTGGAAGGAATACGCGGATAAATACCTTTCCCAAGGGTATTTGCGCGTAAGTAAATGCAATGAATTCAGCTGGAATTCGAACTCGGCTGCCCAATTTCTCGTTCCGAGCCGATATCCAATGCACCACAACGCACATCCGCCTACTATAAAGTAGTTTACCGAAAATGAAGTGAGTAAAATTCCGGATAGATCAGCATCTCAGAGCTGCAAAGAATTACTTTTTGCGGAACTAAACCCTATTCATCTAAACACAACGTTATAAATGACTCTCCTACGTTTACCTTTTCCCTCAATCAGTTAAGAGTCATACGTGATACACGCTTTGGGTGATCATGTCTTGAAAGAGACATGACTGACTGAGCAGAAGATTATCCTGCAGTAGATTGCCATTACTTTCTGCGGTAAACTGCTTGCCAGCCAAAGCTATAGAACCCAACTTGTCCTATTATTTAACTCATAGCTGGATGGAGAAGAGATAGATTATATTACATATTATATTAAGTATAATTAGTGAGGGGTCAGTTTATTACTTCATAACATTAGAAAACCGATCCCCCACTTTATGCCCAGTAGAATTTTTAATTATGTTTTTAACTATTATATTCCGTCAGTCAGTTAAGTGCCATACGTGATACACTCTTTGGGCGATCAAGTCTCGAAAGAGATATGACTGACTGGGCAGAAGATTATCCTGCAGTAGGTTGCCATTTCTTTCTGTGGTAGACTGATTGCCAGCCAAGGCTATAGAACCTAATCTGTCCTGTTATTTAACTCATAGCTGAATGGAGAAGAGATAGATTATATTACATTATTATATTAAGTATAATTAGTGAGAGATCAGTTTATTACTTCATAACAATAGAAAACCGATCCCCCACTTTATGCTCAGTAGAATTTTTAATTAATGTTTTGAACTATTATATTCCGTCAGTCAGTTAAGTGCCATATGTGATACACGTGGGCGATCATGTCTTGAAAGAGACATAACCATAACTGACTGGGCAGAGGATTATCCCGCAGTATGTTGCCATTGCTTTCTGCGATAGGCTGGTTGCCAGCCAAGGCTATAAAACCCAATCTGTTCTATTATTTAACCAATAACTGGAGGGAAGAGACGGTTTAATACGTTTCCCAATGGTATTTGTGCATAAGTGAATTCAACTGGAGTTCGAACTCGGCTCCGCGATTTGTCGTTCCGAGTCAATATCCACTGCACCACAACGCACATCCTTTTCACTCATAAAAACCAAAAGGGACTTGGAATTTTTTTCTTTTTCATATGCTGTGTCCTTTCGATCATGGACTTCCACTTATCTCTATCCTTTGTCACACATTTTTCCTCTTAGTATCTCTCCCAAACCTCTCTCCGCCATCCACTAGCTCAAGTATGTCTTTCCCCTATCTCTCTTTCCCCCTATACACCCTGTGAGTATTAAATTCTCTATGCCTTCCTTCCTCATTATGTACCGCAGAAACCTCAGCTGTCTCTTCCTGATGCTAAGTATAAGTTGCCTTTTATGTTTGCATCCTCTCTAAAACGTTCTCATTGCTTATATATTCAGTTCATGGAATCATTCTTATGTATAATCAAATTTCTGTTGCTTCAAGTCTCTCCTTCATTCTTGAGGAGATTGTCCTGCATTGTCCTGCATTCGCTGCCATATAGGAGGACGTATATCACATAACACTCCATATCCCTCCGTTGTAACCAGCATTTTAAACAAATATATATATATATATATAAAGGCATTCTACGTAACTCTCCAGGCGTGTTCGACTTCGTTCATTCATCGTATCAATTTTTTTTTTTTCAAACCACAAGTGTACACCAGTGTCCGGACTGGCTCAAAAAGACGACTATTAAGATTGCACGACGTGACCTCTGGGATCTAATCATAACGTGGGACAGTGGCTCGTTGTTGCAAAAGACGTCTTGTAATCCAGCTTTTGTGGCGACATAATCGGACGAGATCGTCACGACCAGCAACAGCGACCAAACCAACCGCACAACTGGATGGCGGTGTCACAACTGGGATCGTCACGACCGTCAGCGAGGACGAGCGTCAGATTAGACAGACGGCCAGCCTGGCCTGAGGCGTTATAAGCTGTCTCTTCCTGATGCTAAGTATAAGTTTCCTTTTATGTTTGCATCCTCTCTATAACCTTGTCATTATTCAGTTCATGGTACCATCCTTATGTATAATCAAATTTCTGTTGCTTCAAGTCTCTCCTTCATCCTTGAGGAGATTGTCCCGCATTCGCTGGTATATAGGAGGACATATATCACATAACAGTTCAGTTTTTCTTTGTTTCCGATTAAATCTTTTTGTCTCTCAATACTCTACTCAGCCTTTGGAATGCATTCTGGCCCATACCAATACGCCTTCGGATCTCAGTGTAGCATTTCCCGTCCTCTGTAAGATCGCTTCCCAAGTATTTAAATTTCTGCACCTGTTTGAGTTGTTTTATCCCCGGTTTGTAGTTGGCATTTTTGGGACCCTCTTTTTACTGATAAACATGCGTTCAGTTTTCTTGTAGTTTATGTTTAGTCCTTTCTTTTCGCTTTCGGTAGCTACCTTTTGTAGAAAATCTTGTTTAATTTCCGTCTTTGCTATCAGAACTGTATCATTTGCGTATCTTAAATGGCTCAGTTTGCGACCGTCAATGACGAATCTTGAAAGAATAAGGAAGATTTAGAAAAAAAGCAAAAAGCAAAAAATGTTCGTTTCCATCCTCTCCAAAACCTCGTCGCTGCTAACATTTTCGGTCCATGGTATCATCAGTATCCTTCTGTAGAACCACATTTTCATTGTTTCAAGTCTTTCTTCATCTTTGATGCGATTGTACAGCATTCGCTACCATATTGAAAGGCAGATATCACATAATAGTCCAGTACTGTTTTCTTCGTTCCCAATGAAATTGTCCTGTCTCTACTCATCCTTTGGAATGCATTCTTGGCCATGCCATTACGTTTTCGGATCTCAGTGCCGCAAACTCCGTCCTATGTTAGAACACTTCCCAGGTATTTAAATTTCTGTAACTGGTTAATTTCAGTATCCCCGATTCGTAGTTGGCATTTTGGGCTCCTTTTTTACGAATGTGCGTTGTGGTGCAGTGGATATCGGCTCCGAATGAGAAATCGTGGAGCCGAGTTCAAATTTCAGTTGAATTCTTTGCATTCAATAACGCGCAAATACTCTTGGGAAAGGTATTAATCCTTCTCTTCCCTCCAGTTATGGGTTAAATAAAAGGACAGATTGGGATCTATAACCTTGGTCGGCAACCAGTCTACCGCAGAAAGCAATGGCAACCTACTGCGGGATAATCTTCTGCCCAGTCAGTCATGTCTCTTTCGAGATCGCCCAAAGCATGTATCACGTATGGCAATTAACTGACTGAACTTATGAAAAGAGAGTGGGGATACTGGTAACATAGATTCGGGTGTGGAGCAAGAAATCTTTGCACCAGCCCTGCTTTGGATGAATTGCGATTTTGATGGAGTCTTTATTTTTCGTCCAAATCTATGAAATTGTTTTATTCACGCTAAGTCTAAAAAAACAAAAAAAACAAAAAAAAAAAAAAACAAAAAACAAAACAAAAACAAACAAACAAACAAAAAAACAAAAACAAAACAAAACAAAACAAACAAAAAGAAAACTGTTTATAAGATGCACTGTTTTTTTTTTTTATCCATAATGTTGTATGTGGTAAAAATTTTTAACAAGAAAAATCTCAAGTTGATGTTAAAAATTGCTACAAATCATTGTTGAGTTATTCAAGAATACGATGAATGATCTATTATGACAGGTCTCTAATTTGTATTTAGATACATTGTATTTATTTTCAATTTTTCTGTTTGAATTGTTCATCATTATTGTACATTATTAGGTTGCAACAAAAATTTGTATTTCATATGAATACAGCCTTATGAAAATTGAAATGTTATACAGTGGGAGGAGGGCCTTATCAGATATTCGAGGGGTTCCCTATCATAGACTGAAAGGTATGAGGCCCTCACATCGACCCTGATTATTTAATATGTAACGTATATAAATGTAGGGAAAAAAAGTGTTAATAAGATAGCCAAGGTCACTTCCTGGGATCCGCAAAAAGACTTGCCTCCACCCCGTGTGGTACCGGGGTAGTACGTGCAAGCTCCGGATGCAACACAGCATTTAAGCGCTCTTCTTTTGTTTCTCTCGAAATGTTCTTGTTTAATACTTTATTTAGTTTCTAGAAGGCATCTTTTACTATCTTCTGCCCAGTCAGTCATGTCTCTTTCGAGACATGATCGCCCAAGAGTGTATCACGTATGGCACTTAACTGACTGACTGAATATCATAGTTGGAAACATGATTAAGGTTTCTACTGGGCATAAAGTGGGGGACCTGTTTTCTATTGTTATGAAGTAATAAACTGATCCCCCACTAATTACTACTTAATAATATAATACATCTCTTCCCCATCGAGCTGTGAGTCAAATAACAGGACAGATTGGGTTCTATAGCCTTGTCCGGCAACCAGTCTACCGCAGAAAGCAATGGCAACCTACTGCGGGATAATCTTCTGCCCAGTCAGTCATGTCTCTTTCGAGACATGATCGCCCAAGAGTGTATCACGTATGGCACTTAACTGACTGATTCTCACAAATATTCTTTGGAATGGTATTGACTGACTTTTACTGATGACTATGCATTTCGGTTTGTTTTTTGGAGTTTATGTTTAGTCTTTTCCTTTCGCTTTTTTTTAGCTATCTTCCGTAGGAGGTCTTTAAGTTTCCTTTCCGTGTCTGCTATTGTGGTGATACCGAGTAAAACAAAGGACCGGATGTTTGCACTCTCACGACCAGAAATCAAATGACCAAAACTCGTCGGTGCGCACCCGGCTCGACGCAGATGTTCCGGTAGAAAACTAAAAATTAATTAAATATGAAATTCCAGTTCGTGAACCTACGCGAATTTTATTTATCGGCCAATGGGAAACCCAGAATACGGATGTGAATTCCCAAATGATCTGCTGCGATCCAAAAGACGAAATAAAAAGGCGATACAGAAAGCATCGCCAGACAGATAGACACAGACAGACCCAGACAGACACACACAGACAGACTCGAGAGAGAGGAGTGTAATTAGTATCCCCCTTGACTGATGTCAAGCGGCTTACTATGCTCGCCTCGCTTCCCTCTCCTTTCCTTAAAAGTACTTACCGACCAAAGGAGCGGATACGTCAAAGACATTCCTAATTTTCAACGCTCTCCACATTCATACGAACAAATTCTCTTTTCAGCTTTTATTGCCATGAACATTTTAACGTCCGTTGAACCCATACTTAAAGGATTACTTTAATTGTAAAAACCTTAATTAATATGTGTATACGGCTATATCATGTTGAATGCACCGGTTCACGTCCGATCACCGAAGTTAAGCAACATCGAGCCTGGTCAGTACTTAAATAGGTGAGCATTTGGGAATAACAGGTGCTGTAAACGTAAGAACCAAGAATGGTCTACCGATCCTTTAGGTTTGAGGGTTGGGTGCAGGGCTAACAACCCTCACCGTAAAAAAACAGTTTGTTACAGAAACAGCAACAAAAAAGTTGCTGCCCTATGCACCATTGGGTGTGATAGATAAATGGTGATTTATAAAATGTTGTTTCTAAACTCCAATTTGCTTTTCTTGATTTATAATCTTTTTATGACTTATAGTGGGCTATCTACAACGAGGCCAAATTCTGTCAATCTGCAACAACTACAACTACTCTCCTAAAGAACGGATAACCCACTATACTATAAGCACTGTATCATATGCGTATCTTGTATTGTTCAGATTTTGACCACCAATGACGAATCCTGCAAGGATTTCTAATTCTGTCAGAATTGCCTCGCAGTGTAGGTTGAATAGATCTGATGAGAAGACATATCCTTGCTTTACACCCCTTTCTATTTTTGTACATCTGTTGAACTCTTTTCCTCTCTAGATGCAGGCGATTTGCTGCCAGTACAGGCTTTTGATTATTCTAATCTCTTTCCCGAATATATCTAGGTTACCGACTGGCACTTAAAATTACACTCTGGCAAGATGATATCACACACTATAAGAATTTGGACAAGAGCAAAAATGTCACCCACGTTATTACCGCTAGAACAATTCTTACGCAGAAAGAATACAGACACAGATGTTGTGAAGTGTCTCCTCATTTGCATTAGTGGGACTTTAGCATTGCTTCCCTTGTATTTAGCTTCGATTACACCCTTGTGCAAATTAACTGCTTTAGTTTCCTTCCCCCAGAAAGTCAATTTTAAACCCACTGGAGTTACAGGGTGTATGAGTTTGAGTTTGAGTTTTGTTTAACGGCATATCAACACATCTGTGGGTTATTTAATGCCAAAAAGGTAGGATTTTAAGGTATTTTTTTAATGTTCCGTTATTTCGAGGAGGTTGATTGAAAAGTAACTCCACATTTTAAAAACGTATAACTTATTTATTTGAGTTTGGGTTTGAGTTTTGTTTAACGGCATATCAACACCTCTGTGGGTTATTTAATACTGAAAAGGTAGGGTTTCAAGGTATTTTTTAATGTTCGGTTATAGTGAGAAGGTAGATTTAGTCAGATTTTAATGACATTTTTTTGTTTTTATTCTTTTTGATTTTAGAAAATTGAAAATTGCCATATTCACATTCAATATCTGTCTATATTTCTGAAATGAGGTTTTGTAATTATTTACATTCTTTACATTGTTTGAACTGTTGTCCTCATCTTTGTTGCCATATTCACATTCAATATCTGTCTATCGTTCTGAGATGAGGTATTGTAATTATTTACAATATTTACATTGTTTGGACTGTTGTCCTCATCTTTGTAGCCATACTCACATTTAATATCTGCCTATATTTCTGAGATGAGGTATTGTAATTATTTACACTATTAGGACTGTTTTCCTCATCTTTGTTGCCATATTCACATTAAAAATCTGTCTATGTTTCTAAGATGAGGTATTGCAATTATTTGCACTATTAACATTGTTTGGACTGTTGTCCTCATCTTTGTTGTCATATTCACATTCAATATCTATCTATATTTCTGAGTTGAGGTATTGTAAATATTTCCACTATTTATATTGTTCAGATTGTTCTCATCTTTGTTGCCATATTCACCTTCAATATCTGTCTATATTTCTGAGATGAGGTATTGTAAGTATTTACACTATTGACATTGTTTGGACTGTTGTTCTCATCTTTGTTGCCATATACACATGCAAAATCTATCTATATTTCTGAGATGAGGTATTGTAAGTATTTACACTATTTACATTGTGCAGACCGTTGTCCTCATCTTTGTTGCCATATTCACCTTCAATATCTGTCTATATACCTGAGAGGAGGTATTGTAATTATTTACACTATTTACATTATTGGGACTATAGTCCTCATCTTTGTTGCCAAATTCGCCATCAATATGGGTCTATATTTCTGAGATGAGGCATTGTACTTATTTACACTATTTAAATTGTTTGGACTGTTGTCCTCATCTTTGTTGCCATATTCACCTTCAATATCAGTCTATATTTCTGAGATGAGGTATTTTAATTATTTACACTATTTACATTGTTTGGACTGTTGTCCTCATCTTTGTTGCCATAATCACCTTCAATATCTGTCTATATTTCTTAGAAGAGGTATTGTCATTATTTAAACTATTTACATTGTTTGGACTGTTGTCTTCATCATTGTTGCCATATTCACCTCAGTATCTATCTATATTTCTGAGATGAGGTATTTTAATTATTTACACTATTTACATTGTTTCAACTGTTGTCCTCATCTTTGTTGCCATATTCACCTTCAATATCTGTTTATATTTCTGACATGAGGTATTGCAATGATTTACACTATTTGGACTGTTTTCCACATCTTTGTTGCCATATTCACATTCAATATGTGCCTATATTTCTGAGAGGAAGTCTTGTAATTCTTTAAACTACTGACATTGTTTGGACAATTGTCCTCAACTTTTTTGCCATATTCACAATCAATATCTCTCTATATTCCTGAGATGAAGTATTGTAATTCTTTACACTATTTGGACTGTTTTCCTCATCTTTGTTGCCATATTCACATTCAATATCTGTTTATATTTCTGAGTTGAGGTATTGTAAATATTTATACTATTTACATTGTTTGGACTGTTCTTCTCATCTTTGTTGCCATATTCCTATTCAATATTTGTCAATATTTCTGAGATGAGGTATTGTAACTATTTACATTATAGATATTGTTCAGACTGTTATCCTCATCTTTGTTGCCATATTCACATTCAATATCTGTTTATATTTCTGAGAAGAGGTATTGTAATTATTTACACTATTGACATTGTTCAGACTGTTGTCCTCATCTTTGTTGCCATATTCACTTTCAATATCTCTCTATATTTCTGAGATGAGGTATTATAATTATTTACACTATTTGGACTGTTATTCACCTTAAATATGTGTCTATATTTCTGAGATGAGGCATTGTACTTATTTACACTATTTATATTGTTCAGACTGTTGTCCTCATCTTTGTTGCCATATTCACATTCAATATCTGTCTATATTTCTGAGATGAGGTATTGTAAGTATTTACATTATTTGGACTGTTGTTCTCATCTTTGTTGTCATATTCACATTCAATATCTGTCTATATTTCTGAGATGAGGTATTGTAATTTTTTACTCTATTGACATTGTTTGGACTGTTGTCCTCATCTTTGTTTGCATATTCACCTTCAGTATCTGTCTATATTTCTCATATGAAGTATTGTAATTATTTACACCATTTGTACTGTTTTCCTCATCTTTGTTGCCATATTCACATTCAATATCTGCCTATATTTCTGAGATGAGGTACTTCAATTATTTACACTGTTGACATTGTTTGGACTGTTGTTCTCATCTTTGTTGCCATATTCGCATTCAATATCTCTCTATATTTCTGAGATGATGTATTGTAATTATTTACACTATTTATATTCTCCAGACTGTTCTATTCATCTTTGTTGCCATAATCACCTTCAATATCTGCCTATATTTCTGAGATGAGGTATTGTAATTATTTACACTATTTACATTGTTTGGACTGTTGTCCTCATCTTTCTTGCCATATTCACATTCAATATATGTCTATATTTCTGAGATGTGTTATTGTAAATATTTACACTATTTTCAATGTTCGGACTGTTGTCCTCATCTTTGTTGCCATATTCACCTTCAATATCTGTCTATATTTCTAAGATAAGGTATTGTAATTATTTACACTATTTACATTGTTCCGACTGTTGTCCTCATCTTTATTGCCATATTCACCTTCAATATCTGTCTGTATTTCTGAGATGAGGTATTGTAATTATTTACACTATTTACATTGTGCGGACCACTGTCCTCATCTTTGTTGCCATATTCACATTCAATATCTCTCTATATTTCTGAGATGAGGTATTGAAGTTATTTACACTATTTACATTGTTCGGACCGTTGTCCTCATCTTTGGTGCCATATTCACATTCAATATTTGTCTATATTTCTGAGATGGGGTATTGTAATTATTTCCACTATTTATATTGTTCAGACTGTTATCCTCATCTTTGTTGCCATATTCACATTCTATATTTGTCTATATTTCTGAGATGACATATTGCAAGCTCTCTTTTCTCATTATGTGTACCAGATATTTCACTTTTTTCTTTCAGATTGTCTATTTAGGTTCTCGTTTTCTTTAAAAGTTCTCCATTGCTCGCGTGATCACTTTCTATCATCCTGCTGTAGAATCGAATCTGTTACCTCTATCTGTGACGACATTGTCCAGCATTCAAACGAGAACTTAATAAGTTTTTTGCTGTTTTTCTGTTTAGGTGTATGTTGGACGGTAACGTTTTTTATACACATGCACATACACTATTATGCACTTTACCATCAAAAATATTCCACACACATACATTTAAAAAATGATCTGTTGTTACACGTGACGCATATCTGACCAATAAGAAAAAACCTGAAATCATAACAAACCAATATATTATCTCTTTGTTTTTATTCATTTTTCTTTCAGTCTTTGAAGAATCTTTTCTTAAATAAAAGTGAGATATGTTAGATCGATAAATGTTTCCAATTTGTTGTTTATCTTATCATATATTTCTTTCTTCTTTTTCTTCATATCTCATTCTCTGATGAAGCTTTAATAAAAGTGAAAGATGTTCGATTGATAAACGTTTCCTATTTGTTCTTTATCTTATCATATATTTCTTTCTTCTTTTTCTTCATATCTCATTCTCTAACGAAGCTTTAATAAAAGTGAAACATGTTCGATTGATAAAAGTTTCCTATTTTTTCTTTATCTTATCATATATTTCTTTCTTCTTTTTCTTCATATCTCATTCTCTAACGAAGCTTTAATAAAAGTGAAACATGTTAGATAAACGTTTCCTATTTTTCTTTATCTAATCATATATTTCTTTCTTCTTTTTCTTCATATCTCATTCTCTGATGAAGCTTTAATAAAAGTGAAACATGTTAGATTGATAAACATTTCCTAAGGAAATAAAATAATCCTAAGCAAACAATATATGCAAGACAGAAATAGGCATAGTAATAGTAATGAGGCAAAAATGTTCACAAATTAAGAATCAGGTTAACACACAAAAGGGCTTCAGACAAGTGGTCATAGCGTTTTTCATCTCGAAATAATTCTAAGCAAAAAAAAAAATAAATTACATAATTAAATTTTTAAAAAATATTTAAAACACTGAATCATTAAAAATATTGATAAAAATAAAAAATATTTGTCTTAAAAATTATTTTTTAAATTATAAGATTTTACTCAGAGAAAAGAATCAAAATTCATTAAAAAAAAAAATTATTTAATGTTATCAGTTTTCAAAGGGGGGGTTGACCTAATGGCTCCCTCAACATAGTTTACAATAAACAATAACATAAGAAATAAAAGAACAGGATAATATAATCCTAAGCAAACGATCTGTGAACCAACAACTATGCAGAGCAACTGTCACTTAAATGTCATACGCGATACATGCTTGGGTGATCATGTCTATTTTGATCCATGACTGACTAGGCAGAAGATTTTCCTGCAATAGGTTTCCGTTTCTTTCTGCAGTAGACTGGTTGGCAGCAAAGGCTATAGAAATAGGAAGGCTGTCTTCCTATTTAATCCATAGCTGGAGAGAGAAGAGATTGATTAGTACCTTTCCCAAGGGTATTTGCATGTAAGTGAATGCAACGAATTTAACTGGAATCGGAACTCGGCTCATCGATTTCTCATTTCGAGCCAATATCCATTACATCGCAATGCATGATGGTGCTAACCTGCAAAAGGGAATACAGACAAGTGATTGCAGCGTTTAAGCTTAAAAAAGGTACAAAAATATGGCAGATGAGACTGAGAAGTGATTTTTTAGCTGGAAGAAATCCCAGCTTGCATCTGTACAATATGTCGATAAATTTGGGGAGAGAATGTTTTAGCAGTCATTCTACCCAGCATTGAAACCAACAGATCAAATTACAATTCTCCAGTTTTTGGCCTAGGATCAAAGTGTTACTCTTTTTTTTTTCAATTGGAGTAGATAAACTATCGCCCGGTTCACACTCCACCCACGTCTTTTGAACAGGTGAAGAGGCTCATCCCTTGTTCCTTGTTTAGGATGTGGTTTCCGGCTTTCTCTTTTCCAATCTTTTCACTCTTTTCTTTTTTTTCAATTGGAGTAGATAGACTAAACTATCGCCCGGTTCACACTCCACCCACGTCTATTGAACAGGTGAAGAGGCTTATCCCTTGTTCCTTGTTTAGGATGTGGTCTCCGGCTTTCTCTTTTCCAATCTTTTCACTCCTACGTAGCCCCCTGCGCTTCAGTGGCGTTACCACCTTGCTCGGGGTGATATGATTAAAAAAAAAAAATTTGTTCTTTATCTTATCATATATTTCTATCTTCTTTTTCTCCATATCTTATTCTCTAACGAAGCTTTAATAAAAGTGAAACATGTTAGATTGATAAATGTTTCTTATTTGTTCTTTATCTTATCATATATTTCTTTCTTCTTTTTCTCCATACCTCATTCGCTAATGAAGGTTTAATAAAAGTGAAACATGTTAGATTGATAAACGTTTCCTATTTATTCTTTTTTCTTTATTCTATCATCTTGTCACTTTCCGATACATATATATATATATATATATATATATATATATATATATTCTTCATTTGTAAACGACTTATTACGCGATCTAAGTTTTTATCATGAGTGGTGTCTTTAGGCGATTTGCAATAACAGTTATTGCAAATCGCCTGAAGACGCCACTCATGGTAGAAACCTAGGTCGCGTAATAACTCGTTTACAAATGAAGAATATTCAAAAATTCTTCAATAAAATTGTATTGAACACTTTTTTTATACAAATGTGTACTGGTCTAATTTTATGATGACCAAAAACTAAGTAATTAAATAATCACTATAAAAACAAACACTTAACCCCAACACCAGTAAAAAGGTCAACGTGAACTCAAAATACAGACCAACCCCTCTTACACCCGAAAATAACAAATCCAACACAAATAAACGGTCTTTTCAACTGGATAATTCTTA
The DNA here is from genome assembly GCA_037127315.1 of Ascarosepion bandense. Lineage (NCBI taxonomy): Eukaryota > Metazoa > Mollusca > Cephalopoda > Sepiida > Sepiidae > Ascarosepion > Ascarosepion bandense. Next base: position 350,756 of record JBBBDQ010000126.1, on the reverse strand, counting down.
TTTCTAAAAAAATCACCTGAGGATGAAGCCAAAACATAATGGGCTGGCTTCGAAACATGAGAAATTTTTTGTGTAGTGATACTATGAATTTAAAATCATTGTAACAACCATTACAGTATAACGCTCTACATTTGTATCGAGCACTCTTTATAAAAGTAAATGCATGAACAAAAAGGTAAATAAACCTACGAGTTCAACAACTTAGTTACAATATATATATATATATATATATATATATATATATATATATATATATATATATTCAGTCACCCACATACAAGCCTGTTTCGCTGTATCACAACTCATCAGTGGGACTAGATATCCACTTAGATCCTCCCGTATATTGCCGATTTCGTTTGTTATTTCCATGAGCCTGTCTACGCCAAATCCTTATAAGGACATCAACATCTTTATTGCAACCCCATCTCGTCCTGCTGTTTTCTCTTCAATTTGTTCATTGCCGATTCCACTTCAGTTTTTAATATTTCTGGTCCATCCGTATTTTTGTGTATTGTTTTTTGCTCTCTCTTATCATGGAAGATATCTCCGATGTACTCGTCCCATCTCTGAAGTATTTTTTCTTTTTCAAATATGAGTGTACCGTCCTTTATACATCCTGTTGCTGCGCAGGTCTTTTGCCCTGTTAATTCCTTTATTTTTTTTATGCATATCTCCATTATTTGTTGTGCTCAGTCTCTACTTGGCGCTTTTGTCATTGAGCCATCTTTCTTTAGCCTGTCTACATTTGCTCCTTATTTCCTTGCATAGTTTCTTGTATTCCGTTCGATATCTTGGAATTGTTTTCTGTCTATTTTGCATAATGTCAAGAATCTCTTTGGTGATCCACTCGTTTTTCTTCCGACGGGATTTTCTCTTTGGGATTATGTCGTTCGCTGATGTTACGAAAGCTACTCTTAGTGCGTCCCATTTGGAGCTTCCGCTTCCAATTTGTCTTTCGTATTTCGTTTTTACGCTCTCCGTATACATTTCCTGCAGGTTTGGGTCATTCAAGAGTCTATTCTACTTAGGGCTGTGTCAGGTTTCTTTAATCGCCTTAATTTTACCCTCAGTTTGCATACGACAGGTAGGTGGTCGCTCCCGCAGTCATCACTTAGGTAGGCTTTGCAGTGAAGGACTGCGTTTCTGAATCTCTTGTTTATAGTAATACTAGCAGTATAGCCCGGCGTTGCTCGGGTGTAATGAAAGCTTTAAAACTAATCTATGATCCTGGAGCTCAGACTCAGCCTGAAGAATATTTGTGTGAAGTTTAGTGAGAATCGGATAAAAATTGTGGATTTGTATAACGGACATACAGACAGATAAACAGATACACACACAAACATCTTGCCTTTTATCTATCTATCTATCTATCTATCTATCTATCTATCTATCTATCTATATATATATATATATATATATATATATATATATATATATATTTATTATTGATTTTCTGCACTTTTGTAAGAACTGCAAGCTTGAAATTTCTGAATATCGTTTCTTATGTATTTGTCTATGAGTGTATCAAATTTGATTAAAAACGGACCACTCCTTCTATAACCCGATTTTTTGATTATCGATTTTCAATATTTATCGGGTGTACCTTGACACAAAACCTAGCTAAGAACAATCGCAGACGCTTATAGTACAACTGTGTAAATTTTCAAGAAAATTGGTTCAGCCGTTTCGGAGTCTATAGGTAACGGGGACACACACACACACACACACACAGACACACACACACAGAAACAAAGTTCCATTTATAAATAAGTTTAGATAATCAATTTGGTTCTTAATTTCTTCCCCTGGACTTCTCCATGTCCATAGTCTTCTTGGATGCTGTGGGTTGATGATCATTCGAAGGATTCGACTTCTTCTTCTGTACTTTGTGTTGTGGGTTCATATTACGGATATATTGAGTGGCCTCTCTTTCATTTTAACTACTAGAATTCTTTCAGATATCTGGCAGTATCCCATAATGCATTTCCTTGTGTCTTTATTCAGTATAACGCCGACTCCTTTTTCATTATTTTTACCTTCTGCGTATATAATTATATGGTTTTCACTGACGAAGTCTCCATTGTTTAGCTATCTCGTCTTACATATGCATAAAATGTTTATGTTCAATCTGGTCATCTCCTACTTCACATTTTCCAGCAGTCTACAATTGTACATGGTTCTAACGTTCCACGACCCAGGGTTTTTTTTTGTTTTTGTTTTTTTGTCTCAAACAGTCACAGGATAACGGTCCGGTGAAACCTGTCACTCGTGTCTTTCCACTCCGGGCGAGGGATAAATTCTGAGGAATTTTGTCCCCTTTACGCCGTTAATTCTTTGAAAATATTGTTTCTAAAATGAACTTTTACTGTCTGCACGGTCATTTCTAGGTTTTACTATCTGTGCAATCATAAAATCTGGTCCTGACAAAATGATTTTAAGAATTGGACCATCTGGAAAGTGTCGTAACAGACAACGGAAAATAAAACAGAAATCCAAAGGCACATCTTAATAGTAAAAGATGCCTTCTAGAAACTAAATAAAGTATTAAACAAGAACATTTCAAGAGAAACAAAAGAAGAGCGCTTAAATGCTGTGTTGCATCCGGAGCTTGCACGTACTACCCCGGTACCACACAGGGTGGAGGCAAGTCTTTTTTTGCGGATCCCAGGAAGTGACCTTGGCTATCTTATTAACACTTTTTTCCCTACATTTATATACGTTACATATTAAATAATCAGGGTCGATGTGAGGGCCTCATACCTTTCAGTCTATGATAGGGAACCCCTCGAATATCTGATAAGGCCCTCCTCCCACTATATAACATTTCAATTTTCATAAGGCTGTATTCATATGAAATACAAATTTTTGTTGCAACCTAATAATGTACAATAATGATGAACAATTCAAACAGAAAAATTGAAAATAAATACAATGTATCTTAATACAAATTTGAAACCTGTCATAATAAATAAATTATTCCAGCCTATGTGCAAAAATGGATCATATATATAGGTGGACAATTCAACTAGAAAAATTGAGAATAGATAGAATGTATCTAAATACAAATTAGAGACCTGTCATAATAGATCATTCATCGTATTCTTAAATAACTCAACAATGATTTGTAGCAATTTTTAACATCAACTTGAGAATTTTCTTGTTGAAAAATTTTACCACATACAACATTATGGATAAAAAAACAGTGCATCTTATAAACAGTTTTCTTTTTGTTTGTTTTGTTTTGTTTTTTGTTTGTTTTGTTGTTTTTTTTTTATTTTTTTGTTTTTTGTTTTTTAGACTTAGCGTAAATAAAACAATTTCATAGATTTGGACGAAAAATAAAGACTCCATCAAAATCGCAATTCATCCAAAGCAGGGCTGGTGCTAAGATTTCTTGCTCCACACCCGAATCTATGTTACCAGTATCCCCACTCTCTTTTCATAAGTTCAGTCAGTTAATTGCCATACGTGATACATGCTTTAGGCGATCTCGAAAGAGACATGACTGACTGGGCAGAAGATTATCCCGCAGTAGGTTGCCATTGCCTTCTGCGGTAGATTGGTTGCCAGCCAAGGCTATAGAACCCAATCTGTCCTGTTATTTAACCCATAACTGGAGGGAAGAGACGGATTAATACCTTTACCAAGGGTATTTGCGCGTAAGTGAATGCAATGAATTCAACTGGAATTCGAACTCGATTTCCCGATTTCTCGTTCCGAGCCGATATCCACTGCACCACAACGGTAGTATTCATATAAAAGACAAATCTTATTGCAACCTAATTATGTTTAAGAATGGATCATGTGCAATATAGTTGAATACTAGAGAAAACCATTAACATCAAAATAATTGTAATATGAACTCTAGTAAAAAAATACTAGAGAAAACCATTAACATCAAAAAACTTTGTAATATAAACTCTGGTAAAAAAATACTAGAGAAAACCATTAACATCAAAAACATTGAAATATGAACTCTGGTAAAAAAATAAAAATACTAGAGAAAACCATTAATATAAAAAAAAATATTGAAATATGAACTCTGGTAAAAAATACTAGAGAAAACCATTAACAGAAAAAAATTGAAATATGAACTCTGGTAAAAAAAACATACTAGAGAAAACCATTAACATCAAAAAAATTTAAATATGAACTCTGGTAAAAAAAAAAAATACTAGAGAAAACTATTAACATCAAAAAAATTGAAATATGAACTCTGGTAAAAAAAATACTAGAGAAAACCATTAGCATAAAAAATTGCCAAATAATCTCTGGTAAAAAAATGATTACTGAATATTAAGTTCTTAAGGACACATGGCTCGCTGATTAGTTCCAAAGAGTTGTGAGTTCAATACAGGCTACAACAGGGAAATAACTCATGACTACCACAATGAATGATATATTTGAATGAATTTCTATACCCTAGTTATAAATTCTTAACATCTGAAGAAGGCCAGAGCGTACAACGGCCGAAAGGTGAGGACAATGTTTTGCGGCAATTTTCAGTATTTGTCTAGTATTTCAGTCAGTTAAGTGCCATACGTGATACACGCTTGGGCGATCATGTCTCGAAAGAGACATGACTGACTGGGCAGGAGATTATCCCGCAGTAGGTTGTCATTGCTTTCTGCGGTAGACTGGTTGCCGACCAAGGCTATAGAACCCAATCTGTCCTGTTATTTAACCCATAACTGGAAGGAATAGACGGATTAATACCTTTACCAAGGGTATTTGCGCGTAAGTGAATACAATGGATTCAACTGGAATTCGAACTCGGCTCCCCGGTTTCTCATTCCGAGCCGATATTCACTGTACCACAACGCACATTTACGTTATTTATATTCCCATAGCATGTTCGATGCCACTTTAACTCAACTTTCCACTGCTGGTATTGAATCACGATTAAAGGAACTAACCAAGCCTATATCTACTGGGCCATATGTCCTTGAGGGCCTCAGTGCATGAATTTCTGGAACTTGTAAACTTAATGTCTCAGTAACCATTTTTTTAGAGTTGAGTTAAAGGGAGATAATTACATGGATACTGGAAGTGGCATCGCACATGGAATGAGAATGATATACCCCAGTGATCGAAATAAAGGATTCGGTTCGAGATTCCTAGCCACTGAAGAAGGCCGGAGCGTACAACGGCCGAAACGTCGTAAACATGGCAATAAAAAAGAGGACAATAGTCCGAATAATGTAAATAACGCATTTCTTTATTGTTAAAAAATTTAATAATTTTAGCAAATTCAATATTATGAATAAAATGTAATGCGTTTTGTATAGTCTTTTTCTTTTGTTTTTTTGTTTTTTTTGTTTTTTTTTTTCTTTTTTTCTTTTTTTTTTTTTCGAGACAAAACAAATTCGGAAGAAAAATAAAGATCTCAGAATGACTTCAAAATCCGTGAAAATGTTTAATCCCCTGATAGTCAGTTAGTTTTTGTCTCCATAATCTATCATACATATCTATAAGTCTACCATTCGACCATGATTAGGATATTGCTGCCATATATGGTCCGTGCTCCTGATATTTACTTTGAATTCCTTGGTAAAATCCAAAGAAGTATCAGCAATATGACCGGTCATGATCTGATAAGAATTGTCCAAATGTTTTGTACTTTCGAGCGCTTTCGGCTATACGCATAAACTTTACACATGTTTTTTTTTACAAGTAAAACAAAATTAATTCTTGTTAATGGCTAAAAATATAGCCGAAAGTGCTCGAAAGTAGAAAACCTTTTTGACAATTTTGTTATAATTTGAGTTCCGAAAAGAAAAAATTATACGAACAAAAAAATTCTATGAAAAACTTTGTGATAATACCTTTTCTGTCACTTTTAATGAAACACACACGCACACACACACACACATATATATATATATATATATATATATATGAGAGTATGTGTTTATCCATTCCTCAATATATATCCTACTCTCTCTCTCTCTCTCTCTCTCTCTCTCTCTCTCTCTCTCTAGACACTCTGATGTGGTGTACTGGTTAGCAAGCTTGTCCCGTTAACTCACTTATGACTGAGTGGTGAATTCGATCATCATTGGGTGCCCCATACTTTTGGCCTTGTGCCACATCGAAGCTATGCTTAAAAAATCTCCTCAGTGTGTGTGTGTGTGTGTGTGTGTGTGTGTGTGTGTGTGTGTGTGTGACAGAAACAGTAGGTAGTAAAAGTGTCTTTACTTATTCTATATATACTCTTGTCGGATTTCAATTTATATATTCAATTCGTATATATATATATATATATATATATATATATATATATATATGAAGGGAGAGAGTGAGTGAACGAAAGTGAAATAAAGCAACAGAGAAAGAGAGAGAGATAAATCGCTTGGCTGCGTGGTGAATGTCAGTTTCAAGCCTCAAGTGACCTTCAGGCCATAACAGATACTTTATCTCCGATACTGAGTATTTATGCCTCAACGGTAAACCAAATTTTAAAGAATACTTTCATAAATGTGTGCGTACACCCGTGCGTGTGCGTTTCCTATACTCATGGATTCATTTTTTAACTTCTGCTCCACTCCCCGCACACACTAACGCCAAATATAATCCATAAACTATCTTTCCTCATAAAACACCAACTGCTTTCTTTTTACGATCGGCCACATTTTTTTAACACATTTTTTTTTCATTCAAAATTTACTTTCAGCCCGTCTCATTCCCTGCTTAAGACCACAATGTTTCAATTATAGCAACTACCATCTCTACAAGAATCAATTTTTTTAAAAAAATTAGGTCATTTCCGTTGGTTGGCACTGTATATCTTTAAAATTGAGTGAAAATGTTGTGTTTTGTAATGTTCATTCTGGATTTGATAGGTAAATGCTTGAACTTGTATAAAAAAAAATCGATCTCATGGTCAAATAAAAAAAAATCGATCTCATGGCCAAATCAAATTCCCTAGTACTGACAAAATGGTTGTAATTTTGCTTAAGTCGCGGATAAAAATCGTCCTGATTCTTGTATCACAATAGCGATACAGAAATGTATGCGATTACATTTAATCTATACTCAAGAAAATCGATTCCATATAAAGGTCAACTCCGCTCGTTCTAGTAAAAAAAATCTGTAAAATAAATGTCCAACTGTTTCTTTTTGAAAACATATTCTTTTTCTTTTTTAAAACTTATTCTTTTTTAAAAATATATTCCAATATGTGAAAAACATATTCAGTAAAAAAAATTATTAGAAAAATAAGTTTGAAAATTTAAAATACAATTTCCATACAAAAAGAAAATAGAATTTATTTTCAATAGTGCTTAAATATTAGAATAGACGTATATTCTTTGAAAAAATTGTTTCTTTAAATCAAATATATAAACACTTTTCCTGTTCTAGTCGAGTGCAGTCGGGATCATCGATTGTTCCCTTAGCTGCATTGTATGTGCTTTGCAAGCGTTACTTTATACTTTTCTTTGATCTTGACTGGTTGTCTACCAATTCTGTCTTACTCTTTTAAATAGGATGGATAAAAGCTCTCCTTATTCTAGTAGAACCGTTGCCGTGATCATTGAATCAATGCGAACGATCCATTCCTTAGCTGTATAGAACGTTCTTCTCCGGGGCTACATACAGTTCTGACTTGGGTTTTTTCCTTCTCCTAGACCGATTGTCACCCAAAGCTATAGAACTGTTAGAGACAGAAAGAAAGACATGGAAGCAAGGAGGTAGGTTCAAACAGTGTATTAGAATAACAGAACATGTAGGAGTGTTAGTAGTCAGCATTAGAGGTGCAATGTCCGAACTGTACACTGCGTCACAACTGCCTCACAATTGCCTCCAGGCTGCCTCCTCGGAAGTCACGCAGGTTAGTATTTATTGACGGAGGAAAAGTTCATTCCTATAGATAAAGCACCATAACAAGAACCTATTCTGTACTTTAATTTTAAATAGGAAAAAAGCTCTCCCTGTTCTAGTCGGCTATAGAACCCAGTCTGTCCAATTATTTACCCATGACTATGGTCGTACTACTTTTCTCAAGGTTTTTAGCACGTAAGTAGATGGAATTCAAACTCGGCTCTTCGGTTCCCTAACCTGAGCCACAATCAATGATTCTACGACGCTTCCCTTGTTCCGATAAAAGTACATTACCAGAAACTGGGAAGGAAATGGGTGCCAAATATTTGTGCCAAAAACTAACGACAAAACTGTTTGTATTCAATATGTTCTATTGGTTGGTTGTTTTTATGGCAGATCAACCTCGGCGAGTCATTTATTGCCAACTAAATTCGTTATTGCTGGTAATACCTTTTTTTTCTTTCAACAATTTATTGTTGTTTTTATATAAGTTTTGTGTCTAGTAATACTTTTTTCTTTTCGAGTATCAATATTCATTGGGATTTGTTTTTTATGGGGTCCCCAAGTCCTACCCTTGTTATTTAACCCATAACTGAAGGGAAGGGACGGATTAATACCTTTCCCAAGGGTATCAGTGCTTAAGTGAATGCAGGGTATTCAACTGGAATTCGAACTCGGCTCACCGATTTCTCTTTCCGAGCCGATATCCACTGCACCACAACGCACATCCGTCACTAAAAACGCTTACAGCACCTGGTATTCCCAAGCGGTCACCTATCTAAGTACTGACCAGGCTCAACGTTGCTTAACTTCGGCGATCGAACGAGAACCGGTGTATTCAACGTGATAGGCCGTAAACCTATGTTCTTTTAGAAAAATCTGTGTAAATAGGTAATCGAAACAATGTCGAAATCAAGAAATCTTAAAACTTAATCTAGATTGTTGATAAATCCTTTGCATGCCAAAAAATAACTTCCGGAGAAATGTACATGCAAGATTCTGGATCTTATGTTTTTCTCCATAAATTTCGGCTCATGGAACTTATGAGCACCGGTGGGAGAATATCAGCAGGATTGAATATTCGGAGGGACAAATGTAAAGAAGCCATCGAAAGGAATGGTTTGTTAAATGACGTGTCGTCCACAAAATAAACTGATGTTCATTTCATAAGGATGCCCAATAAAAAAAAAAATAAATAAATAAAATAATATATATATATATATATGTATATATATAACGACCACGACTTTTCGCCTACTTAGCGTTACTGTTCAACATTATCGACAAGAACAACAACTTTCAAGAAAAGCAACATAATTTTCATCCGTTTCTCACGAGCTATTTCTGGAAAACAAAAAGATTGGCGGATAAACAAATCCTCGTTGACGACCAACCCACTCACAGAGAAAGATTTGTGTAACATTTATATGTAATTTAAACAGAAAAAAAATTCTTCAACTCCTAAAATTCATGATTTGCTTTCAAACTTTTGTGCAGTTATTTTCCTTTTTAAAGATTAACTTATATTTAACTAGCAGTATAGCTCGGCGTTGCTCGGATGTAATGAAAGCTTTAAAACTAATCCATGGTTCTGGAGCTCAGACTCTTTGGACGTTGGCACAAAAGACGAAAAAGCAATAGTTGTTTCTAGTTAAAGCGAAAACGTAGACTGAAAGAAAAATGAATGGATGTAAGTCAAATTTTCATTTCCTGCTATCGATATCATATAAGTTTTTTCCTCGTAAACTGAATTTTGAAGGCTAAATTAGTCCTCTGAGTAAATGGTGTCATAGCTGAGACTAAGAACTACAATTATACTTACTTAGAACCAAACCCGAAGCAAAACCTAAAATAAAAGGGCTGAAAAAATACAGACATACAGTCAGATAAACAGATACACACACAAACATCTTGCCTTATATATATATATATATATATATATATCATCGATTTTCTGCACTATTGTAAGAACTGCAACCGTGAAACTTCTGAATATCGTTTCTTATGTCTTTGTCTATGAGTGTATCAAATTTGATTAAAATCGGACCACTCCTTCTATAACACAATTTTTTCGATTATCGATATTTATCGGGGGTACCTCGACACAAAACCTAGCTAAGAACACTCGCAGACGCTCATAGTACAACTGTGTAAATTTTCAAGAAAAGCGATTTAGCCGTTTCGGAGTCTATAGGTAACGGACACACACACACACACACACACACACACAGTTCCATTTATAAATAAGTTTAGATTAGATATGTAATTTACGTAAATATTATGTAATTTTCTTTCAATTTTATATATTGAACACTTGGTTTTAAATTTGTGATGTAATGAAACAAAAGACTGGAAACAACGTATTTAGATTTGTGGTGATACCGAACAAACGAGGGACCGGATGTTTGCCCTCAGAGGTCCAGATAGCAAATGATCAAAACTGGTCTTTGCGCATCTGATTCCACGCAGAAACCAAAAATAAATAAATAAAAAATTCTTTTACGGGCCTGTAGCGGAAATCTGGGTCCTGATTGGTCATCAAATCGCAAAATTCAAAATACGTCAGAGAAACGGTATTTCCACAGCTAAAGAAAAAATCTTTCTGTGAGCCACCCGAAGTGACTGGATTGAATATTTAAAGATGGCCTCTAACCGGTCACAGCGGAGGCGGTTTGCTGACACACATCTAAAATGTAACCCTCAACTTCAAGTGACCCGGACATTGTCCTCTTTCGCTTTCTCTTTCTCCTTATCTGTTTCAACAATTACTACTAAAACATTTTGTACGAACTCTAAATACCTACACTTTATCATTGAACACGAACTCTACTCATAACTTTCTCAATGAACATTAATTTCTACAACTCTTGTTATTCCTTCTTTTAATAAATTACTATTTTAACATACAAAATATATATTTTATTATTCCACTCTTCTACACTAATACACATATTCCAACCAACCGATTTCTAACCTTCTGATGAAAACCTTCTGATGAATATTATTCAACATAAAACTTGTAAGCTATAGGGAGTTCGGTTAAGGAAGACACAAGGCCGAACAAAAGAAATATTAACCAGCTCCCTACACTTCAAATTCAATAAAGAGGGGATAAAGAATTCTCAACTAAAATGGAGGCCCATAAACAATTTAATCCGTTCTTTGTATACAATAAAAAAAAGAAGAAAGAAACACTCTGTGAGGGAAAATAATAAATAGATAAATAGAAAGAAATAAAGAAACAAACAAACAAAAACACTGATATAGAAGCAGTGTGATAGATAGATAGATAGATAGATAGATAGATAGATAGATAGATAGATAGATAGATAATGCACTGAGATAGATAGATAATCCACTGAGATAGATAGATAGATAGATAGATAGATAGATAGATAGATAGATAGATAGATAGATAGATTGATTGATTTTTTTTTTAATCATATCACCCCGAGCAAGGCACTAACGCCACTGATGTGCCGGGGGCTACGTAAGAGTGAAAAGATTAGAAGAGAGAAAGCCGGAAACCACATCCTAAACAGGGAACAAGGGATAAGCCTCTACACCTGTTCAATAGACGTGGGTGGAGTGTAAACCGGGCGATAGTTTAGTCTATCTACTCCAATTAGTCTAAGATATTGCACTGAGATAGATAGATAGATAGATAGATAGATAGATAGATAGATAGATGTATTTTTAGACGTTCAATGATATCTACGATCCATTGATTACTCCTGGTCTTATATAAATGTTTTTAGCTATATATCTTTTCATTTTAAACATCTGACAGATTTACGAGGGCCATTCATTAAATAAGATGAATTTTTCTAATAGATAGAAGCTTACTTTTTTTTTCTGTTTTTTTTTTTTTTTTTTTTTTTTTCAACGTAGTCTCCCAGCAGTGTCACACACTTTTCCCATCTGTGCACAAGCTTCCGTATTCCCTCAGCGTAAAAATCTTTGGACTGAAGTTTCAGCCAATTGCTCACAGCACTTTTGATTTCATCGTCACTTTCAAACTTCTTTAAACAATTTAGCCCACGTGTAGACATTTTATTTATTTATTTATTTATTTTTGGCGGAAACATGTGGCACCAAACACAGTTGACATTCTCCTATGAATTTCAATTGGTTTGCACCCTTCAGCAACCAAAAACTTAATAAATGACCTCTTGACCTCTGGAGCATGCTTCTTGGTCGGCCATTTTTGTTAATCACCAAAACTCTCAGAGTTTTTTTTGTTTTGTTTTTTTTTTCAATTTGCAAAAAAAATTAAATCCCTTTGAAAAAGAAGTAAAGGAAAAAAAAATTAAAAGAAGTAAGCTTCTATCTGTATTAGAACTTCTTATACCAAAAAATTCACCTTATTTATTGAATGACCCTCGTAGATGTCCTTATACCGAAATTTTACCTTATTTATTGAACGACCCTCGTAATATAGCAATGAAATAGAAATATCTCACAGTAGAAAAAAGTTAAAACAAAACGAAAAAGACGGCAACGATAAGGCCTATTTCAAGACAAAGTTGAAGCAAGACGATCATTATGTTATCCGCATGTCTCACATAAAAAACTTGGACAAGTATGACTGCAATCTAAGAAACGTAGGCGTAACGGAACTGGTTAAGTAAAACGATTCATGTTGCTCGGGAGAAAATTTTGTCTAAATGCAGATAAATATTTTACTTATACAGATTTTTAAACCGACTAATGAATTTACTAATTTTTTATTTTATTCCCTTCCCACTACAGATGTTACAGAAAATGTATAAATAAATACACCGGAAATGTATACATATTGATAATTGTTACTAGCAGTATAGCCCGGTGTTGCTCGGGTGTAATGAATGCTTTAAAACTAATCCATGGTCCTGGAGCTCAGACTCAGCCTAAAGAATATTTGTGTGAAGTTTGGTGAGAATCAGATAAAAATTGTGGATTTGTATAAAGGACATACAGACAGATACACAGACACACACACAAACATCTTGCCTTATATATATATATATATATATATATATATATATATATTAATTATCGATTTTCTGAACTATTGTAAGAACTGCAACCTTGAAACTTCTGAATATCGTTTCTTATGTCTTTGTCTATGAGTGTATCAAATTTGATTAAAATCGGACCACTCCTTCTATGACCCGATTTTTTTGATTATCGACTTTCGATAATTATCGGGGGTACCTCGACACAAAACCTAGCTAAGAACACTCGCAGACGCTTATAGTACAACTGTGTAAATTTTCAAGAAAATCGGTTCAGCCATTTCGGAGTCTATAGGTAACGGACACACACACACACACACACACACACACACACACACACACACACACACACACACACACACAAAATTCCATTTATAAATAAGTTTAGATATTGTTTGATTTTTTAACTATTATCAGTATTCAATTGAGTCAAATGCTTTTTTTATAATCAAAATTCGCCAAACTTTATTTTATGGAATGAAATTACCATTCCTAGTGAAAGTTTTTAGATTAGTTTCTTTTCTGTATACTCAGGGTAAATAGCTTCTGTAGAATTAGTCCACCGCATTTTTTTTTTTTAAGGTCTGTTACTGTGCTACCTTCACCTGGTTATTTTCGACATTTGTTCGTTATTTCCTGTTTCTCGAACATCGAGAGTATTTGCCAGAGAGGCTGTTAGTAGTATTTCTATTTTCGAAGCAAACGCGTTTGCATATTAACCATCGATTATTATTAACGTCTTGTGCTTCTTCTTCTATGTGCCGTGATCTTTCAGAACGTTGCTCTCCACAACTCCCTCTCCTTAGTAGCTCTTACTAAATTTTGTTTTGTTATCACTTTTAAACGTTGTTCCGCTATCCATTTACTCAACCACATTAGGTAGGTTATGCGTTGTTTTCCTCTGTCCGTCTTGCCTTCAATCTGTCCTGTGAGTAGCAGATTTTCCAAAGCCGCTTTCCTAATTATGTTCCCGAGAAATTTCAAGTATCTTTTCCTGATGTTAAATATAAGTGTTCTTTTTGTTTCTATTTCTAACTTTGTCGTTGTTCACATGTTCAGTCCATGATATTTTCATCATCATCGAGTGGAACCACATTTCTGTTGATTCAAGTCGCTTTTTCATCTGTGCGGAGATTGTCCAGCATTCACTTCCATATCGGAAGACTGATATTACATAACAGTTCAGTACTCTTTTCTTTGGTTCTCTTGCCTCAAGTCTCTTCATCTGTAAGGAAATTGTCCAGCATTCACTGCCATATAGGAGGACTGATATTACACAACAGTTCAGTATTCTTTTCTTTGTTTCTCTTGCTTCAAGTCTCTTCATCTGTAAGGAGATTGTCCAGCATTCACTGCCATATAGGAGGACTGATATTACATAATAGTTCAGTACTTTTTTCTTTGTTTCTCTTGCTTCAAGTCTCTTCTTCATAAGGAGATTGACCAGCATTCACTACCGTATAGAAAGTCTGATATTACACAACAGTTCAGTACTCTTTTCCTTGTTTCTTTTGCTTCAAGTCTCTTCTTCATCTGTGAGAAGATTGTCCAGCATTCACTGCCATATAGGAGGACTGATATTACATAACAGTTCACTACTCTTGTCTTTGTTTCTAACGAAATGTTTCTATTTCTTAATACTTTGCTTAGCTTTTGAAAGGCTTTTGGCATCTTCCTCGTTTCTGTTTTTTAATGCAAGCAATTGCAGCTTATCTATATCGGCTACGGATCGAGCGAGTTTCAAGGTTTCACCCATTTTTTTAGTGGCTTTTCTCCCCCCTTTCAATGTTCGTCTTCCTTTTTTTCTTAACTCATTCTTTTGTTGAGTTTAATTTTGCCTTTAAGTTTTTATCTCGGTTTTTATGTTCGTATCCATTTTCTTATGGTCGTGTGGCCGAGTGGTTAGAACGTTCTCTTTCTCACCAAGAATCCCGGGTTCGAATCTCACCATGATCGATTTGTCAGGAAGGTGACTTCTTGATGTTATCGATCTGGAGGAAGCGATCTCAGCCTGCAGCACCTTTGAAAAGTGCCTGAAAATCATATCACGGGTTGACCTAAGCCTTGTGAGTGGAATTGGGCTGACAGATCCCTTTAAAGTGTCGTCGATAGTTGTGCTAGCTCGAAGTCACCAGTCATCGTGACCGAGGCTTTGAGCGTCCTGGCTTTGTTCAGACTGTTGTTCACGCTAGATAACGCGCTCTCCCCCAGAAACTGTAATTAAGGTCTGCTCAGCAGAGCTGCAGTATATACCACAGGTGTGCCTGAACAGGCGTCTGCACTGGGTATTAGCTAACCGCCCTGGTAGACGAGTATTCTCGATTCTTATCAACGATTTGTTTTATTATTCTTTTGCTGTGTCTATTCATATTTGATTGTCTGTTATCTCTGCATAATGAAAAGGACCTTTTCACCACATTCTTTACAGAACGATGGCAGCCATAGCACCTTCTTTAACCTATATCCTCTTGACGTCATTTTTTTTTATTCATATATATATATATATATCAGCATGCAGTGTGGGTATAGAAGTATCCAAAGTAATATCCTGTACATACAGTGGTAGGATAACTCTCTAAGATAGCTCTAAATATATATGTATTTATATACATATAGAGCAAATATAAGAAAAATTAAGGCAGACACGTTATTTCATGGTAAATCGAAAGTGTAGGCCTATTTCAGGTGAACCATCATCAGCTTCCGTCTTTATTGTACAAAGAATTCGTGTAAAATCTTTCGTACAATAAAGACAGAAGCTGATGATGGTTCGCCTGAAACAGGCCTATACTTTCGAATTACCATGAAATAACGCGTCTGCCTTAATTTTCCTTATATATATATAATCATTTCACCTCAAACTAGGCAACAAATACGCAGGGAGTTACTGGGTGCGAGAGAATATAAGAATAAGAAAATATTATTAAGGAGAGAGAATAATAAAAGAAGGGGACTTAAGAAGACAGGAGAGAGCTCTACAAGCGAAAAGTGCAATAGAAGAAACTGTTAGCATAGAACTTACGGTTGCATCAACCTTCAAATGATGAGACATTTTCACAAATCTAATACTGCACTTAAATACATAAAGTCTAGATACTATAAAGGAAATTAATATTTACTTTGAATAATACAAAAATCTGGCACAAGGTCAACAGTAGCGATAGGGAGAAGCTGGTCTTCAATTTGTTTGATCTTAAAATTAGCTAGCCATGATTACAAACCGAAACATACCACAGTATTCCTTTTACCAAAAATAAACACACATTCTTATATGCTATTCTTACTACAATCGCCATAATACCTCAAAGTCTCTATGAAATCCTAACTAGTTCTCACATGGACAATTTGTCTGGTGGCGGGAATTTTTTCTTTTTAGAAATAAAGGTAAGTTCATCAGAACAATTAACACGAAAGTATTTATAGAAACAGCACAGGGAAGTTACATTATAACGGTGGGAAAGTGACTGAAGCCGAGATGCCATATCAGGACCAATAATATTGCAGATTCTTTGGATTTTATCAAAGATCTTTATATAGCAGGAGCTCTAAACTAATTTTTTAAGCGAAAATTTCACTGAAATATGTTGGAATTTTCCAAATTTTCGTATGAAATAAAAAAAACTATGAACTTAGACTTTAAGCATGATATACGAAAAATTAAAGCAATGTGTCAGTTTAAACTGAAGGAGGATATGTGGTAATTATTAGTTTTCTTTTCGTATTTTCTACATTATTTTCCCTAATCCAAAAAGCCTGGAAATTATTCTTGGATTCTACCTGAAAGTCAGCGATCTTCTCTTTAATATTATTAGGATATTTTTCCTAAGAATAATTTTGATTCGCCTGAATTTACAGTCAAGTTTGACTCTGCAAGCTACCATTCTATGATCACTTCCTATATTAATTTGACGGTGACACTAACTGTTTTTGTTTTGTTTTTTTGCCATTAAACGCAATTTCATTTTTGCTTTTCTCTTTATGATTTTTACAGCCTCATTTACGGCATTTCTGTTTATGAAAAATTGTATTTATAATACTTTTACTGTCTCTGAGAAATTAACTAACATCTTGTTCACTTTTATTTCCCGTCTCTATTTCAAATATTCCGACATCAGTTCCTCCATCTTGCCTGGTCTTTCTGAAACTGCCCATAATAATGGTGTAAGTTTGTTTTCTTTCCGCCCAACCTTATAGATAATGTTATAAATAAAATTAATAAGAAGTCTTTTTTCTTTTTATACTTGCTCTAAAAGTTCAAAGTTGTGGAGAGGTGATTTTTTAAATCAATGTTTTTAAAAGTTTGGTTTTCTAAGGTCAGGAAAAGTGGATCTCTAGTTAATGCTTTTTGTGTTCATAAAGGCACACGACTTATATATATATATTACGTTTAAACATGTGCAGACTACAAACGTTGCAATTATTTTCTTCGTTCTTATTCATTTGGATATAATATTCATTATATATATATATATATATATATATATATTAAATGAGAAAGAAGAAACATCGCCTACAAGATAAGAAAAATTAAAATGTCCCTAGTAAGTAGCTGTGTCAGTGGTATTCTAGGAGACGATGAAAATCAACCGCTATCTTAGCATGCTAACCATAGTCCAATGGACTATTGACCTCGAAACAAGAAAGTGAAACGAAGAGGAATGTGGGGAGAGGAAAAAAAAAATGAATGCTAAACGAGGAGCGGTCGGAGGAGAAACTAAGTAAAATGATTAAGGGGTGTAAGTAGGAAATCAACGAGAGGAAGACAATGAGGTAGGTGGAGAGATGGACAGTTGCTGACTCATACGCTGTTCACATGCAATAAACAGCAGCACCAGCAGCCCGGGAAATCGGCGACTGGGGCACGGCACGTGGCTTGTCTCGTAAACACGATGGCTTCATTGGTTGAGAAAAATCATTTTAATTTGGTTTAATTTGATTTCCGAAAATCGAGCCTTTTTTTTTATTTTTGTTTCGTTATAAACGAATGTTGAATATTTATTTAACATTTGGACAAGCTCTAAAAAAGGAAAAAAAAAAACAGCAAGCTGTATCTCCATTTTTTTTTCTTTTAATTAATTAATTATTTTATTTTCAAACCTAAGTGTCTTCCTTATATTCAGCCCCCTTTTTTTTAACTCTTATTATTGAATTGTTATTTTCTATTGTATATAGTAACATTTCCGATTCGTCCATTTTGGAAAACGAGAAAGAGTCATTAGAAAAATCGTCAACCTTTTTTATGCTTAGATTTATTTTGAACGAGATTTTGCGAGATTTAAGTTTTAAACGAGATGGAACTTTTTTTAAAAAATTCGACACGTTTAGTTGTCAAGCGATTTAAAAGAACTCGTGAACCTGTGACCGATGTAACAATAAAAAATATCTTCTATTTCAAATCAATTCTCAATGTTTCTTAATCCACGATAAAAAAAGATTTTTTTATTTTCAGTTGTTATTCTAAATAAGAAAAGTATGGAAGGTAAACAGTGCTAAAATTATTTTATATATTCTATATTGTCTATCTATATTCTATCATTATATTTAAAACGCATATTCTTCACGAGAAAAGCACATTTTTGGAAACACAAATATTTAAATATAGTAACAGAAATCGCAGAGGTTGGATATTGCTCCTAAAAAATATAAAGAAATAATTCCGTAACAAAAAGGTTGGAGAGTGTACCAGCTGAAAAAAGTACCAGTGCTGTCATTGGTACTAAAAACAAATTATAAAAAAGCGAAGATAGACAGCCATTTGGATTTTAAAATCACATGAAACTCTCATTTTTTATTCCTTTTTTATCGGTTTATTTTTAATAATAATTAAAATTTTCGTTTAAAACACTAAGTCTTGAAGTCGATGTTCCAATAACAAAATGAATGATGTTTAAGCCACTTTTGGCTGACCATAGAATGCCATAGATCATACTAAAATATGTCAAAATAGTTATCGATACCGTCTAAAAAGACGGCAACATAATTGATATACCTACTCCTCTTTGTGAGTATCTTACATTAAGACAAGAAAAATAATTCAAATTCTTGAGCGAGACAGAAAGAATATATATATATATATATATATATATATATATATATATATATATATATATATAACAAAGTTGTGGATGAATTATATATATATATATATATATATATATATTATTCACTACACGACGACATAATTATTGCAAAGAAATCAAATAACAAGGCGCTGTTAAAGAACAAACTGTACACGAGACAAGAGCTTTCATAACTGGTAGTAAAGTTTAATAACTGGTAGTAAAGAGAATAAACTGACTGAGCCAATGCTAGCTCGCTATTGTTTCTTTCTCCATGAGCGTCATAGGAAGGATATATATATATATATATATATATGAATTGAGAACAATAAAAGATTTAGATGGAGAGCCAAATATATAGATATGATGATAGAACGAATAGCTTGGAAGGTCGACATAGTGATGACCCTGGACAGACAAATACAGGTCAAGAAACTGGAAGAGAATAAACACACACACACGTACATAAGACCACTGACTGAGTATTAATTTATATACGTATGCGTTTTTTGTGTGTATATGAAAGCATGTATGTATGTAGGTATGTATGCACACACACACACACACACACACACACACATATATATAAATTAAAAAAGGATTAATTCAATATATATATATATATATATATATATATATATATATATATATATATATATATATCCGAATAGGAGGGAAATTGTCCTGAAAATTATCAGTTGCCTTGAGAATATCCCATAATTTTGTCGTCTCCTAACACCCGCCCCAGATAGATAGATAGATAGATAGATAGATAGATAGATAGATAGATAGATATGAACAGACACAGATAGATAGATAGATAGATAGATAGATAGATAGATAGATAGATAGATAGGACAGAAAGAGAGAGAGATAGAGAATAGATAACCGAGAATAAAAGTACATAGTGATAGAGAAAGAAAAGTTAAGATATGTAACTTAAAAACTAAAAAAAAAAAAACGGATAAAGGACTAGAGAGAGAGAGAGAGTGAGAGACGGAGTGCACTTACACAATAGATAGACAGACAGACAGACCGATAAATTCTTTCTGCAGTGGGTGCAAGGTACGCCCATGTACATCCCAATTACTCTTTCTAACGGAGTATTTTTGTGATTGAATTAGTTTTTAATTTTTAATTTTTTTTCTTTTTTTTTTTTTGCCTTCCAAGCCCTGACTATTTTTTTGTTTTATTTTACTTTAGGTGTTGTTTCTTTTCTCAGTACGAATCCTTAAAAAAAAAATCAGCTGATGTCGGTTCATATTTCCGCACAAACGCCGAAGTGGTCACCCTAGAAGAGAAAAGGGTTCGTCTTACACATCACACTCATAGTTATATATACTCACATCACTGCTATTATGATCAATCGATTTTAGTATATGATTATTTGTTGAGCCTTAAATCCACATTTATCCCCCCCCCCCCATAAAAACACATTTTTTTAAAAATTTTAGTTAATATCTGCAACCAAAAAATTAACATGAAATGAAATGAATAAAAAATTGTGTCACGAAGTCAGAATATGAAGAATAAGATTTTAAAAATAATAAAAAAACAATCACTGACACAAGTGATTATAAATTAAAATGGCTTGCATATAAAAAACTGATTTTAGTTCATGACATTCCGATAGCTGGACATTATGTTTGGTACAAGGATAAAGAGCTCTAGAATGAGATTTGCTATTTGCAAATATACTGGTTCAGGTTAACTGCTGTTTTTAGGTTATGCCATTTTACTAGTAAAAATAAATGGATACTCCTTCACGGTATCAAACACACACACATAATGTTGGCAAATAAAACGAGAAATTCAAAAAATACATTCCTAAACACAGGTTTGAAAAAAAATTTCAAGACAAGCAGCGAAATTTAAACATTGACGTATTTTGGTCATCTCGCAAGGGTTAATCGAGTGGACTATGATTGGAACTCACTAGGTTCCCCATATTAATGGCCTTGTGCTGTACTTTGGTAAGCAAAATGTCTATGGATCAAACAAACAAAAGAAACTCGCTTCGCAGATCAATGGAATGAGTGATATGAGTCTAACGTAGGAAATTAGATAATAAAAAATGTCAATAAATTTAACTTAAATCTCAGATATGAAACAGATTTTTTATTAAGATTTACTATACATTTAAATCAATTTCAATTTTGTCTCTTTTTCAAGAAAGGCACCAAAAAAAACCCTCTTTGAGGGAATCAGTTAAAAATTTGAAAAATTCCTGATTAATATATTTTTTAAAAATCTGATTTCCATAAAATGAAAATGTTTATTTTATTTTTAAATCGATAATTTAAACTACCAACATTTTTATTGATGTTTTAAAATGCTTTTGCTTTTCGTTTGTACTTAACTTATTTTTCCGCGTATATGACTACTAAGATTTTAGAAGCTAATGACTTATTTAATTTAAAACATGAATGAATAAATAGGATTTTTTTTTTTAGATAAAAAATGTTACAGTTAACTTAAAAAGCCCAATCATTGTCATAGACTGAGGACAAAAAGACAAGTTTAGTATTGTTGAAGTTTCAGAAAAAAGGTGGGAGTTGAAGTTCCCTAGACCCTAACTGTAAACCCAGCGCTTATTAGCAAAAGATTTCAGGAGACAAAAAACAGTGATTTAGAGTTAGAAAGACGAACATGCTTACTTACAGAATACGTAATAACTACATATTCAAAATAAATTTCTTTAGAAATTAAAATAAAATATCTTTTTAAAAAAGTCTAGCCTCTAGTGACAACGTGGTAAAGAAAGGCGAATGCATATTCAAAATAATTTTGCCGGTAAATATTGTAAAACGCGCAAAGAAACTATTCATATGAAGAAAGTGGGCGGTTAGTAGTTGCTTGGATAGCGAAGCAGGGGAGACAACTTGGCTATCCATGGTGTTTTACGAGGCTTAGTTTAAGTCTGGCACAAGACCAAGCGGAGAGATTATAATATATTGTATTAATCTCATAAGCCTGCTTGCTTTGAAAATTGGTAATCGGGATTTTGGTTTTTGATCTCCTACAGAACCGACTTCTGACACAACAAATTTAATGGGGTAAGTTTTTCATATTTACCAGCCAAGTTTATTAAAGTACAAAGCCAATTTTTTGACGTTTTGAAATAGGGGTAGGAAGATTCTGTTGCGTCAATCTCCAAAATGAGAAACGTTTAGCAGTCTTGCAAAGCAGCATTGAAGATAAGCAAAACAATGGTCCGGTTCACAGTTTTCCACGGTCTTTTGAACAGGAGTAGTAGTTTATCCCTTGTTCCATGTTTTAGATTGGGTTTCCAGATCCTTGTAAAGTCAACTTCCACTCCATACTTCTAATGTCTTAAATTGAGCTCTGAAATTTTATTCACTAAATTTTTTTCTTCTTCTCTTCCAATAGTAGAGAGGTTTGCTGTTTATAGTCCTCCCCAGTTTGTTTTTTTTAACAAGAAAGAGGTTTATTCCTTATTTATTTATTTTTTTTTATAAGCGTTTCACCCCGAGCAAGGCATGTCACTGCCACTACTGCGCAGGGGGCTACATAGAGTGGAGAAAGGATGATTAAATATAGGAAATGTCAGAGGGTGGGTGATAGGCGGGTAGGGATACCGAGAATGGTTAAATATAGGAAATGTTAGAGGGTGGGTGATAGGCGGGTAAGGATACCGAGAATGAGGGTTGGGTAGATGAGAGTGTTCTGAGAATAACTGGGAGTTAGGGTGATAGGAGGTGTCTATTGACCCTACATTTAAACACCTGGAGATTGTAACTGTCGGGAAAGCAGACTTGTGGAAGGGAGTTCCATGGGCTGGAAGCGCGAGAAAAGAAGCTGTTGGAGTAAAATTTACGGTTACATCTTATTTGTTTAACTGTAAAAGGGTGGGACCTAGTTGCTAATCTAGTATCTCGTGTAAATTCGTGCTTAGGCAGCACCAGTGATCTAAGCTCATCGGAGCAGTAGCCATGAAAGTACTTGTAGAAGAGGCTCAGGGAAGCCACATCACGCCGGTGAGAGAGTGGTTGCAGCCGGTCTGCCAAGTCAGTATCAACCACGTTACAGATCCTCCTTTGTATTTTGTCAAGAAGCCCAAGGAGAGCAGCAGGGGCACCCGACCAGATATGGCAGCAATATTCAATACACAGGCGGATGGTAGATTTGTATATGTGCAGAATAGATTCAGGTGGGAAAAACTTCCAGGCCCTGCACAGGGAGCTGACTTTCATAGCAGCAGATTTGGCAATGGATTCGATATAGTCATTCCATTTGAGGTCCGCCGAAAGTGTAAGGCCAAGGAGGTGTAGTATTTTACTCTCTGGGAGGCTAGCCTGTCCCATGCTAATGGGAGGTAGATGCGATTGTCTATGGTGGTTAGTTGATAACAGCTTCGTTTTAGAGGCATTGAAATTTACCAGCCATTTCCTACCCCAGGCCACTACAGATTGGGGGTCCCTTTCAAGTACGGCAGCGAGGTTCGCCTTTGTCTTCCTGTTTAGAATTGTGTTTCTGGTTTCTTTTTTTGTTAATCAATACAAATCAAACTGAATTTTTACTTGATTGTATTTTAATTTTTTTTTTTTCTAATCATATCACCCCGAGCAAGGCAGTAACACCACTGATGTGCAGGGGGCTACGTAAGAGTGAAAAGATTAGAAAAGAGAAATAAAGCCGGAAACCACATCCTAAACAGGGAACAAGGGATGAGCCTCTACACCTGTTCAATAGACGAGGGTGGAGTGTGAACCGGGTGATAGTTTCCGGGTAGTTTTCGGAATTAGTAGATTTTAGTTCATCATTAATATTATTTTTTTCTGTTTGGAGTTCCCCCATGGAAAGAGAAATCAGAACATCTAGGGATAAGATTAATTATCTCTGAGTGGAAAGAAATAAAATTGGCAACAAACTGCAATCTTCTACTATTGCCAGACAAAAAACTCAAGTAAAAATTATATTTACCAATCGTATTGTTTAACCTTTAGCGCTCTGCATTAGTATTACTTCGCTCTCTAGTGGATTATTTTTCAACGCCACTCAGTTGCAGTATCCTTATTGTTAATTTCACTTAAAGATATTTTCTGTTGCCATAGAAGGATATGACACCACAACTATGAAATTAAAACGCACTATTGATCAGGGATCAGTCACTTTTATTGACAGGATAAACCTTTTGTACATCAAATGAAGTCACATAAAGACTGATAACTTGTTTAAAAGAATATATATATCTTGTTGAGTTGTGATAATATTTAGTCTTACTGATAAAAGGTATTTTGGCAAGCAGGTTTTTTGTCATAGAGTGTTCGATTATTAGCGTGGAGATAGAGCATTGATAGGTTTAATGCAAATTTGTCACTTTAACTGAGCAGTTAGAAAAATACCCTGCCCTGATGAGTAAAGAGATTATAATTCTGTCCTCATGAAACTTTGAAATTAGGATAGAGCTACTCAGTTAAAGTGACAAATTCTTTACATTAAGCCTATATATATATATATATATATATATATATATATATATATATACTAGCAGTATAGCCCGGCATTGCTTGGGTGTAATGTAAGCTTTAAAACTAATCCATAGTCCTGGAGCTCAGACTCTTTGGACATTGTCATGAAAGACTAAAAAGTAATAGTTGTTTCCAGTTAAAGCAAAACCGTAGACTGAAAAAAAAATGAATGGATAGTCAAACTTTGATTTCCTGGTATCGATATCAAATAAGTTTTTTTCGTTGTAAACTGAATTTTGAAGGCTAAATAAGTCCTCTGAGTAAATGGTATCATGGCTGAGACTAAGAACTATAATTATACCTACTTAGAGCCAAACCCAAAGCAAAAACTAAAATAAAAGGGCTGAAAAAAATACAGACATACAGGCAGATAAACAGACACACACACAAACATCTTGCCTTTTATATATATATTATAGATTTTCTGCACTGTTGTAAGAACTGCAACCTTGAAACTTCTGAATATCGTTTCTTATGTCTTTGTCTATAAGTGTATCAAATTTGATTAAAATTGGACCACTCCTTCTATAACCCGATTTTTTCGATTATCGATTTTCGATATTTATCAGGGGTACCTCAACACAAAACTAGCTAAGAACACTTGCAGAAGCCTATAGTACAAAGTTTTCAAGAAAATCGGTTCAGCTGTTTCAGAGTCTATAGGTAACGGACACACACACATACACACACACACACACACACACACAAAGTTCCATTTATAAATAAGTTTAGATATATATATATCTATATATGTATGAAATAGAAATCTGATTAACTAATGAAAATATGTATATATATATATATATTGTGTGTATTTAGGCAGGATTTTTTCATTAATGCATGCTTCATTAAATAATATAGACAAGTTTTGTCTATTTTATGTAATTTTTTTTCATATTCTATACTGCTTTTGTTTACATAGAAGATTTCCAAGCAACAATAAACTCATGCATATAAGACGCTGGAAGCAAATGTCACATCACAGCTTATGACGTCACAACATGACCAAGCGAGAGTGAAAATAAGAAATGTTAAGTATGGGAAGCCATTGGAATAAACCAATAGCTTCTTTTATTAATTATAGCCATTTAAGGGTTTTCAAAATACTTTTTATTTACTATTTTAATACGCATCTGGTTTGAATTTTTAAATTTTATAAACTTTTGAAAAATTTGTTTTAATCGTTTACCATTCTAATATGTATTTTATTTCTAAAATTTAAAAAAATTGTTTTGTTTACAATTCTCATATGCATCTGTTTTTTCAATTTTTAAAAATTTGTTTAAATTGTTAACTATTCTAATAGGTATGTTTTATTTTTTTTTAATTTAAAAGTTTGTTTTAATTGTTTACCATTTTAATATGCACAAATTTTAAATTTTAATTTTATGAAACTTTTAAAAAATGTGTTTTGTTTATGCAGCAGTTCTAAAAATTTTAAGTTTTTCAGAAATCTTTTAATTTTTTTTAATTTTTTACCATTTTAATATGCTTCTGTTTTTTTTTCTTGATTTTTTTAATATTTTAAAAATGTAACATGCATATATTTAAATTTTTTAATTTTTCAGAAATCTGTTTTAATTGTTAACCATTCTAATATGCATGTTTTAAATTTTAAAAATTTCTTTTAATGATTTTCCACAAGATTCCTATTGGATTTTTTAAAATTCTCTTAACATTTTAAGAGTTTTAATAGATTATCATTTTATTATCATTATTTTTATTATCATTTTTAATAGATTATCATTTTATTATGCAACTGCTTATAATTTAAAAAACTTTTAATTGAAAAAATCAGGTTTAATTATTTACTATTCTATAATGCATCTGTTTTATTTTTTCTTGAATTTCTTAATGTTTTAAAAATCTAACAAGCATATGTTTAAATATTTTGAATTTTTAAAATTCTGTTTTCATTTATTACCATTCTATTATGCATCTAAAATTTTTTAATTTCATAAACTTTTAAAAAATCTGTTGTAATTGTTTACCATTCTAATATGCACCTGTTTTATTTTTGATTTTTTAATATTTTAAAAATCTGTTTTAAATATTTACCATTCTATTATACATCTGTTTTAATTTTTTAATTTTATAAAACTGTTTAAAAATTTGTTAATTGTTTACCATTCTAGTATGTGTCTGTTTTATATTTTTTAATTTTATGAAATTTTAGGTTGGTTGGTTGGTTGGTTCATTTAACCAGTATATCAACCTTCATTAGGTCATTTAATGCTGAAAATTGTTTTGATTTGTTTTATTTAGTTTATTTATATATTTTTCATTCAAAAATAATTTGTCATTAATATATTTTTCAATCAAAAAAGTTTTATTGGTAATATATTTTTCATTCATAAAGTTTTGTCATTAATATATTTTTCATTCAAAAATAATTTGTTGGTAATATATTTTTCATTCAAAAAAGTTTTGTTGGTAATATATTTTTCATTCAAAAAAGTTTTGTTAGTAATATATTTTTCATTCAAAAATAATTTGTTGGGAATATATTTTTCATTCAAAAATAATTTTAATTGGAGTAGATAGATCTATCTATCACCCGGTTCACACTCCACCCACATCTATTGAACAGGTTAAGAGGCTCATCCCTTGTTCCCTGTTTAGGATGTGGTTTCTGGTTTTCTCTTTTCAAATTTTCTCACTTTGTTTTTTTTTCAATTGGAGTAGATAGATCTATCTATCGCCTGGTTCACACTCCACCCACGTCTATTGAACAGATTAAGAGGCTCATCCCTTGTTCCCTGTTTAGGATGTGGTTTCCGGCTTTCTCTTTTCCAGTCTTTTCCCTATTACGTAGCCCCCTGCACATCAGTGGCATTACCACCTTGCTCGGGGTGATACAATTAAAAAAAATAAAATAAAATAAAAAAATAATTTGGTGATAATATATTTTTCAATCAAAAATGTTTTGTTAATAATATATTTTTCATTCAAAAAAGTTTTGTTGGTAATATTTTTCATTCAAAAATGTTTTGTTGGTAAATACCTTCATATCATTTTGACCCTGGTTTGAGGGTTAATTATTTACTATAGCTTGGACCCTAGCAGGTGCTACCACTCCCGGTCAGGGTGGACCTAGGAACAACAGCAATTAAGAGGTGGTTCCATGTTCCTCACAACCTCCCAATCAGAGGCCTTGCTGGCGGATGCAGTTTACCATCATAGCCAGGACCAATGAAATTTTCAAAAAAATCTGTTTAAATGTTTCTTATTCTAATATGTATCTGTTTTGATGATTCTTCGCAAGATTTCTATTGGATTAAAATTTGGAGAAACTGGCAAACATTACATTAATTAAAATCTTTTTTTTTTTTTTTGGAGAGGGGGTCTGCCATAGTCAGTTTTATGGAACCTGACTCTTCGACAATGACGGTTTCCTAGCAAAACAAACTCCAAATTACGACTTTTATTTTTATCTATGATTTAATGTCTGTCAGAGTCAAAAGCAAGCAACAAGTATAACACTGAATCCTGTTCAATGATTCAAAAAGACATTTGATTGACTCAATTCAGTTCTCACCTGAGGATGGAGGGAGAACATACAGGCCAAAACATAGTAATAAGGATGTTGGTCTGAATATGTCATGAAAGGATAATTTTAACAGAGATGTATTGGTTTATATTCATTAGATATGGTTAATTTTCTTAGGCATGTAAGAGGAGCTGACTTTAATGACTTGTGGCAGCTTTGTGGCAATAAGTCTAATCCTACATATTTGCAAATGTTCTGCAAATTTATATATATATATAATGATTATTAACTACCTGATGAGACATGTTTTTTTGATGTCAGAACAAAATGTACACTTTTGTAGTAAATTATAATTTGGACATGTTCTTATCTATAACAAATAAATAAATAAATATATATATATATATATATATATATATATATATATATATATATATATATATATATATATATATATGTCTGTATGTATATGTGTGTGTGTGTGTGTGTGTGTGTGTGTGTGTGTGTGCGTGTGGTTTTAATAACCGACATATTTAATTTATTTGTTTCAACATTACTTTTAATCGATATTCATATTTGTATAGATATTCTGTTTTTAATCAAATATATATATATATATATATATATATATATATTTATTTCTACTGGCCTGATTATTTATGATAAATTTTGTTACGAAAATGTGTGTCATTTGGTAGGATACCAACCTGCAACCCCTAACATAGGGAAAGCCACCAATTGATCTGGTATGTCTTACACTGTTTGATCACAAATGATTATGCAGTCTAATCAAAGTTAAATCATTTTCGTAACAAAATTTATCATAAATAATCAGGCCGGTAGAAATAAATATATAAATATACTGTTTGATTAAAAACAGAATATCTACTCAACTACGAGTATTTATTAAAAATAATGTTCAAACAAGTAATTTAAATATGTCGGTTGTTAAAACCATTTCATTAATCTTCAGGATTTTCTGTAACATTGTCTGTTTATATATACATACATACATATATATATATATATATATATATATATATATATATATATATATATATTTTAATTCAGATACTTCAATCCAAGGGAAAAAAGCAGGAAGGTAAATTCCAAAAACCCGATCCTAATTAATATTAAAAATTTTATTTTAATATTAAAAAATGATACAGGAAGAGAGCTCCATGTAATAAAATATTACAGAGCAAATATAAATTAAAAAAGGATTAATTCAATGATGTTGAATGGCCATTTCAAGGTGTTATCCCCCGTGGGGATCTTCATATCAAAATGGCCATTCAACATCATTGAATTAATCCTTTTTTAATTTATATATATATATATATATATATATATATATATATATATATATGTATGTATGTATCCAAGTGAGTAAGGAACAAAGAAAATATTAACAACATTCAAAACATTAATTTAAAACAGTGCTCAATATAAAATAGAGCTATGAATATTTATTATAAATTATAGTTTAGAACATGTACAAATTATCATCTACTACAAAATGTATATTTTGTTTCGACATTGAAAGGAAAATGTCTCATCAGGTAGTCTGAAAGGAGATGGAAAATTCTTTATCTTATATTGGCAAATTAATTGCATATTAGAATGATAAACAATTAAAACTTTTTTCAATTAAAGAAATTGAAGCAGATGCAGAATCTAATGGTAAGCTATTAAAACAAATATTTAAAATATTAATAGAATTAAAAAATCATTCTGTCAGATGCATATTAGAATGGTATGCAATTAAAATAGATTTTTAAAAAATTAACTGTTATTTCAGCCATTGAAGACATCAACTTCCGCTTTCACGTTCCATTTACTACAGCAGACAAGATGGGCATAATCCCTCACATCTGTCCACACTGCTTGAAAAAAAGTGCGAGATATAGTTCGTTTTTTTTATGGACATTTAGATTTAAAAAAGGTAAGTTTCTTCAATAACTAACAGTTGATTTGAGTTCAGCATATACATTTGCACAGAGATAATGCTATTTTGGATAAATTTGAAGGGGAAAAGCGACGGGACTTACAACGAAAATTTACCACAAAATATTTCTGTTTCTTTATACTTTGTTTACCTTCTAGAAGACATCTTTCACTATTTATAATGCCCTTTCAGTTCTGTACAATACATTCCCCATTGTCTGTCATAACACTACCAGATAAGCAAATTTCAGTGTCAGTATGGTACGTGGCTTATCTCTTTGATTCTGGTATAATTCGTGACCTACTTGGTTTGAATACGTCCTACCTCAGTAAGAATATATTTATAGATATAGGCATTCGTCTGTTTATTGAAACAAATTATTTTGTATATTTGTTTAATTTTAAGAAATACAATTCAAAATTTGGTTACCCCATGACAAAAAAAAGAAGATTTTTTAACCAAAATTTCGAATGTGTTAAAAAGGATTAGACATGAAAAATAATTTGATCTTTTCTCTTAATAATAACTTTAAACTTTTGATGGAAAAACTTTGGTTTTATTAAGTTTGAGGCCATTTAACATCATGCTATGCTGTTTTTTCAGCGAATTAGTGGAGGTACCTGTTGACTATGTCCACCATAGTTTATGAACATAGAATACAGCGTAGTACATAATCTGTTCAATGATACAACGTCAAAGATTAACACTCACAAGTCAGACACTCTACTGAATCGGACTATATCGCCAATACTCGGGAAAATATGGTCGCCTTTATACACGCTGCATTGAATATTTTGAGCTTTCTGATTGGTTAACCCTTCTGTTATTGACCTATCAAATAAGTCAGCTCATGACTCACTCACTAGTAAACAAGGGTATCCAAAAACTGCAACAGTACTTATACTCATGGCCGTATCTGACTACCGGGCACACCGGGCACGGGGCCGGGCCGATTCGTGCAATCATAGTGAAAATCCGTGCAAGGAAAAATGTTTTCGTCAGAAATCAAACTAAACAATTCACGAAGAAAGAAAAAAAGAAAGAAAGAAAGAAAGAAAGAAAAACGAAGAAAAAATCCGAATTAACACAGTAAAAATCTGTTTGTTTATTTATTAATTTTGGGAGAAAAGATTGGTTATACTCAGATGGCCCGAACCCGATTTCCTGCTTTCGTTCACGTTCTGTGCCTAATTTCCATTGGAATAGCCGAAAAAATCCGCAAAAATCATAGTTTCTGGAAATGGATGACACTGATGACGTCATCACATTGTCAACTAATAAATCCGGGCAATTTTCTCTGTGCCAGGTTTTTTTTTTAACATCAGCTACGGCCCTGCTTATACTAACACAGCATCTTTAACTACCTGTTACTAAACATATTAAAACATTCTCCTTTAATTGAAACAAGCAGTTTTATAAGTATCTGTTACCAGACAGTTATAAGACTTCCTTATAATATACTTTTGACGGTAGGTCACATACTGTACTAGTGACAGAATGTCGTACGACACATACTATATCGGAAGCCAAATTTCTGTACCCGCTTGATTCTGATATCTCCAATTCGTAGCCCACTCTTTCGGTTGCCCGTTTTACTGATGGCCATACTTCTTTCAGTTAATAGTTAGCCCTTTCTTCTTGCTTTCCTTCAGTACCACATCTCGAAGTTTTTGCAGTTTTTTTTTTTTACTCTAACATCAACAGTGTCATTTGCGTGTCTTATATTGTTAATAGATGTGCGTTGTGGTGTCATGGATATCAATTTGAAATGAGAATTCGGAAAGCCGAGATCAAATTCCAGTTGAATTCATTGCATTCACTTACGCACAAATATTCTTGAGAAAAGTATGAATCCATCTCTTCTCCCCCCTCCAGCTATGGGTGAATAGCAGAACAGATTAGGTTCTATAGCCTTGGTTAGCAACCAGTCTACCGCAGAAAGAAATGGTAACCTACTACGGGAAAATCACCAGTCATGTCACTTTCATGATCACCCAAGCATGTATCATGTATGGCACTTAACTGACTGACTGAATATATTAGTTGAAAACATGATGAAGGCTTCTACTGGGCATAAAGTGGGGGACCTGGTTTTATGTTGTTATGAAGTAATAAACTGATCCTCCACTAATTACTACTTAATAATATAATACATCTCTTCCCCCTCTAGCTATGAGTGAAATAACAGAACAAATTGGGTTCTATAGCCCTGGTTGGCAACCAGTCTGCTGCAGAAAGAAATGGTAATCTACTGCGGGAAAATCACCAGTCATGTCACTTTCATGTTCACTCAAGCGTGTATCACGTATGGCACTTACTAACCGATATTGTTAGTATAACATAACATAATAAATACGATAATAAATCCTGGTAAGCATTCTAGATCTCTTATGACCACTCCGATAAGATGACTCATCCTTGTCTTGCGCCCCTTTCTATATTTGTGCACTTGCTCGTTTTCTTCTCCAGGTACATATCTGTGAAATTGTGAATGATCAAAATTTATTGCTTTACGCCTTTTCGCATTTACTTATGGATCCTGGTGATCGTGTACTCATACATATACATTTCACAAAGACGGGATTTCCGCGCGTATAAGTAGCGTTATATATATATATATATATATATATATATATATATATATATATATATACACATAATTGCTAGTAATTTTCACACATTTTCCAAATTATGCCAATATTTTCATACTTCCATACATCCAGTAGAATTACGTATAAATGCTAACACATATATGCATATGTATATACAAACACAGGTTGTGGTGCATTGGATATCGGCTCGGAACGAGAAATCGGCGAACCGAGTTCGAATTCCAGCTGAATTCATTGCATTCACTTACGCGCAAATACCCTTGGGAAAGGTATTAATCCGTCTATTCCTTCCAGTTATGGGTTAAATAGCAGGACAGATTGGGTTCTATAGCCTTGGTCGGCAACCAGTCTACCACAGAAAACAATGGCAACCTACTGCGGGATAATCTTCTGCCCGGTCAGTCATGTTTCTTTCGAGACATGATCGCCCAAGCGTGTATCACGTATGGCACTTAACTGACTGATAAAGACAATGTACGTCTGTGTACATTTAATTCCCAAATGGGGTGGTATATTTTCTTTTCATACGTCTTAATAAACCTTACTCATCTATATCCATATATTTCATTTAATTTCAGTCGAGAAGCAGTTGGTCGGTGACAGCCGGGCAGAGAGTTACAAGCGGAATTCGAGGTACGATTTCTGACCCAATATTTGTCCGAGGCTTTGCGTGACACTGCGTGACACTGCGAGACACTGTGGTTGAGATAATTATCAGTGGGTCGACGTAACCGATATCTATTTAATTTAAGGAAGAAAAAAGACCACTGACCACTGCTTCCTCAAAGAAAGGCAGTGTATGATAAAGGAAATAAAGAATAAAGAGAAAACGGGGAAAAGAAAGAAAGAATAAAAGAAATAGGAGGATTGAGAAAAGAAAGAAAAATAGAGAAAAGAAAGAATAAAGAAGAAAGCTCAAAAAAAGAACGAAATTAGAGAACACACTTTGTAAGGAAAGAGAAAGAAGAAGAAAAAACTCAAAAAAGAAAGAACACACTGAGAAAAGAAGGAAAGTGAACTCACTTAGAAGAAGAAAAAACAAGAGAAATATCAAGCTTTAAAAGAAAGAAAGAAAGAAAGAAAAAAGATAAAAGGAAACAAACAAACAAATAAACAAGAGAACTCACAGAGAAAAGAAAGAAAGAAAGAAAGTAAAATGTTTGAGAAAGAAAAGAGCTAACTTAGAATAGAAAAAGCAAAGAAGAAAACTCAGAAAAGAAAGAAAGAAAGAAAACTCGCTTAGAAAAGAAAGAATTGAGGAAGAAAAATAGAAGCGAAAGAAAAGAACTCGCCGAACAAAAAATTGGAAAGAACTCACTTAGAAAAAAATGAAGAAAAAGTAGGAAATTATTGAGAAAAGAAAGAAAGAAGAAAAGGAATGAGAGATGAGAAAAGAAAGAAAAAATAGAAAAAAGAAAGAAGAAATCACTTAGAAAAGAAAGAACAAAATTAAAGAACCCACTCTGTAAGGAAAGAGAAAGAAGGAAAGAGAAAAGAGAACTCAGAAGAGAAAGAAAGAAAGAACACACTAAGAAAAGAAGGAAAGAA
Organism: Ascarosepion bandense; assembly: GCA_037127315.1. NCBI lineage: Eukaryota > Metazoa > Mollusca > Cephalopoda > Sepiida > Sepiidae > Ascarosepion > Ascarosepion bandense. The sequence continues at coordinate 316,789 of JBBBDQ010000126.1, read as the reverse complement.
GAGAACTCACTTAGAAGAGAAAAAACAAGAGAAACATCACGCTTTGAAAGAAAGAAAAAAGAAACAAACAAATAAGAGAACTCACAGAGAAAAGGAAGAAAGAAAGAATGAAAGAAAAAGAAAGAAAGAAAAAAGAAAGAACATAAATTTGAGAAAAGAAAGAACGAACTTAGAACAGAAAAGCAAATAAAAAAAAACTCAGAAAAGAAAGAAGAGAACTCACCGAAAAAAAGAAAAAAAGAAAAGAGAACTCAATTAGAAAAGAAAAAAGAAAAGAAAGAAGAGAACTCAGAAGAGAAAGAAAGAAAAACGAGGACACACTGAGAAAAAAGGAAGAAATAAGAGACCGCACTTAAAAAAGAAAAAAGAGCAAACTAAACAAAGAAGTATCGCACAAAGAAAGAAAGAAAGAAAGAAAGAGTCACTTAGAAAAGAAAGAAAAAGAAGAAACTTACTGAGAAAATAAAGGAAGAAAGGAAGACTAAAAATCACTTAGAAAAGAAACAAAGAAAGGCTAATCTAAGAAAACCAAAAAGAAAGAAAGAAAGAAAGAAAGAAAGAAAGAACACTGGCAAACTGTCACCTAAAAAAAAGAAGAGAACTCACTGAGAAAATAAAGAAAGAAAAGAAGAATAGAAATCACTTAAAAGAAAGAAAGAAACGCTAAACTAAGAAAGAAAACATGAAAAGAAGACGTCACAAGAAAGAAAAAAGATGAGAACTCACAGAGAAAATAAAGAAGGAGACGAAGAATTGAAAAGAAAGTTAAAAAAGAAAAAAAACGTTAAACTAAGAAAGACAGAAAGAAAGAAATTACGAGAAGTCACAGGGGAAGGGAAAAAGCTGGAAAGAAAACATCAAATAATTGAAGAAAAAACATGGGCGTATGCAGGAGGCGTATTCCCCAGACAGATCCTAAAAAAGTTACTTAAAATTTTTTTTTAAAAGGGAGGGAGAGAAAAAAAAAAGAAAGTTGAAGGGGAAAGACAATGAATAGAAAAAACAAAAAAAAAAAGAAACAATAAGAAAAGAGACTGAATGACTTCGAGGGAAAAGAATGAAAGAAAATGTGTTTGTGCCGAGAGACAAGTAAGTTTTAAGAAATAAAATGAACGACAAAGCAGCCATGACTTAATAAGCTCCTGTGGTCACCTTGACCAACACCGCCGAGATATTTTGGTTTTGGTTGCCTTGACACGTTAACACGTTACAAACGACTTGCCCGTTTCTTCTTTTCAACACTAGTGTTCATCCTTAAGATTTAGTAGTAAACATGCTAATGTATTGTTTGTCTCTTATCTCGAAGGTTTCTAACCCCGAATCAGACGCAGTTTTCGAGATAACGCACACACACCCCCGACTATATATTAGGACCTTGAGTAAATTTTTTCATGAAAAGAAATGTTTTATTTATAAAAATTAGCAAACAATTTATTTCGTGACCTCGGTTTCTACCTTTCGATGTCTTCGGGCGATTTATATTTTTATATTTATGTATATACTAGCAATATAGCCCGGCGTTGCTCGGGTGTAATGAAAGCTTTCAAACTAATCCATGGTCCTGGAGCTCAGACTCTTTCGACATTGGCACGAAAGACTAAAAAGCAATAGTTGTTTCCAGTTAAAGCGAAACCGTAGACTGAAAGAAAAATGAATGGATGTGAGTCAAATTTTGATTTCCTGGTATCGATATCAAATAAGTTTTTTTCGTCGTAAACTGAATTTTGAAGACTAAATAAGTCCTCTGAGTAAATGGTATCATGGCTGAGACTAAGAACTACAATTATACCGACTTAGAGCCAAACTCGAAGCAAAAACTAAAATAAAAGGGCTGAAAAAAATACAGACATGCAGGCAGATAAACAGACACACACACAAACATCTTGCTTTTATATATATCGATTTTCTGCACTATTGTAAGAACTGCAACCTTGAAACTTTTGAATGTCGTTTCTTGTCTTTGTCTATGAGTTAATCAAATTTGATTAAGATCGGACCACTCCTTCTATAACCCGATTTTTTCGATTATCGATTTTCGATATTTATCGGGGGTTGCTCGACACAAAACCTAGCTAAGAACACTGGCAGACGCTTATAGTACGACTGTGTAAATTTTCAAAAAAATCGGTTCAGCCGTTTCGGAGTCTATAGGTAACGGACACACACAGACACACACACACACAGACAAAGTTCCATTTATAAATAAGTTTATATATATATATATATATATATATATATATTAATCATATCGCCCCGAGCAAGGCGGTAACGCCACTAATGTGCAGGGGGCTACATAGGAGTGAAAAGATTGGAAAAGAGAAAACCGGAAACCGCATCCTAAACAGGAGACAAGGGATGATCCTCTTCACCTGTTCAATAGACGTGGGTGGTGTGTGAACCGGGCGATAGTTTAGTCTATCTACTCCAATTGTAAAAAAAAAGTGAGAAGATTGGAAAAGAGAAAACCGGAAACCGCATCCTAAACAGGAAACAAGGGATGAGCCTCTTCACCTGTTCAATGTGTGTGTGTGTGTGTGTGTGTGTGTGTGTGTGTGTGTGTGTGTGTGTGTGTGTACAAACAGGTGGAGGCTCATGGCGTTGGGCTGCATAAATACATCTCTTCAATTTGACAATTGGTGCATAGAAAAAGAAGATTTAACAATTTAATCCATAGAAAATCCCACACACATTTACACTTATATTGACATGGGTTATTTTGAGGCAGTTAGCTAAGAAAAGGCAGACAAAAAGGAATGCATCGATGGTAATCGGGCGGGTATTTAGAGATTGGGGGTGTATCAAGGGAAGCTATGGCTGACACGTAAGTTTGCTGGGCGATTACGATCAGAGCTACTGGGTAAAAACTCCATTTTTTTTTAACACGAGGCTTTAACGTCGTAGGTTATTGTAAGGGCATATAGGAAAGAAGTAAGTGTTGTATACATTATTCGGACTATTGTTCTGATCTTTGTACGACGTTTCGGTCGTTGTACGCTCTGGCTTTCTTCAGGTACTAGAACCGAACCCTTTATTACAATCACTGGGGTATATGATCTCCATTTCTTTGCGTAGAACCTCTTCTGGTAGTCATGAGTTATCTCCCTCTAACCCTGTAAGTTACTTGTTCACCACTGCTGTAGCCTGGTATTGAACTCACAACTCTTTGAGTCAAGTCACAGGAACTAATCAAAGTCTATATCCACTGGGCCATGTGTCCTTAAGGAATACCTGAATTTTTGGAACTTATAAACCTAATGTTCAGTCACCCATTTTTTTACCAGTGTTCATATTGCAATTTTTTTTTATGTTAATGGTTTTCACTAGTATTTTTGATGTTAATGGTTTTCTCTAGTATTTTTACCAGAGCTCATATTGCAATTTTGACACTAATGATTTTCTATGGCACTCTGTATTACTGGTTCTCATATTGTGTTCATCTCTATGCTTGGTCGGCTTAGGAGATTTTTGTTGCCTAGCATATGCTAATTCCTTAAGTTTACGTAGTTTCCAGTGGCGTTTATTTCACCTTCATCCCATAGAGGGCGGTGATGACCTATCTCCCTTCATATCATACAAATGGCAACAAAGATGAGGACAATAGTCCGAATAATGTAAATACTGTAAATACTACCTCATTTCAGAAATATAGACAAATAGAATGATCTATTATTAAACGTCGTACAAATGGCAACAAAGATGAGGACAATAGTCCGAATAATGTAAATACTACCTCATCTCAGAAACATAGACAAATAGAATGATCTATTATTAAACGTCGTAGAAATGGCAACAAAGATGAGGACAATAGTCCGAATAATGTAAATACTGTAAATACTACCTCATCTCAGAAATATAGACAAATAGAATGATCTATTATTAAACGTTGTCCAAATGGCAACAAAGATGACGACAATAGTCCGAATAATGTAAATACTGTAAATACTACCTAATATCCAAAGAAATACAGAGCATTACATTTGGGGACGGCTTGGCTGCAGGAGTGCCCGGAAAGTTGTCAGTGATTGCATCCAACAGCCTTCAGGGCTCCACTCCGGGTTTTCTAAGTTTGCTTCCAAGTCCTTTGTAATATATTACCTTGACCCAGCAAAAATATATTCCGGCTGTGGATGGTGGCAACATCAAAAGACAGAAACACAGGTAATAGCCGACAAAGATATGACTGACAACAAAGCCATAAACCAGATAGCAACAATGGCTTGAAAGGCAATATCCGACAAAGATATGATTGATATCAAAGACAGAAAACACAGGCAACAAGAAAAGCTTCAAGGCGTTAGTCGGCGAAAATGATTGACAGATATATATGGCCATAGATGACGCCAATTAAGCGACAACCCGAAAAAACAAAACTGCGGAGAAATTTTGTGTTATATCAGTCTGATGTTTCTGATTTAAAAAAAAAAAAACAAAGGCAGAGAAGAGAAGAGAGCACACACACACACACACACACACACACACACACACACACACACACAGAGAGAGAGAGAGAGAGAGAGAGAGAGAGAGAGAGAGAGAGAGAGAGAGAGAAACAAAGAACTCTCGCTGGCTAACAACTCCCCGTCGGCTCCCTCGTATGTGCGTGATTCTCTCGAACCGATTCTGCAACCGTCACCAACGAAGAATAAAATAAAAATATGTTTATATTTTCATATATACGTGTTCTTGTTTGTCGTTATATTTCAAGACAATTGATATCGTTATTCGTCAAGATCCAGAACCAGGCGTAATATATAACACCTTTTCCGTATTTGGATATGCTCACAAAACAGCAGAGGTTTAAAATCATGGTTTACCTTCCCCTGGATAGACTGCCTTTCAGGGCTGTCGAACTCTATCTACCCAATGCAGCTGTTAATGAGGCACCGAAAAAGTGTGGAATTCCCTTCCGTATACTTGCTTCCCCGACAGCTACACTTTCCAAGAATTTAAATGTAAGATCAATAGTCATCTTCTATCTCACTGACTCGTATCCTTTCTCTCATGCTCTTTTCTCCACCCACTCCCATCACACCAGTATTCTCATCCTTCTATTACCCACTTCCTGACACCCCCTATACCCTGTCCCTTTTTCTCATCACTTTCCTCCTATGTAAGCCCCTGCGCACCAGTAGCAGTAAAACTGCCTTGCTTGGAGTAAAAGGATTAATATATATATAATTATTTCACCCCGAGAAAGGCAGAAAGGCCACTGATGAGCGGGGGGCTACATAACTGTAAAAAGATTAATTAGAAAAGAGTGAAGAGTACAAACTAGTTAGAAAGGAACAATAGAAAGCAGGTGCGATGACAGATACATAGGTGGAGAGAAAGGGAAGGTTATACAGGGGTGGGGAGAGAGCTAGAGTCCAGTGGTTAGTAGATGAGTATTGACATTTCATTTAAATTTCTGGAGGTTGTAGCCGTCAGGAAAGCAAGAATATGGGAGCGAGTTCCACAGGCGGGAAGTGCAAGAGAAGAAGCTGTAGGAGTAGAATTGTCGTCTGCATTTGGCTAACCTGACTGTGAATGGGTGGGACCCAGTTGCCAGTCTGGTTGCACGAGTAAACACCTGTTGAGGAGGCATCAGTGACTTAAGTTCGTCCGAGCAGAAGCCATGAATGTATTTATAGAACAGACAAAGGGAGGACACATTTCGACGGTGGGGAAGTGGCTGCAGTCGAGCCGCCAGATCACATTACAGACTCTCCTTTGGAGCCTGCCGAGAACACTGAGGAGAACGGCAGGGACGCCTGACCATAAATGGCAGCAGTACTTCATGCACGGACGGATGGTTGACTTGTATATATGCAGGATGGATTCAGGCGGAAAAAACATCCTGGATCGACATAGTGACCCAACCTTCCAAGCAGTAGGTTTAGCTATGGATTCAACATCGTGGTTCCATTTGAGGTGTGAGGAGAGGGTAAGGCCGAGGAGGCATAGTGTGTTGCTCTCAGGGAGACTCGCTTGGTCTATGCTTATGGGAGGCAGGAGAGGTTGCCTGTGATGGTTGACAGACAACAGCTTGGTGTTAGACGCATTGAAGATGACAAGCCACTTCTTGCCCCAATTCACCACAGAGTGTAGATCCCGTTCAAGGTCAGCAGCGAGATTATGTCTGTCCGCCACGAGAGGTTTCTTACTGGTGCGGGAGTATGTTGTAGTGTCATCTGCGTAGATGCCTACTATATACGATAGCTAACGGTTGTCCCTCGACACGAGGTTAAGATTCTAGTGATTAGGGAAATATCACCTCAAGAGTCTCTTTCGCATCACAGCAGTTCGGGGGGCAGAAGCAACCCGAATGGAATTTGCTTCTTACCAATGAAATATGAAGGGAACATTGATGAAATAAATTTGTACGCAGCATGACCAGTCCAGGCTACGAAGGTCTGTACTGCTGAAGTTCGTAGCGTCATTATTTTCGTTATCTATGACTGAATAATGTTGCTACGAATTTCTATGGATTTGCTTTTCACCAATGAAATATGAAGAGAACATTGATGAAATAAGTTTGTACGCAGCATGACCAGTCCAGGCTACGAAGGTCTGTACTGCTGAAGTTCATAGCGTCATTATTTTCGTTATCTATGACTGAATAATGTTGCTAAGAATTTCTATGGATTTGCTTTTCTCCAATGAAATATGAAGAAGACATTGATGAAATAGTTTGTACGCAGCATGACCAGTCCAGGCTACGAAAGTCTGTACTGCTGAGTTCATAGTGTCATTATTTTCGTTATCTATGACTGAATAATGTTGCTACGAATTTCTATGGATTTGCTTTTCACCAATGAAATATGAAGAAAACATTGATGAAATAAGTTTGTACGCAGCATGACCAGTCCAGGCTACGAAGGTCTGTACTGCTGAAGTTCATAGCGTCATTATTTTCGTTATCTATGACTGAATAATGTTTCTACGAATTTCTATGGATTTGCTTTTACCAATAAAATATGAAGGGAACATTGATGAAATAAGTTTGTACGCAGCATGACCAGTCCAGGCTACGAAGGTCTGTACTGGTGAAGTTCCTGTCTTCGTCATTATTTTCGTTATCTATGACTGAATAATGTTTCTACGAATTTCTATGGATTTGCTTTTTACCAATAAAATATGAAGGGAACATTGATGAAATAAGTTTGTACCAGCATGACCAGTCCAGGCTACGAAGGTCTGTACTGGTGAAGTTCTCTTCGTCATTATTTTCGTTATCTATGACTGAATAATGTTTCTACGAATTTCTATGGATTTGCTTTTTACCAATAAAATATGAAGGGAACATTGATGAAATAAGTTTGTACGCAGCATGACCAGTCAGGCTACGAAGGTCTGTACTGGTGAAGTTCATAGCGTCATTATTTTCGTTATCTATGACTGAATAATGTTTCTACGAATTTCTATGGATTTGCTTTTTACCAATAAAATATGAAGGGAACATTGATGAAATAAGTTTACGCAGCATGACCAGTCCAGGCTACGAAAGGTCTGTACTGGTGAAGTTCATAGCGTCATTATTTTCGTTATCTATGACTGAATAATGTTTCTACGAATTTCTATGGATTTGCTTTTTACCAATAAAATATGAAGGGAACATTGATGAAATAAGTTTGTACGCAGCATGACCAGTCCAGGCTACGAAGGTCTGTACTGGTGAAGTTCATAGCGTCATTATTTTCGTTATCTATGACTGGAGTAATGTTTCTACGAATTTCTATGGATTTGCTTTTTACCAATAAAATATGAAGGGAACATTGATGAAATAAGTTTGTACGCAGCATGACCAGTCCAGGCTACGAAGGTCTGTACAGGTGAAGTTCCTCTTGGCATCATTATTTTCGTTATCTATGACTGAATAATGTTTTACCACGAATTTCTATGGATTTGCTTTTTACCAATAAAATATGAAGGGAACATTGATGAAATAAGTTTGTACGCAGCATGACCAGTCCAGGCTACGAAGGTCTGTACTGGTGAAGTTCATAGCGTCATTATTTTCGTTATCTATGACTGAATAATGTTGCTACGAATTCCTATGACTTTACATTAAGTTTTCAGTCAAATTTTGTACACAATGCAGCAGGTCCTTTCCTAGCTTTTGGTGCATACCTGAGCGATCGAGGAAAACAGCGTCGGAAAATTACTGACCGGTCGTTCGAGATTCTGTGTTTCAATGTCATTCAAAATGTTCGCCAGAATATCTATCATAGAAAGTGATAAAATAAGAAAGAGCCTGGTAACTGTTGTGGTGCTGTGTATATCGACTCGGAACGACAAATCGGGGAGCCGAGTTCGAATACCAGTTGAATTCATGGCAGAAGATAGTGCTAGAGCATTGAATCCGGCATCATCCAGTACATCAGTGACAAAATTAAAACAATTATTCGTTTATCAGTTGGTTATTAGTGATGAAGGAAAACCACCACATGCATAATCCGTGGCAAAATATTAGCAAATGGTGTTACGGTTTCTAGCAAATTAAGGTCATTTACAATCCAGACATTCCCACTTGTCTGAAAAGCTGTTGGAATTTTTTAAACAACTTACACTCAATAGAATGTGTGCTGTAGTGCAGTGAATATTGATTCGAAACAACAAATTGGGGTGCCGAGTTCGAATTCCAGTTGAATTCCTCACATTCACTTGCGCACAAATACCCTTGAGAAAGGTATTAATCCGTCTCTTCCTTCCAGTTATTGTTTAAATAATAGGACAGATTGGGTTCTATAGCCTTGGCTGGCAACCAGTCTACCGTAAAAAGTAATGGCAACCTACTGCAGGATAATCTTCTGCCTAGTCAGTCATGTCTCGAAAGAGACATGATCACCCAAAGCGTGTATCACTTATGGCACTTAACTGAATAACTGGTATCTATTAGCCTATGGAAAATGGGTTGTAGAGTAGAAAACCATTACACGTAAGGTCGCGGAAGCGCTTTTGAAATTTCACCTCAAAAGCCCATTTCGTATCACAGCAGTTCTGGGGAAGAAAGTACCTGAATGGAATTTACTTCTTACCAATGAAATATGAAGAGAATATGGATAACTGGTGGAGTTCATAGCGTCATTATTCAGTTATCTATTACTGAATAACGATGCTATGAATTTGTATGACTTTACACTACCGGCCATAATTATTAGGCCACCTCAGTTTTTTTTTAAAATGATGTATTTCATACTATTAGTATTTATTGCCAAGTGGATAATTCTAAATAAAAATAGAATGGTTCTTTCGTTATTATTACTTTGCAAAATTTTAAAAGGCAGCCAGGAAGATTTTTGCTTCGGCCAGCAAATAAGAAGAAGAGACTAGCATGTGGAAGAGAGCACAAAAACTGGACACCAGAACAGTTCATTTGATGCACATGTTATTGTGCAGTATTAACAAAAGAACAATTCTATTTTCTATTAGTATGAAATACATCATTTCTTAAAAAAAAAACTGGGGTGGCCTAATAATTATGGCCGCTAGTGTTACTTACATTAACTTTCCGTCAAATTCTGTATACCATGCAAAAGGTCCTTTTCTAGTTTTTTAAGCAAAATGTGCGTTGTGGTACAGTGGATATCGGCTCGGAACGAGAAACCGGGGAGCCTAGTTCGAATTCCAGTTGAATCCATTGTATTCACTTGCGCGCAAATACCCTTGGGAAAGGTATTAATCCGTCTCTTCCTTCCAGTTATGGATTAAATAGCAGGACAGATTGGATTCTATAGCCTTGGTCGGCAACCAGTCTACCGCAGAAAGCAATGGCAACCTACTGTGGGATAATCTGCCCAGTCATGTCTCTTTCGAGACATGATCGCCCAAGCATGTATCACGTATGGCACTTAAACTGACTGACCTAAACGAGAGTCGAACACGGTTCTTCTTCTTCATTTGCCATGTCCTTTCAGGACGTAGGCGATCATGGACTTCCACTTACCCCTATCTCTTGTCGCACTTAAAACTTTTCCTGTTGGTCTCACTTCCAAACCCTGCTCTGCTATACACTTGCTCAAGCCCATCAAGTATGTCCTACGCTGTTTTCCCTCTATCCGTCCTGTGAGTGTTAGATTATCCAAGCCCTCCTTCCACATTACGTGTTCCAGAAACCTCAGTTGTCTCTTTCTGATGTCTAAGTTTTCTTTTCGTTTGCATCCTTTCCAAAACCTTGCCGTTGCTTACATGTTCTGTTCATGGTATCCTCAGCATCCTTCTGTAGAACCACATTTCTGTTGCTTCTAGTAAAAAAAACAAAAAAAAAAAAAACACGTGCTACCATCCCTATTTTCGTGTTGGTATATTAAAGATTTTCTGGAGTTGGCCAAAGCAAGTCAAAAGATTTGTCTTTGCGAAATGCCGAAAATGCAAAGAAATTTCATTCTTTTGACTACTGGTAACGAATGCTGATCTTAACTATTGCTGACAGGTTCTTATATAGTTTAAAATAGTTTTAAAAAATCTTCGATTAATCCATATTCATGTTTTGTATTTTTTTTTCCTTTTGTTTTTACATATATTTTCTTTCAGAGTGACTTTATTTTTTCTTTGTCTCAAGTTTCTAAAAGAATAGATTTACGTTGAATTTAAAATGTAATTTTTTTTTCTCTCCCTTCTTTAATAAATTTTGTAATGCGTTCTTGGCCATGCTGATGCGCCTACGGATCTCAGTGTCGCACTTTCTATCCTCTGTCAGGACACTTCCCAGGTCGTTAAATTTCTATTTGCCAGCCAAGGCTATAGAACTTGATCTGTCCTATTATTTAACCCATAACTGCAGGGAAGAAATGGATTAATACTTTTCCGAAGGGTATTTGTGCATAAGTAAATGCAATGAATTCAACTGGAATTCGATCTCAGCTCGCCGATTTCTCGTTCCGAGCCGATATCCACTGTACCACAACGCACATCCGCCTGCCTCTCAATACTCTGCTTAAATTTTGTAATGCGTTCTTGGCCATGCCGATGTGCCTACGGATCTCAGTGTCGCACTTTCTATCCTCTGTCAGGACACTTCGCAGGTCGTTGAATTTCTGCATATTTCCTTGAACGCTCCCCCTAACCCAGTTCTAAAATCCCGTTCACATGTAACTTACCTGACCTCTCTCTTCTTTCATCTTCCTTTTGTTTTTGTTATTATCCTTTTCAGCAAGATACTTGCCCCTTCATCTGTCAATAAGCCCCTTTAACAAATCTCTGTAGTATAAAAAATTAACCTCTCCATAAACCTAAAATCTGATCTGTTGTTCAAAATCACTTTGTATACATCTGAATGCTATGTGTTTCAAATGTGTATCTTCCCCAGACAGATAAAGATTGTCATTTAAAATATATATGCACTATCTTGTTTTTCATGTGCCGTGACCCTTCAGGATGTAGGCGATCATGGACTTCCACTTGGCCCTGTCTCTTGTCGCTTTTAATATTTTTCTTCTTGGTATCTCTCCCAAACCCCGATCCGCCATCCATTTCCCTGTCTCTCTTTCTTTCTATCCATCCCGTGAGTATTAGATTCTCCAGGTCCTCCTTTCTTATTACGAATCCTAGAAATCTCAGCTGTCTCTTTCTGATTCTAAGAATAAGTTTTCTTCACGTTTGCATCCTCTCCAACAGCTTGTCGTTGATCACATGGTCGGTCTATGGTATCCTCAGCATCCTTCTGTAGAACCGCATTTCTGTTCCTCTCCTTCATCACTGAAGAGATCGTCTAACATTCGCTGGCATATAGAAGGACAGATATCACATAGCAGTCTAGTACTCTTTTCTTTGTTGCTAATTGTTATGGTGAAACACACTTATTCCTCAGATAATGGACTCTCCCTCCTATACTAATAAGAGTTAACAGGAAGTTAATGGGAGAAGTTCTTAGGAGTTTAGTTAGGTTATGAATGCTCATTGGTCCCTTTTTCTTTTTGTCCCCAGTTTTCTTTTAGTTTAATCCCCCATCCCTTTCCCGCTTTAGGTGTTCAACAATGTTAGTTCTTCAGTGGATTCGTGGCGTCTTTCATTATTTTTCAAGTGTGCTTTTTGTTTTTGTCATGGTGTTTAAATGTGTGAGTGATTGCTGATCGGATAAATGGTATTATCATATTTCTAAAGCCACGCATTATATTTCGTCCGGGGAAGTGATTTTGCTGTCACAATATTAGAGTAGTGGGGGGCTTTTATTAATAATACGATGTTATTTAGTTTCTGTATATATTGTATTCATTGTATAAAATCATTGGGGATTTTAAATGTTGTTATTTTCTGCCCATGCCCTCCACTGAAAATTGTACATATGGGAGTTAAGTAGGACTACATAGAGAACCTGAGGTATTATGGTGGACGTGGTAAGAATGGTAAGTAAAAATGTGGTATTATGGTGAAAGGGTTATTGTAGGTGTGTCAGGGTCAACGAGAGTGAATAGCTAAGTTAAATTAGGACAGAAGAAGACCAGCCTTCCCCATCCCCGTTTTAGGCCTTGTGCCATATTTGTACTCATAGTACAATAAATAATGAAGTTCTTAGGAGTTTAACTTAGTTAGGTTATGAATGCTCATTGGTCCCTTTTTCTTTTTGTCCCCAGTTTTCTTTTAGTTTAATCCCCCACCCCTTCCTGCTTTAGGTGTTCAGTAAAGTTAGTTCTCCAGTAGATGCGTGGCGTCTTTCATTATTTTTCAAGTGTGCTTTTTTGTCATGGTGTTTAAATGTGTGAGTGATTGTGCGAGTAATTGCTGATCGGATAAGTGGTATTTATGATATTCGTAAAGCCGCACATTATTTTTCGTCCAGGGAACTGACTTTTCTGTCACAATATTAGATTGGGGGGGGGGGGTTATTACTAATACGATTTTATTTAGTTTCTTGTAAATATCGTATATTCATTGTATAAAATTACTGGGGAATTTTAAATGTTGTTATTTTCTGCCCATGCCCTCCACTAAAAATTGGACATATGGGAGTTAAGTATGACTACATAGAGCAGCTGAGGTATTATGGTGGACGTGGTAAGAATGATAAGTAAAAATGTGGTATTATGGTGTAAGGTTTATTGTAAGTGTGTCAGGGTCGACGAAAGTGAATAGCTAAGTTAAATTAGGACAGATGAAGACCAGCCTTCCCCACCCCCAATTTTGGCCTTGTGTCACATTTTTTGTATTATATACAAAAATAAATAATAAAGTTCTATTAGAGTTCAGTAGAACTACTAGGCAGTTGATATTAGTCGGCAGTTAGCCGAATACTAAAGAGTCAGCTTTCAGTGGAAGATTACCAAGTTCCTAACATTTTGGGTGCGTTAAGTCGATTAGCAACCGACATAGCACGATCATAACCTTCAGTGCGAAAACTACTCCACAACACTAATCAGATTTCCCTGTCTCTCAGTATTCTGGCTAGCTTTTGAAATGCATTCTTGGCTATGCCAGTGGATCTTCAGATCTCAGTGTCACACTTTCTATGTTCTTTCGGAACTTTTCCCAAATATTTAAATTTCTAATCTGTTTGAATTTAGTATACCCAACCTCTAGTTTTCATTTTGGGGTTCGTTTTTTGTTGATGACCATGCATTCAGTTTTCTGGGAAGGATTTTAAAAAATAATGCACAAATAGTTAAATATTTTAATTTCTTCTCCTTTCTCTTTAAAGAGCTAAACTTTTCTCGTGACCTTGACAAACTGTTCAACATCTCGGGAACATAAAAAATAGTCCAGAGAGGTTGAGTGACCCAGTGAATGAAACAATGTCAATTTATAACGTGAGAAAAAAAAAAAACATCTCAGTAGGTCTTTCCCAACTTAAGAGATAGGAGAAGGATGAAAAAAAATAAATAAATAAATAAAATAAAAATAAAAAAACCAAAAAAAAAAAAAACAATAAAAAATTACTCAAGGATTTGGAGATACTGTTGAGACGACATACAAAGTGTATTGTTAGGAAAGCTATTCTTGGGAGAAATGCAAATTTGCAGTCGGTATTTGTGACATCCAAGAAAAGATACTCATAGATAGTTAAATTCCCAGGGACAAAGTGTTTGATACTCAGGTGGACAGAAAAACACACATATTTATATAGATACATAGACCCGCGCGCAGATATAATTGTGAATTCAAGAAGGTATTTTAGTTAACATCATTTTAAAACGAAGAATGCAGCAATTCTTAGGAATTATACTTTCAATACAACCTTCTTGAAATATTCAAAAACTGAAGAGACGGTAAACAGAAATCTACTTGCTGCATTTTTCATTTTAAAATGATCCTAGATTTATATTGTTCGGACTGTTGTTTGCCACATTCAAGACGTTTCGGCCATTGTACGCTCTGACTGTCTTCATAATCAGTCTGTAATTCTGAGATGTGATATTGTAATTATTTACATTGTGCGAAATGTTGTCCTCATTTTTATCGCTGTATTCACGGCATTTCGGCTGTTGTATGTATGTGTTGGCCTTCTTCAGGTGATTGGAATTTCGAACTGACCACTCTATTTTGATCACTGGAGTATATTGCTTTTGTTTCATGCGCTATGCCACTACAGGGTGCCTTAATTATATCCCTTTAAATCAACTAAGTTATTCATTCACAACTGATGTAGCCAGAATTCGATCACCGAAGCCTTTGAATCAAAGTAAATACCTCTCCTCAGAATTATAGACAAAGATCCTAGATTTCTCTGCCTTATTTAGGCACTGAGCACTAAATACACATCTTCTCTATTATAATAAAGACTTATATATATATATATATATATATATATATATATATATATATATATATCCCTCCTGTCATGCTCAAGGAGAGAGAAACAATAGTGCGGAAGCGTCGGCCCATTTCATTCTCTTTACTACTCGTTATGAAAGCTCTTGCCGCATGTTTACTCTTTAACAGTGCCTTATTATTTTCTATTATGTCATCGAGTAGTGAATATATATATATATATATATATATATATATATAATAATAATAATAATAATAATAATAATAATAATTATTAAACCGACTCTGCGTGTATTCTAATCTCAAAATTTTATAGAAGGGGCTTTTTAAGACCATGAATAACCAGCAGAATCTAAATCCGTTATTGTCCTCGGCTATAAAGCTTTGGGCAAAGAGGGGGAAAAAAAGAAAACTGCGTGGGACCGACAATACATACGGTTCCTCCCAGTAAAAAGAAAAAAAACCCTCTAATGGAACAAACAACCAGAAAAGAAAAGTGCTCGATATTTTTTTATATTGCCTGATAAGCTTAATAGCATTATCATTAAAAGTTGAAAGAAAATTACAATATTGATACATGATTTATTTTATAATTCATTCTAAGCTTTCGGCTTATATAAGCTATTTTCAAAGATTTCAAATTACATTATAGTATAACAATTCATGGACAATAATTTGTCTGTTTTACACAAAAAATTTACATAAAATAAATAGACAAAACTTGTCTATATTATTTAATGAAACATGCATCAATGAAAAAATGATGCCTAAATACACACAATATATATATGTATATCCTCTTAAATTAAAAAACGTGTGTATATATATATATATATATATATATATATTTAAAATTTTGTATCTAAGCAGCAAATTTTCTTTTAGACATGTCAGATTAAATAAACTGCAGACATTGGGTCTGCTTATTTTTAATAAAATTTGTTCATACTCATGGATAATCTTTCTCTTATTATAATTGAAAGAAGTCAGGAATGAGCTGTAACATTAACAGGTGTTATTTTCATTCATTTCTCAAGGTACCCAGGTACTTTCAACCTCTTTCGAAGATCATCTTCAGGGTTGTGAGTTATAGTAACAAATGTAACTGGAAAACTGTGTTGCTAAAAATTACTGTAAATTTTTGTTCTGCTTCAAATATAACACTTGACAAATTGCTTAGCGTTCATTAGAACGTGAAAATTATCCAAAACGGAATTTTTTTATATGTTGTAATGTCATGGTCATGCACGTGAAGCATGAAAAATTTTTCTTTTTATAAACATTTGAGAACATCACTACAGTATTCATAGCTGATTCTATTAATTGATAGTTTAAGTTTTTAATGAACTAGCAGTATAGCCCGGCGTTGCTCAGGTGTAATGAAAACTTTAAAACTAATCTGTGGTTCTAGAGTTCAGACTCTTTGGATGTTGGCACAAAAGACTAAAAAGCTGATTCCAGTTAAAGTGAAACCGTAGACTGAAAGAAAAATGAATGGATGTAAGTCTAATTTTGATTTCCTGGTATTGATTTATAGATATATATATTATCGATTTTCTGCACTATTGTAAGAACTGCAATCTTGAAACTTCTGAATATCATTTATGTCTTTGTCTATGAGTGTATCAAATTTGATTAAAATCAGACCACTCCTATAACCTGATTTTTTCGATAATCGATTTTTGATATTTATCGGGGGTACCTCAACACAAAACCTAGCTAAGTATACTTGCAGATGCTTATAGTACAACTGTGTGAATTTTAAAGAAAATTGGTTCAGCCATTTCGGAGTCTATAGGTAACGGATGCACACACACACAGACACAGACACACAAAGTTCCATTCATAAATAAGTTTAGATTTAGATATTGCCTCGAGGATCTGTAGTTTGCTTTTGTTGTTTTCTTGGTGTAGGATAGAATCAGCTATGAAGACTGTAGTAATGTTCTCAAAGTTTGTAAAAAGAACAGTTAATTTTCATGCTTTGACATTATGATTTTCACTGAGATTATGAAGAACCCATTTATCAAGCTTATTCCCCTTGCCAATATTCTGCAAATGGCGTGAGACTGTTGCAGTGCTGACACCAAGCGTCGGACACATTTTTCTGACACTTTGATTTGGTTTTTGCTTGTTGCTTGCAATTGTTTGTTGTCAAGACTGCATGACTGTCCTCTACCTTCAAGGCTCTCATGACCAGTACGGAATATTTGGAAATACCTTTGTACTGTCCAATCATTTATGGATCCATTGCCTCGTGCTCTGTTGATATCGACAGAAGTTTGGGAGGCACTGTACCGAGGTTTTAACATATGCAAGAAAAGTAAATGAAGATCATGTTTTGCCATGTTCATAATTAAGGGCTTCTCTGTTTCAAAAATGTTTCTGTCTGAAAATAAGTTAAAAATTATTAAAAAGCACACACGAATTATTATGTATACCAAAATTCACCTAATATATACTGTGATATAATATATATCTATGTTAAAATGGCTTTTTAAAATACGACACTTTAAACAGCCATTATTTTTGTAACAACCTCATATATACATATGGGTAAAAGGCAATCAGCTGTCTAACCGTACTGTTGAGCTGTGATACAGCAAAACAGATCTGTCTGCGGATGACTATTTACGCTCTCACATCCTGATTGGAAGAATGGTAGACTTTGAAAAACAATAGCTACTCTAGTATCTCAGCATTGTTCATTCAGCAATGAATTAGAACACTCTCAGCATGTATAATGATAATATACATGCTAAAAACTCTGCCTCCTTCTACTGAGTGCCCATAGCTCAGAGGAGAATCGCCGACTGATGCCAATTCAGTCGGGTTTCAATCCTGGGTAAAAGGCAATCGGCTGTCTAACTGTACTGATGAGCTGTGATACAGCAAAACAGATCTGTCTGCAGATGACCATATATATATATATATATATATATATATACACACACACACCTCCAAAGAAAAGTGATATCTAAGAAATAAAATTCATTTTTAAAAATTAAAAATCCTTCAGTTATATTTCAGTTTTAATTTTAAGCTGATTAAATTTAATATTGCCAATATTTGCTGCATTTCAAACAGAATATAAATTAATTGAGATGACTTTTGTTTCATTATCAGTAAAAATGTTAATGTCGTTCATCTTGACAATCTGTCAAATCAATATTATTCTCTTTATTAGTCTTTCAAAAATAAAATATACTTTTCTGAAACTTTATTTGAGGAAGATTTAAAGGCTGATTTAAAGTTTAATCTGCTTTGAAACAAATATTACTTTTAATTTAAAATATTGCAGAAAAGCATTTTTTATCACTGAAGAGGCTGTTTTTATGTGTTGACATTTCTTGATAGAATTATGTTTGAGAACTTGTTTCTAAGGAGGACATGGCTATAATAATTACTTGAATATAACAGTATTGCCTTTTTATATTCTGCTTTTTTAATTACTCAGTAATTTTAGAAATTTAGAGAAATACTCAAAGCAATAGAATTTTTTAATACTTAGGCTTTATAATCTAACATACAAAGACACTTGGTGAGAAAATCTTAGAAAATTACCAATAAATTTCAACTTTACTAGTTAATACTACTTTATTTGGCATGTTTGGACATCTGTATTCATAAAAATTGACCTGTTTATACACATAAAATACAAAATTCTTTTTAAAAAATGTGATGAATTGTTGTAAGCTTATGATTCGTAAAAACAGTCTCAATTTAATAGTAATATAATTTGACAGCTACAAATCAATATAAAATTTTTAAAAATTTAAAACTTTAGTAATTTATTCTAATTAAAATTTTAAAAAATGAAACATTTCTTGTAAAACTTCATTATTTATTGAAAAAAATATTTTTGACACATAATATATTTTATCCATAAAAGCAATTAAAAGCTTTTCTAATTAAATAATATAGTTTTTTTTTTGTTTTTTTTTAATTTTATGATTCAGGGCAGATTTTCTATAACTGGAGATCCTGTTTGACAAAAAAAAAAAATTACATTATTTAAATTCTCCAAAGAATTGTCTTCATAAATAATATAAACATTAAGCCCTACAAAAAAAAAAAAAATATTGAAATTTCATAAAACTAACAGATGGAAAAAACAAAAAACAAAAAAACAAAAGAAGATTTATAAGGATTTTCTAAAGAAGAAACTTTTGTAAAATAATTTAATTAGTTTGCGATTAAGTCCTGAAGGTTTAACTAAAGTCCAACAACTTTCTGCCTTTTAAAAGAATTTTCAAATCAATTTGGTATAGCAAAAAATGCCAAAATTTCACATCCTAATTGATGGTCATATATTGATACAAAAAAAAAAAAAATTTTTTTTAGCAAAAATGTCAACAACTCTAAAAAAGATGAAAAAAATTTAATAATCTAAAAATTCTTTGGGCTTTCCTCTTAAAAGATTTTGACAACAGTTTTTTCCATCATCTATGCTTGTTTTTAGTGAATATATATATATATATATATATATATGAATTGTTTGAACACTATTTTTTATCAATACTCATTCAAGTAGATATTGTTTTTAATTAAACAGTATTATATATTTATATCTACTGGCCTGATTATTTACGATAAATTTTTATTATGAAAATGTGTGTCATTCGACAGGATTCGAAACTGCGACCCCTATCTACATAGGGGAAGCTACCATTTGATTTGGCAACGTCTTAGACCGCTCGACCACGAATGACCTCCAACCTAAATGAGGTTTTAATTAAGCCTATATAACACATTTTCATAATAAAAAATTATCGTAAATAATCAGGCCAGTAGATATAAATATATAATACTGTTTAATTAAAAACTGAATATCCACTTAAATACGAGTATCGATAAATAATAATGTTCAAACAATTCATTTCAAATTGTTGGTTGTTTATAAGCAAGTTTTGTTAAAATATATATATATATATATATATATATACTGTAATGGTTGTTACAATGTTTTTAAATTCATTTTTTAGAAATGAGAATTATCTAGTTGAAAAGACCGTTTATTTGTGTTGGATTTGTTATTTTTGGGTGTTAAAAAACAAAAAAAAAGCAGACACCCCAATACAAAATAACATACATTAAATTAAGGAGAAACCAACCCCAAAACAAAACAACACCTACCAACCCCTAAACCAGACAAACTAGGAGACAGCACCACCAGCCCTTTCAAGATTAACAAATTAACCTATCATGAACTCTGCCAAAAACAAACACTTGACCCTAAGACCAGTAAAAAGGTCAACGGAACTCAAAATACAGACCAACCCCTCTAACATCCAAAAATAACAAATCCAACACAAATAAACGGTCTTTTCAACTAGATAATTCTCATTTCTAAAAAAAAATCACCTGATGATGAAGCCAAAACATAATGGGCTAGCTTCGAAACATGAGAAATTTTTTGTGTAGTGATACTATGAATTTAAAAACATTGTAACAACCATTACAGTATAACGCTCTACATTTGTATCGAGCACTCTTTATAAAAGTAAATGCATGAACAAAAAGGTAAATAAACCTACGAGTTCAACAACTTAGTTACAATATATATATATATATATATATACACACACACACCTACACATATCTATCTCTACAGACAAACATGTACACACATTATCCATTATTGTTCAAAAGAGGAAATTTTATTTCCTAAGGGGTTCAGGAACATGGAGGATTAGAAATACATGCGGCATATTTAGCCTCCAACAAAATCCAGAGATAATCTATAGTTGTTTTTTGATCAAGACAAAGCCCTCTGGTTCAGCTGAGGTGACAAGAAGTCATAAATGCTCTGATTGATTTTATCATAGTTGAGCTGAAGTCTCTCGGCATCTGATCCGAGTACCAAGGGTGCATGGTCATCAGTGGTTTTCATTATCCGTCTCAAACAGTCCCTGGCTGCCATCTCCTCAGCAATGGTCACTGTCTCACCGGGGGCTGCAATTAAACAAACAGAAAAATTCATGTCAATAAGGAAAAACTAACCTTTTATCATCAAATACAGATCAACCAATCTTTCATCTGTCTAGCTAAAGTCCCATCCAATTGCTAAACTGATTTTAAAACCAGAACTGGAGAAAAAAAAAAATTGGGCTTTTTTTTATGATATTGTCCATTCAAGGTCCATCGCGAGGATCACTAGGGGGTTTCGGGTCTGATGTTGAAAGACCCGAAACCCCCTAGTGATCCTCGCGATGACATCACTGACGACACCCTCTAGCGCCCCCATTACGGTGCGTATGTTTGAAATCATGATATTGTCCAGCCAAGGTCCAAGAGTCACTCAAGGTGGTAGGTTACTGAATAACATTTTTGTAAGGTCTTGAAGGAAGGAGATAAGTGCAAGAATAGGTTAATTTTGTTTTTAATCATTTCACCCCAAGCAAGGTGGTACTGCCACTGATGTGCAGAGGTCTTCATAAGAGAGTTAAAGTTTTAAGCAGAAGGAGAATGAAGACAAAGATGAATCAGCTGCAGGGGATGAAAGAGAAAGGGCAAGAGAAGGATGTGAACACGGTTGCGAAGGTAGAGTGAGAAAGGAAAAGAACAAGATACACGGGGTGATGTAGAAAGGGCTGGAGTTAAGTGGATAAGAGATGGGAATTGATATTGCATTTAAATTCCTGAAGGTTGTAGTCGTCAGGAAAGCAAATATATGGAAGGGAGTTCCACAGGCGGGAAGCACGAGATATTGCAGCAATCAAAGATTGATCAAGTTTTCAAGGCTTATCAACCCTTTTTTGTGTTATTTAAAACAAATATTTTTAAGATTGTAAGAATAAGAATTTTTTGAGAGTGAATATAACAATTTTGTTGGAGATGATTTTTTTCCAGATGCTAGTTATACTATTTAACCCATAGCTAAGGGAAGAAGACAGATTCATACCTTTTTCAATGGGTCTTTGTATATAAGTGAATATAATGAACTTGATTGAAATGTGACTTGTGGATTAACCAACTTAGCGCTGTTTAGGTCTATAAAAACATTTTCTTCATATTTCTTTTTTCCTCTTGCTTTCAGATGCAGTTGAACATGATAAAGAATGCTTCCTTAGTTCTCTGTTGACTTTTGAAATCTCTAACACATTTATTACACACACAAACAGGCACATTCTCTTAGCCAGTTTCAATATCCCTCCATTTCATGTCAATTATGTACACATGCAATGACATTTGTTAATAACATTCATTTAATTGCTGTTTGTTTTAAATTGATTGTTTTGTATTTTTTATTTTTACCCAGACTCACATCAGTCCACCAATAATGTTTTAGGGACAAATGTCCCAGGAGCCTGTAAACATTTACTATACAATGTACATACACTAATATAAAAAATGTTGATCCCACTACAAAGTGGTGACTTATTTTTGCCTGACATCAACACAGAATCCTACAACAAAGCTCAGCACACTAATTTAATGTTCTGAGCCGATATCTATTACATCACCCACACATCCATGCATACATCTGGTCGGGTGCTCCTGCTATTCATCTTGAGGTTCTTGACAAAATCCAAACGAGGATCTGCAATATAATCGAGCCTGACATGGCAGCTCAATTTCAGGCACTTTCTTACTGATGTAACATGGCTTTTCTCTGTCTTTTCTACAAATCTTTTCATGGCAGTTACTCTGACAAGCTTTTTTTCCAGGTGCACCATCCACATGAATTTAAAAGTGCTACTAGATTGGCATCTAGGTCCCACAATTTTACCACTGACATAGTTAAATGTAACTGCCACTTCAACTTGCACTTCTCAACTGTAAAACTCCCTTTCATTTACTTGCTTCCCTGATAGCTACAATCTCCAAAAATTCAAATGCAACATCAATTGCCATCTTTTATGTTCTTGAATCCCATTCATTTTCTATCCTTTCCTCAATACCCCCGTACCCAGTCTTTATCCTCACTGGTCCTGCTTCACTTGGGGTAAAATGATTAAAAAAAAAAAAATCCACTTAGTTGTCAGGGAAACATCTTCTCGGGAGTCTGTTCCACAAAGTAACTGTTCTGGGGAAGCAGCTGTCTGACTAAAACTTCTTCCTTACTAATGGAATACAAAGAGAATTAAGATGAGTTGAGACTGTGTTTTAAGACATGGCATGACAGGTGTTAGCTGTGAAGGACTGAATTAGTGGAAATAAAGATTGTAGCTTAACTGACCATTCAAGATCATTAGTGCAGCATGAATCTAACAGGCCTGATTAGAATTGGAACCCAGCATGCTGATTCCTTTTTCTATACCACAACTCAAAACCCCTGTCATGTTAACAGGGTTAAAAAAAAATTCTTATTCTATTGTTGGTTCTGAACGTCCTGCAACAGAGAAGTCAGCCACTAGACAGCCTGTAACCCTATTTCCATGTAGATATATTTTTTTTTGGTTTAATATAACGGAGTGAGGGAAATTGTTATGAGTGGTATTGTTAATTTTGCAGATTACAATATGAGTGAAGAGAAAAATAAGAAAATAGTTGATAAAATTGTTTATTGTCAATCGCAATATGAACGCAGCCAAGAAATTGTGAGAAAAAATATATATTGCAAAATTTTTTTAAAATCTCGGAAACTTGCTGGAAAGTGAATTGATAAAACACTTTTGCAGATGTAAGGCGACAGGTCAAATGGAGTCATCATATCGTCCATCATTGTGTGATATAAAGCAGAAGCTTTGGCCGCTAGTAAAATAAAAAAAAACATTTAGCTGGAATATTGTTTCAAGCTTGTCATAAACTTTTGATGAGGTCAGGTAAGGTTAAATCCTCAAAATTATTCCTGAGAACAGATTCTAAAGTCAGAAAAATAGGTGATGTAATTGAGAAGAAGAAGAAGACAAAAAGAAATTACGTCAGGTGAGGTGTTGATATTTCATTCGTTGAGCCATAACTCCCCCTTAAATCGTGTGGGTGGAAAATAATCTTCTTGGTCAAAGGTTTGAGTTGCATAGATCCCCCAAGACAATTGGGGACAACTATAAAATGTTGAGACCCAGTGAGAAAAATCAGATTTCGTATATTTTTCAGAGCTGTCGAGCGACAGAGACAAAACAACCCCACCGCTCACTTCATCATCATCAGTCGCCACTGTCTCCGTAAAGTTTGATAAAAGCCCTGAAAAGATGTGTTTTTATTTGGAAAATTTGAAAGCTCTGATTATTTTTAAACGAATCCTCTCTGTTGTAAACTTTGAAATTCGGCGATTGTACATTCTGCTTTTATAATCAACTAGCAGTAGAGCCTGGCGTTGCTCGGGTGTAATGAAAACTTTAAAACTAATCCATGGTCCTGGAGCTCAGACTCTTTGGACGTTGGCATGAAAGACTAAAAAGCAATAGTTGTTTCCAGTTAAAGTGAAACCGTAGACTAAAAGAAAAATGAATGGATGTAAGTCAAATTTTGATTTCCTGGTATCAATATCAAATAAGTTTTTTCATCGGAAACTGAATTTTGAAGGCTAAATAAGTCCTCTGAGTAAATGGTATCATGGCTGAGACTAAGAACTACAATTATACCTACTTAGAGCCAAACATGAAGCAAAAACTAAAATAAAAGGGCTGAAAAAAACAAAAAAAACACAGAAATACAGGCAGATAAACAGACACACACACAAACATCTTGCCTTTTATATATATTATCGATTTTCTGCACTATTGTAAGAACTGCAACCTTGAAACTTCTGAATATCGTTTCTTGTGTGTTTGTCTATTAGTGTATGAAATTTGATTAAAATCGGGCCACTCCTTCTATAACCCGATTTTTTTCGATTATCGATTTTCGATATTTATTGGGAGTACCTCGATACAAAACCTAGCTAAGAACACTCGCAGACACCTATAGTACAACTGTGTAAATTTTCAAGAAAATCGGTTCTGCCATTTCAGAGTCTACAGGTAATGGATACACACACACACACACACACACAGACATACACACAGAGACAAAGTTCCATTTATAAATAAGTTTAGATTACTTTTTTTTATATATAAAGACTTTCTTTTGTAACTCATCCAGGTGTCTTCGAACTTATTCATTTATTTTTTTGGTGCCGTATTTTTTTTTTTTTTAACACAAGTGTCTGGTCTGGTTTGATATGGTAGAGAGACAGCTACCAGGTTATTCAACGTGACTTTTCTGAGATCAAAAGAACACAGCGTGGGCAGAGAGTTCATTGTTGTAATAGACGTTATGAGGACCAGCTACTGTGACGAGATCATCACGAATAGCAGGCCAAAAGCGTCATCATAACTGGTGCTGTTTCGACGGCATCAACCCACTCAGGTTACAGTCTTCATCATTGCAGCAGTTTCCGGACCTGGGGCAGCGAGCCAGCTCAGGCCAAAGTGTAACAAGCCTTCATGCAACAGATGTAGACAGACAACCACCCCAAGATTTGCATTTTTTAATATTTTTGTATGCAAAGCCAAGCCAAGAAAGAATACTCACATCTTAGAATATTAGACAATGAGGAAGGCTGTAGAGCATATTGGCAGAAATATAGGGATGAAACCAATAAAGATGAGAATATTTAGTACATTGAATATTGATAAGCAGTACTTTTAGGAGATCACTCTAAAATAACACCTATAACCTAGGGACTTTGCTGTCACTTTTCTAGCTTATTGGGCATTGGCTCAGAATGAGAAATTGGAGAGCCGAGTTCAAATTCCAGCTAAATTTTAAAGAAAGTGAATGGATTATTACCTTTCCAAAGAGTATTTGTACATAAGTGAATGAAACAAATTCAACTTGAAGTTGAGTTCAAATTCCAGCAAAATCCGTTTTATTCAATTACATACAAATAACCTTGGGAAAGGTATTAATCTATCTTTTCTTCCTCCATCTATGGGTTGAATAACAGGACAAACTGGGTTCTATAGCCTTGGTTGGCAAAAAGTCTACCACAGAAAGTAATGGCAACCTACTATGGGAAAATCTTTTACCTAGTCAGTCATGTCTCGGAACAGACATGATCGTCCAATTGTCTATCATGTACGGCAATTAACTGAGTACGTGAACCTGAAAGGTAAAGGTGATGAGGGAAGAGTACTGCACACCATCCACCTTACAGTATGGTCATGGTCAGGTCCCTGTCACCCAAAATGTGTCAATTCTTTCATTATAGCACTTGTTTCAGTTGATATCCCTGTTTTTTCATTTTATTAAACAGTGAAATTAATAAAAATGGGCCTAAAGAAAACCTACATAAGAAAAATTTCTGGCAATCGAAAGCATTAAAAATAACATTTATTGCTTTTTTTTTTTTTTTTTTTAATCATTTCACCCCAAGCAAGGCAGTACTGTCACTGATGTGCAGGGGGCCACATAAGAGAGTTGAAGTATTAGGCAGGAGGAGAGTGAAGACAGCTACAGGGGGGTGAAAGCTACAGGGGGTGAAAGAGTATATATGGAATTATCTTATATATACATATATATATATATTGATTGTTTAATACTTAGTTTTTGGTCCTAATAGGGTTAGACCAGTACACATTTGTATTAAAAAGTGTTCTATACAATTAAATTGTAGAACTTTTGAATATTTTTCATTTTTAAAGGAGTTATTTTGCTACTTTGCTTTACATTGTTTAAATTCATTTGAATTTAAACAATGAGCATTCATAAATTCTCTGCCACGTGAACGTTCAAATAAAACACCGTTAAAAGAGCGTTCTTAAAAAGAAAAATGGTAAAAAGTAAAATCAGTTATTAAAAATCGTCTGAAAAAACCACTCATGGTGGAAACGAAGGTAGTGAAATAACTCGTTTAAAAATGAAAAATATATATATTATATATACATTAGTTAGTTAGATCGGTTATTGTTAAACATGATCTGTGCTCAAATGTTGAGAAATCACAACAAATCAAATTTATTTGTAATTATTCACTTTTATTAATTGGGTCAAAAAGCCATTTAATTGTTGTTAAACATGATCTGTGCTCAAATGTTGAGAAATCACAACAAATCAAATTTATTTGTAATTATTCACTTTTATTAATTGGGTCAAAAAGCCATTTAATTGTTGTTAAACATGATCTGTGCTCAAATGTTGAGAAATCGCAACAAATCAAATTTATTTGTAATTATTCACTTTTATTAATTGGGTCAAAAAGCCATTTAATTGTTGTTAAACATGATCTGTGCTCAAATGTTGAGAAATCACAACAAATCAAATTTATTTGTAATTATTCACTTTTATTAATTGGGTCAAAAAGTCATTTAATTGTTGTTAAACATGATCTGTGCTCAAATGTTGAGAAATCACAACAAATCAAATGTATTTGTAATTATTCACTTTTATTAATTGGGTCAAAAAGCCATTTAATTGTGCCAGTGTACATATCAAAATTAAAAACGACTTCAATTGATTATACCAGAATATATTATTGTATTAAATAAATGTACACGTAATATATAATGTGGGTGGGGATATAATGTGGGTGGGCATAATGATTGTGCAATTTGATAAGGACATGCCAATGAACAAAGATATATGTCAATATTATCCATAGTTAATTTCAAGAATGACTTGGCAGTCTCTCATTGTACAAGTTTTCAATTGTGTCCGAAGTAACAAGTACGTTTAGCTCATACGGAATGTATTTTTTATTTTTTTTATATATTTAATTATTATATAGCGCTAAATTAAAAAGAACAAGTTTTTAATTAAGAAATATAAATTAGAAGATAGTGCTAGAGCATTGAATCCGGCATCATCCAGTACATCAGTGACAAAATTAAAACAATTATTCGTTAATATAATGATGATTATTTATCAGTTGGTTATTAGTGATGAAGGAAAACCACCACATGCATTATTCGTGGCAAAATATTAGCAAATGGCGTTACGGTTTCTAGCAAATTAAGGTCATTTACAATCCAGACATTCCCACTTGTCTGAAAAGCTGTTGGAATTTTTTAAACAACTTATACTCAATAGGATGTGTGTGGTGCAGGGAATATCGATTTGAAACAACAAATTGGGGTGCTGAGTTCAAATTCCAGTTGAATTCCTTGCATTTACTTACGTACAAATAACCTTGAGAAAGGTATTAATCCATCTCTTCCCTCCAGATATGGGTTAAATAACAGGACAGAAATTGGAGAGCCAACTTTGAATTCCAGTTGAATTTGTTGCATTCACTTATACACAAATACCCTTGGGAAAGGTATTAATCCATCACTTCTCTCTCTAGCTATGGGTTAAGTAGCAGGACAGATAGTGTTCTATAGCCTTAGTTGGCAACCAGTCTACCAAAGAAAGCAATGGCAACCTACTGCGGGATAATCTTCTGCCGAGTCAGTCATGTCTCGAAAGAGACATGATCGCCTAAAGCGTGTATCATGTATGACGCTTAACTGACACTCAATACTAAATAAGCAAAAAAAAAAAAAAAAAAAATATATATATATATCAGATAAAACAGAAGTGAATTACACAGTTATAAAAATTGTAACTAGGGAAAAAAAAGGTCAGACAATTGCAGAATCCATTATTTTACCAGCCTGAAGTGCAATTGCAAAAACAAAGTTTAGAGAAGAATATGAAAAGGAAATTTTAAAAATTCTGCTCTCAGACAATTTCTCAGCTAATTAAAGAGTTATCTGAAAATATGAAATTCCAAGTAATATCTCATCTTAAAGAAGTGAACATGTTTGCAATTTAGTCAGTTAAATGCAATACGTGACACACACTTCGGCAATAATGTCTCAAAAGAGACATGACTGACTGGGTAGAAGATTTTCCCACAGTAGGTTGCTATTACTTTCTTTTGGTAGACTGGTTGCCAACTAAGGCTATAGAACACTATCTGTCCTGCTACTTAACTCATAGCTAGAGAGAGAAGTGATGGATTAATACCTTTCCCAAGAGTATTTGTGTATAAGTGAATGCAACAAATTCAACTGGAATTCAAAGTTGGCTCTCCAATTTCTCATTCCGAGCCGATATCCACTGTACTACATGGCATATAAGTATACCAGGACAAAATGTTTGCCACGGCAAGGCAGTTAAGAACCACTGGTCCAGATCTATTTCCTTCATAGAGAAAATGAACTGAAAATTCATGGGTCATGAATTGATCCCTCAAACTGTGTTTTTCTTAAATCACACACATGTCTAAATTGGTTAACACCTTCCCATTCCAGAAATTGGTTCAGTTTAATCTGAGATTAAGATTAATGCTACAAGTCATCCTAAACTCTTAAAAGATTATCTTTAATCTACACTGTTTGCAGTTTTATACTTCCTATCAAAGTGTTCTCTCTTTCTAACTTTGAATAATTTCTTAAGCAGTCAATTCATTCTGAATTCCTGCAATTTCAATTGAAGGCTGAAGAATTTATCCTCCTTATTATATTTGTTAACTTCAACAACAAAACGCTTTTTCATTCCTTTTAACAGAAAAACAACATGCCTATTCTTGTTTTCTCAATCCCAACCAAGAAAAGTGACCAGAGTGTTAACAAAAAAAAAAGAAAAAAACATTCCAGAAGTAGTGAAAGATGCCCATGTAGTTTGAGGTTCACCATTAATTTGTGGCTGACTATAAATAAATCAAAAATAATTAGAGTCGTATGCAAAATGCATTTGGTCGTTTTTAGATATGTTTTCATAATAATGACGTCAGGGCTGAAAGAATGTAAAGAAAGAAATATGAGGGGAGTGAGTGAGCGAGTGAAGGAAAGTGAAGAAGAAAGAAAGAAGAAGATATTAAGAGAAAAGAGAAAGAGGAGGAAAGAAAGAAAAGGAAAGAGGAGGAAAGAAAGAAAAGGAAAGAGGAGGAAAGAAAGAAAAGGAAAGAGGGGGAAAGAAAGAAAAGGAAAGAGGGAAAAAAAGAAACGGAAAGAGGGAAAAAAAGAAACGGAAAGAGGGAAAAAAAGAAACGGAAAGAGGGAAAAAAAGAAACGGAAAGAGGGAAAAAAGAAAGGCAAAGAGGGGGAAGAAAGAAAGGCAAAGAGGGGAAAGAAAAGAAGGGAAAGAAAGAAAGGCAAAGAGTGGAAAGAAAGAAAGGCAAAGAGGGGAAAGAAAAGAAAAGAAGGGAAAGAAAGAAAGAAAGGCAAAGAGTGGAAAGAAAGAAAGGAAAGGCAAAGCGGGGAAAGAAAGAAAAGGAAAGAGGGGGAAAGAAAGAAAAGGAAAGAGGGAAAGAAAGGCAAAGAGGGGGAAAAGAAAAGGAAAGAGAGAAAGAAAGAAAGGAAAGAGGGAAGGAAGGAAAGAGAAAGGAAAGAAAGGCAGGGGGGGGGGAGAAAAGGAAAGAGGTGGAAAGAAAAGGAAAGAGGGTAAAGAAAGAAATGGAAAGAGGAGAAAGAAAGGCAAAGAGGGGAAAGAAAGAAAGGCAAAGAGAGAGAAAGAAAGAAAAGAGGGGAAAGAAAGAAAAGGAAAGAGGTTCATAAAGAAAGAGCAGAGAGAGGAAAAAGAAAAATAATATGAAAAATGATTTTATTGAAGAAATGCAAATGATAGAGAAAGAAAGAAAAACAAAGAAATAGAAAAGAATTTTTGAAAACAAGTCAAAGGGAAAAACTAAAGAAGGAAGAAAGTAAAAAGGAACAGAGCCAAAAGAAAAGAATTTTTGAGAAGAAAAACGAAAGAGATGGAGAAATAAACGAAATAGAAAAAGGAAAATAAAGGAAAGAAAGAAGAGAAATAAAGAAAAAAACTAGGAAAAGAATTTTTAAAAAGCATGAAGAAGAAAAAGAAAAAATAAATTTTTGTTCGGCTGCATAATAACAGTTCACTCTTTGTTGGCTTATTTAACATGGTGGCACACTGAATCTATAGATAGGTAGACAGCAGGTGGCTTTAAACTAGGCTCGAAAAGCTACACATTGGTCCGAGTTTATATCTGAGTGTACAAGTATCCACCCAGGATGGACAGAGAGAAAGAAAGGGGGGAAAAAAAAAGAAGACAAAATTTTAGTGATGCATGAAAGAAAATAAAAAAACTAAAAATTCAGACTTTTAAATATTTACAGAGTATTACTAACGTGTAATTTAGCATACAACGCACCCTCACTATATTCATAAGTCAGATTCCGAACATTTATTTGGAATCTGACTAGCATTACTTACACAGTTTATACAAATAGAAACGCCAATTCAAAAGATTTATTGAACCCAGACAAGTGATGTAGCTGAAGTGAGCCCTAAGAAGACATTTGAGTTTTTTCTTATCTTAAAGAAATTATATATATATATATATATATATATATATATATATATATATATCTCCAAGTGAATAAAGAACAAAGAAAGTATTAACAACAATTGGTGTCAGTCGGAGATTCTACCTCTGAGGTATGGGTGCTTGGTAGAAGGAGGTAGACTTTTAGCATATTATGTATCATACGCCAATAGCCAGAGTGCTCTAATTCATTACTGAAAGAGCGATGCATAGATGCTAGAGTAGCTACTGTTTTTTTTTTGTTTTTTTTAAAGTTTGCCATTCTTCCAGAGTGCTCAATAAGGGAGTGAGAGCGTAAATAGTCATCCACAGACATCTATATATATATATATATATATATATATATACATACAACATGTCTGTCAGTCAGTTAAGTGCCATGCGTGATACACACTTTGGGCGATCATGTCTCGAAAGAGACATGACTGACTGGGCAGAAGATTATCCTGCAGTAGGTTGCCATTGCTTTCTGCGGTAGACTGGTTGCCGACCAAGGCTATAGAACCCAATCTGTCCTATTATTTAACCCATAACTGGAGGGAAGAGACGAATTAATACCTTTCCCAAGGGTATTTGCGCGTAAGTGAATGCAAGGAATTCAACTGGAATTCGAACTCAGTCCCCCAATTTCTCGTTCTGAGCTGATATCCACTGCACCACAACGCACATGGCAATAAATAGTAAAAATAGTATGAAATACATAATTTCTTTTAAAAAACTGGGGTGGCTTAATAATTATGGCCATTAGTGTGTGTGTGTGTGTATATATATATATATATATATATATATATATAAATCTACAGGGTGCGATGAGTAAATTGTCGCTATTTGCCTTGTAAAATTTTGCAAACTAATAATAACAAAAGAACCATTCTATTTTCATTTAAAATTATCCACTTGGCAATAAATACTAAAAATAGTATGAAATATATCATTTCTTTTAAAAAACTGGGGTGGCTTAATAATTATGGCTGGTAGTGTAGATGAGTTGGTTGCTTTTATTTTAGCAGAATATCAACCTCCATGGGTTATTTAATGCCAAAATCTATTTTGTATACAATATTTTTTTGAGATAATAATGGTTTTAATGATACAACTCTTACTAATTAACCTATACAGTGGAAGAAAAGGTTGTTTCATACTATTTCCAAGGGTATTTGTATGTAAATGAATATATTGAACCCAAGTGGAATTGAAACTCGGCTCTCCAATTAACAATTTCAAGCCATTATTCATCACATCACCCGCACCTTGAAACTTACAGCACCTGGCATTCCCAAACGATCACCCATCTAAGTACTGACCAGGCTTGAAATTGCTTAACTCTGGTGACTGTACAGGAATCGGTGTCTCAATGTGATGTAGTCGTAAGCCCATAATGTCATCTGCACATCCAAGTTTACAGAACCTGGTAGCCCCAAGTGGTCACCCATCTAAGTACTGACCAGGATCAATGTTGCTTAACTTTGGTGATCCTATAGACACCAGTGTTTTAATGTGAAGTGGCCATAAACCTGTTTGGATAGGATTAAGAGTTGAGTTGTTAGGCCGATATATCCAAAGTTGTCCTAAACATCAGCTACTTTCTCACCCAGATTGAGTAAGCAAAGCCCCGAATAAAAACATCTATTTTATATTATTTGAAACAGTGTTCCAGTTCTCATTTCTCAACGTGGAGTTTGTTTCTATCCCTTGTTTCTTTGCGAACGTGCAGCGGGCCTTTCCCAGTTTTTTGTTGGACCCTGACATGAACGAGAATGGAGATGTTGAGCTGGTGCAAAGAAGAATAAGCAGCAATCAGTAATAATTCTATCGAATCAACTGCTCATCATGCTGCATTAGACAGTTTTTCTCACCAGAGTCCATTTTGCACATTTATAAATCTACCATACACATCAGTGAATCAATTAATGCTGTCACATTTGGTCTGGTGCTCCAGCTATATATTTTAAAATTCTTGATAAGATCCAAAAACAGGTTTGTTATTTTATCAGTCTTGACCTGGTATCTCAACTTCAGTTACTTTCCCACTGTTGCATGTTAAGTGTAACAAAAGAAAAAAAAACCGATTGACCAAAACTCAGAGATAAAAATCACATACAAATATTTAATTTACAAAACACCAAATAAAATATTTCCAAATATACAATTTTTGTTGCATTCAAAAAAAGAAACAGAGTTTACTACTGGCGAGTGTTACGAGGAGAGAAGGGGAAAGTAAGGTGTCAAGTATCTTTACCCAGTTAAGTTGGCGAGGAAGTTAAGTGCTATACTTTTTGGAAATCCTCAAATGAGTATATAATGAATAATTTTAAGTATGGTCAATGAAAGAGTCAAAAATATGTATTTATCCTTTTTGTTCCATGAGGTTCTCTTTCAGGTTTTAGTTGGTCGGCAACTTTTCTTATAGATTCTTTCGGCTGGATATAAATCCTTGAATCACAAACCGGAATTGATAACAACAGCAAACCCTGGTAACAACTGACTGTTCTCTGCCCAAAACCTATTTTTATAGGGGGCTAACACCTAATTTGCATATTTCTAGAACCTTTAGAACTCCCTAGATTTTACTGGAACATTCTGGCATCTTCCAAATGTTCTATTTCTGATTTCCTTATTTTTATGACTACTTCATGAACTAAAACTTTCTTGGAATAACTATTAGGACTCAATAAAATCCAATACTATAACTTTTTATACATTATTAATATTATTTTTATATATAAATGCATCCTTGGAACACCCACCACTATGACATGTCTTCCGTGTGTTTTTTCTATATTTTCATAGCAATTGTTCTCATGAGTTTTTCCCCTTGCTACCTTGACAGCATGAATTTAGGCATGGTACTATGTGCGTTGTGGTACAGTGGATAATCTTCTGCCCAGTCAGTCATGTCTCTTTCGAGACATGATCGCCCAAGTGTGTATCACGTATGGCACCTAAACTGACTGACTATTAGTGGATGTGCGCTGTGGTTCAGTGGATATCGATTCGAAACAACAAATCGGGATGCCGAGTTCAAATTCCAGTTGAATTCCTTGCATTTACTTATGTACAAATACCCTTCGGAAAAGTACTAATCCATTTCTTCCCTCCAGTTATGGGTTAAATAATAGGACAGATCAAGTTCTATAGCCTTGGCTGGCAACTAGTCTACTGCAGAAAGTAATGGCAACCTACTGTGGGATAATCTTCTGCCCAGTCAGTCATGTGTCTTTCGGGACATGATCGTCTAAAGTGTGTATCACATATGGCACTTAACTGACTGACTGACTAGATTGGCAACTAGGTCTCATCATTTTACTGTTGAAATAGATGAAACCATAAATTTTATTCTAATGCTTTCTTTTCTCACACTTCTTGCTTATGGAACTCTCTTCCAGGTTCTTGCTTTCTTGTCTGCTATGATCTTCAAAAGTTTAAATGCCCATCAATTGCTATCTTATGTCTTCCATAGCCTTTTCTTTTATTGCTTTTTCTCTTCCCTAAAGTCTTCTCATTCTCTTTCAATCTCAGTAGATTATCATCTTGCTTGTTATACAATGATTAAAAAAAAATAATCAGAAATAAAGAAAAATGAACATTTGGAGACATGCAGATTGGTTCCATTCTGAAGCAACGTGACATGAATTTATACATTTTTTTTTTTGTTTTTGAGAATTTACATGAAAAAAAAATATCAAAATAAAATTCCATCATCTCAGTGAGAGATGATACTTAAAATGAAAAACAATAACTCCAAAGAACTTGCTCTCAAGAGTGAAAATACAAGAAAAGAAACTCAACCACTCTCAAAATTAAATGTACACCTAAAATGAAACAGGAGGCATAATTCAGTATTTAAAATGATCTAGGGGAGGTAATTCAGGATTTGGCATTTGAAAGACAAAATTTAAATTTTATCAATACCCCAGAAAAATAACCCAGAAACTTTATCCTGTACCGAATTGAATCCAAAATCTAAGCAGTTCATGCTAGTCATAAAGCCAATCATCCCTGAAAATTTCATCTGAATCTATCCAGTGGGTCTAGAGATATCTTGACCACAAACAAACACAACTGAATACAATACCTACGCCTTAAATAAATACTAATAATATAGCATAATGAATAGTCTAAATAAATATAACATTATTTTTGTTGTTAATTCTCAAAAACAGAATGCTTGAGGCATCATGAGTTGGTGCATTGTCGTGTTGAAGAAGCTGCAAGTAGTTCTGCTACAACTCTCACCTCTTCTTGTTCACTGAAGGAAGCAGAAGTTGCAGGAGGTGTTCATGGACATGCTGGTTGATCATCTGGCTTTGTAGTAAGAACTAGATGCGGATGATGTCCTCTGATACCAAAAATGCAATCAACATAAAGTTGACTTTGAACTTCAACTGTCTTGCTTTCTTTACCCTTGTTGACTCCAGACTATTCCACCGAAGGATGCTCAAGAGATTTATAAATTCATCACTCATGATGATTCTACCTAACAAGTCTGATTCAGTTTCAAGACACTTGTGGATGTTTGGATAGACTGACATGTGTCGCTCCTTCTGGTCATCGTTCAGCAGTCTTGGCGGCATCTTGCGCAGATCTTCTGCATGCCCAAATCTTCGGTGATAATTTTCCACTCCTCACACACTAAACCAGGGGTTGGCAACCCCTGGCCCCCGTGCCACATTCGGCCCATGAAGAAGTTTTGTCAGGCCCTCCAACTTAATATCTCGACACTAATTATCAAATTAATATGCTGATAAAGTGGCAAAAAAATTATCAGTTAGAGTTCAGTGACTTGCAATGCCACGATTTTTTAAAAATCAAAATTTAATTTCAAATCCACTGCTGTCTTTCTTAATATATTTTGGCATTCAGAAAATGTAAGTCTATTGAATAATGCGAAAATGATGGTATCATTAGTTGGTAGAATATATGCTAGAGAACAACCTTTTTAGGAAAAGAAATATATAAAAAAATGTTTAAAACAAGATTGGGTGATGACCACTTGGATGAAGTTTTATTCCCGTCATGAACAAATATATCGACTGATGTGGAGAATTTGTCAAACAATAAAGAGAAACAAATGTCTTATTAAATAATTTGCCATTTCTACCTGCATTTTGTAAGGAATTTGCATTTTTTGTTGAGTGTGTTAGTTGTTATTCTCTTAGTCTTGCAATAAAATAAAAAACCTTGTTTAAATAATATAACATTAACTTCATTGTTATTTCTTTAAATATCAAAATGAATGTGGACTTCTGGACAGAGTGGCTTAAAGTGGAGAGAATTTATTACAGTACATTTGATATCATGGCACTCCTTCGAAACTTTGCATAGCTGTCTGGACCGCTCTCTCCAAAAAGTTGCCGACACCTGCACTAAATATTGGCCTCAGTCTCACTC
Organism: Ascarosepion bandense; assembly: GCA_037127315.1. NCBI lineage: Eukaryota > Metazoa > Mollusca > Cephalopoda > Sepiida > Sepiidae > Ascarosepion > Ascarosepion bandense. The sequence goes on along the minus strand of JBBBDQ010000126.1, from coordinate 280,515 downwards.
GTTGAAGGACTTGTGGGACTATTTGAACCACTCGTGATGCTAAAAAACCTGCATGACATTGTCTCATGCTACAATCGTTCGAGTTCTTCTGGTGGAGTTTTCAACCGGCCGAACCCAAAACTTCGAGTTGGTTCAATGATCCGTGTTCAGCACTTGACAATGCAAAATTGAAAAGCCGTTACAAGCACATGAAATAATATAGAATCCCTACATGGCACTGAAATTGCTGTTATATACTTCTTGCATACCGTATCACATGGTGATGCAATCTGCTAATCTCTACACCACTAATTGCTCACACAGCAGACAAAGGACTGTTATTTTTCTGACATGTCTCAAAAGTGTCAGACGATGCATTTAGTGATCCACTCATACCATAATCATACATCTCTATTATTGTGTATATAAATATTTGGCATTCAGATGTTAATGCGTGTGCCTAGTAGACATTATGTTAGATGGTTTTTTGCATTTTCATTTTGTAACGTTTCTACATACGTACCATTTGTTTTGGATAAACATACATTATATCCATATCTTTTTCTCTGATGAAGCTTTAATAAAAATGAAACATGTTCGATTGATTATTATTTCCTATTTGTTCTGCATCTTATGTGTGTGTGTGTAAAAATTATATATATATATATATATATATATATATATATATATATATATACGACAGTAGAGCAAACAAAAAAAAAATTCTGACTATCTTCAAATATTTTCTGACTTTAAATAACCTTTTTTGTTTGCTCTACTGTCGTATTGAGCACTTTAGTGTTAGGATTTTCGTCTTGGGTTTTTTTTCTTTCTTACGAGTGCTTGACGTTTTGTTCATGTACTTTGTTTGTTTCTTTTTTTACTTTCCTTTCTTTTCCCTCCAAGTTCGTTCTCGGTGGGTTGTACAAGACGATTTAAATTATAGCTTAATTAATAATAGTTTCGGCAGAGTTCTGTTACTAATGATATTGTTATTACTATAGTTAATATTATTATATATATATATATATATATATAATTATGGGAGTAAATAAGTATATATACGTGTGTATACATACAGATACAAATCAATATTTAATTATCAGTCAAGTATTAATAGAACAGCGTATCAGAGCAAAAAGTATATATTAATAAATATACATATTATCCTACGTTTTAAGCACCACTTGGTGTTTCATGCATTATGCAATCATCAGGTGCATATCATAAAATGATATGCACCTGATGATCACATAATGCATGAAACTCCAAGTCATACTTAGAATGTAGGATTATATTATTTACACAAATATATGCACATAGAATGCTTACCATTCTTTTATAATTAGGTAAGTTGTTTTGTAGATCAATTCACAACTGACATAAAAGTGATCTTCAAAAGGTGCCCCAGATTTGTGGTCTTGTACCAGACTAAGATAATTATATAACTAGATACATCGAGACACTCATATCTTAAGGTGATAATCTATCTTTCCAATAACAGTGGTTAAAAAAGAATTTTGATTGGTTAATTGTAAGTGGACACACAGTTAACATCAGGTAGTGACGCTGTTGTTGTTTGAAAATGACACAAACAAGCAATTCACTGTAGTTCAGTCATGAGACTTGAAATCGTTCAGAAGAAACAACAAGAAACAAACAAATAGCTAGGTTTGGAGAAAAAAAGTAAGTTCAGAAAGCGAAAAGAAGTTCAGAAAGAAGAAATAAGTTTTTTTTTTTACAGATTTGTTTTCTACAACTTACCCCATTGAAGGTTATTTAAAGTCAGAAAATATTTGAAGATAGTCAGAAGTTTTTTTTTTTAGATAACAATAGCTTATTGATTCTAGTCTAATTGATTAACTCATAGCAGGAGGGGATAAGGGGTGGATTCATACCTATTCAGAATTTGCAATATAGACAAAAAATTATATCACAATCAATATATAAACTGATCCCTCACTTTTGGGCCAAATTTAGTTTCAAGACATTTATACTCCAGAGAATGTAAATAAATCTAAGTTATGTGTGTGTAGCTAATCAGTATATCATTGACTGACTGATTCATTTAATACAGCTTATCGACAGACAAGAAATTATGTGTATATAAAGGAGGATCAATTCTACATTACAATCAATATATAAACTGATCCCTCACTTTTGGGCCAAATTTAGTTTCAATACATTTATACTCCAGAGAATGTAAAGAAATCTCAAAGACATGCCTGTGAAGCTAATCAGTATTTGATTGATTAATTTGTTTTATGTTTTTATTTTTGTTTTATCAACCCTCTGCAAGTTTATTTAAAGCCAGAAAACATTATAAGATTGTGAGATAATAATAGCTTAGTTATACAAGTTTTACTAATTAACCCATAGTTGGGAGGAGAAAAGGTGGCTTCATACTTTTCTAAGATTATTTTCACATAAGTGAATATAACAAACACGATGGGAATTCAGACTAACAATTTGATTAACATTTCCAAGCCATTATCCATTACACTACATCCAAGTATACAGCACCTGGTATTCTCAAGCAGTCACCAATCTAGATACTGACCAGGCTTGACATTGCTTAACTATGATGATCCTATGGGAACTAGTGCTTTAACATGATATGGTCATAAGTTGATTACACCACCTTTGTATCTAAACTTACAGCACCCAGTATTCATAAGCAGTTACCCATCTAGGTACTGATAAGGCTCAATGTTGCTAAACTTCAGTGAAATTATGGGAACCATTATTTCAACATGATATTTTCGTAAGCCAATTACCCATATCAGTACTGACCAGACTCGACATTGCTTAACTTCGGTGATCCTATATTAACCGGTGTTTCAACATGATATGGTCATAAGCCAATAAGTAAAAGAAAGAAAGAAAAATGGTGCTAGACGCAGTTGCTCAGAAAAGTTCCAAGTTTTGTTAGCACCTGCTGATACACTGCCCACCAACGAGGTTTCAAATCTTAGCCTCAGGATTTGGCACAATATGTATGCTAATGCTTTTGCAGCACAACTAACTGGGGTTAGAACTCTACTGTATACGTATTAACACAACCAATTTTAGTTTCAATCAATCACTGAAATAAAATATTAAAAAATAATCCACTGTCTTTACAGCAGAATTCAACTGTTCAAGTAATCACTTATTCTCATTTTCACATTGTTGATTCCTGTGAACATACGTTAGAAACTTTATTCTAAGTTTCAATGTTTTCTCTATCTAAACTTATTTATAAATGGAACTTTGTATATATGTGTGTGTTACCTATAGACTCCGAAACAGCTGAACCAATTTTCTTGAAAATTTACACAGTTGTACTATAAGCATCTGTGAATGTTCTTAGCTAGGTTTTGTGTCACGGTACCCCCAATAAATATTGAAAATCGATAATCGAAAAAAATTGGGTTATAGAAGGAGTGGTCCGATTTTAATCAAATTTGATACACTCATAGACAAAGACATAAGAAACGATATTCAGAAGTTTCAAGGTTGCAGTTCTTACAATAGTCCAGAAAATCGATATATATATATATATATAAAAGGTAAGATGTTTGTGTGTGTGTCTGTTTATCTGCCTGTATGTCTGTATTTTTTTCAGCCCTTTTATTTTAGTTTTTGCTTCGGGTTTGGCTCTAAGTAGGTATAATTATAGTTCTTAGTCTCAGCCATGATACCATTTACTCAGAGGACTTATTTAGCCTTCAAAATTCAGTTTACGACGAAAAAAACTTATTTGATATCGATACCAGGAAATCAAAATTTGACTTACATACATTCATTTTTCTTTCAGTCTATGGTTTTGCTTTAACTGGAAACAACTATTGCTTTTTAGTTTTTCGTGCCAGCGTCCAAAGAGTCTGAGCTCCAGGACCATGGATTAGTTTTAAAGCTTTCATTACACCCGAGCAACGCCGGGCTATACTGCTAGTAAAACAATAAACAGGATATGACAAAATTGATGACATTTTATATTGAAATGAAGCTCATTCTTCAGGGCTTCTGTCGTAGGTGGTTTATTGGTATACTTGCTTCAAAGAATGCAGTCTACCATCACGCTTCCAACGGAGAGTGTGGTCTACACTCACATAATATATTGCCTCCTCTACAGACAGTCTTGTTAACCGTAACCCTAACCCTGCCCAATTGAAAATGTGATCTACTGTTACATCTCTACAAGCATACAGTCAAGTGCCTGCTGGCAAATTGAGGAAAGCTGTTAAGTTCCTCTTATCACAAGGAACAAATAATTTATTAATAAATATAATCTTTTATTTATGATCAGAGGATTGACTATTTTACAGAGAAATATAAAACAGTTCTGTTGTATTATTAACAAATATAACAATGATGAGACCCTCCATAATAAGAAATAGGTAATAAGTAACAGATCTGTAATTGTAGATTTGGCAGTATCTTGTATGAGTAAGCATTAACAATAGGGCAGGTTCATTGTAGGTTTGAAGAACATGTAGCTCCAATTTGTCTTGTATTTACTTTGTTTAATTCTGCATGGTAGATTACATTTTTTATTTCTTTTTCAGTCTTCAAAAATTTGAGACCAGTATTTAGCTGGTATGTCGTGACAAGATCATAGGTACGCTGTGAAAAGTTTTATAAGGTCATTAATTAATATTAATGTAGCTGTGGAAAGAAACAGGCTGTCCCTCTAAGGTAAGGCTGAAAGAACATCGTAAGGTCATACCATAACACAAGAGGAGATAAAAAAAATCATGCATAGCTGACCACATATGAAGGAAGAAAGGAGATCACTGTCCGCTATGGGATGAAGTTGAAATAACTGATGCAGGATACCATTGGAACTATGTTAACTTGAATTAGCACACATGCTCAGCCACAAAAATCCCTTAAGATGTCCGATCATAGAAATGAATCCCCCTAAGCTGTTTGAGCATAAAAACAAATCCCCCTAAGCTGTCCGAGCATAAAAACGAATCCCCCTAAGCTGTCTGAGCATAAAAACGAATCCCTCTAAGCTGTCCGAGCATAGAAACGAATACCCCTAAGCTGTCCGAGCATAGAAACGAATCCCCCCAAGCTGTCTGAGCATAGAAACGAATACCCCTAAGCTGTCCGAGCGTAGAAATGATTTCCCCTAAGCTGCTCAAGCACAGAAATGATTTCCCCTAAGCTGTCCGAGCATAGAAATGAATCTCCTAAGCTGTCCGAGCATAGAAATGAATCCCCCTAAGCTGTCTGAGCATAGAAATGAATCCCCTCAAGGATACATGGCCAGTGGAGATAGGCATTGGTTAGTTCCAGTGATTTGATCCTTGTGAGTTCAATACCTAGCTACAGCAGTGGTGAACACATAACTTAGAGAGTTGAGGAGTTAAAGGGAGATAACTACATGGCCTTCAGAAGTGGCATCACACATAGAATGAGAATTATATGCCCCCAGTGATTGAAATAAAGGGTCCAGTTCAAAATTTCTATCCCTTGAAGCATACAACAGTCCAAACAGGAGCATACAACAGTTCAAACAGTGTAAATAATGTTATTAATTAAATTATTTTTAAGAGAAGTTCAAAGCACAATTTGGGAACATAACAAAATAAAGGCCTCTTTAAATTGATTAAAAAGATTGCAATTAAAATATTCAACAACAGATATGATTTTATTTTTAGTTAGCACTGAAATTGTGTTATATAAGAATAGGTCTTCTATTTTTTCTCTCTTCATAAAATTTGAGGTCTTACCATCTTCGGCTGATAAAGCAGAATGTTTTGCGACTAAATTATCTTTAAAATTCTACTCTTGACTCATCTGGTGCATCTTTGCATGATTTTCCACTTAGAACCAAGTCTCTATTGAGTGATATGCACATAAATCATGTTGATAGGTTCTGCTATCATTTCTAAACTCAATTCTCACAAACTATTTTTTTTTTAATCATTTCACCCCAAGCAAGGCATTAATGCCACTGATGTGCAGGGGGTTACATAAGAGAGTTGAAGTATTAGGCAGGAGGAAAGTGAAGACAAAGACGAACCAGCTACAGTGGCTAAAAGAGAAAGGGCAAGAGAAGTATGTGAACACATGAGTGAAGACAGTTCCGAAGGTAGAGAGAAAGAAAAAGAACAAGATACACGGGGTGATGTAGAAAGGGCTGGAGTTAAGTTGATAACAGAAGGAAATTGACATTGCATTTAAATTCCTGGAGCCGTCAGGAAAGCAAGTATATGGAAGAGAGTTCCACAGGTGGGAAGCACGAGAAAAGAAGCTGATGGAATAGAATTGTCACTTGCATTTAGTTGATCTTGTTGCCAGTCTGGTTGCACGAGTAAATTCTTGTGGAGGAGGCACCAGTGACCCAGGTTCGTTAGAGCAGAAGCCATGAAAATATTTATAGAAGAGACAGAGGGAAGCCACATCCCAACAATGATGAAGTGACTGCAAACTGCCAGGTCGGGACCAATTACATTACAGATTCTCCTCTGGAGCCTGTCAAGAACCCTGAGATGAACAGCAGGGGCGCCTGACCAGATATGACAACAGTATTCCATGCAAAGTCGAATGGTTGATTTGTAGAGGTACAAAATGGATTCAGGCAAAAATCTTCCTGGCCCGACACAGTGACCCAACCTGCCTAGCAATGGATATAGCTATTGACTCAATGTAATGATTCTACTTGAGGTCAGAAGATAGGGTATCAAGTATGTGGACTCGATGGGATCCTTGCAATAGTCCTTAACAAGTGTGCTCCTGAATTGTCTCCTGTTCTCTCTAAACTTTACTATAAAAGCCTTGCTGCTTCTTGCTTCCCTGCTTTTTGGAAATTCTTTTATCTAGTTCCAGTCTTTTAGAACTCAGGCAAACTATCTGATCCTTCTATCAGCCTTCAATCTTTTTTGGGCAAAGAGGCTCTAATTAAATCTGAATTAATTAAGTGTCTCACATTGCCGGATCTTTACGATAAGCAATATGGCTTTCATTTCTCTAGTTCAACTGGTGATGTGTTGTCAATTATTGCTGAAAAAGTCTATCAAGCTTTAGTTAAGAATGGCAGAGCTCGGGCTGTTGCTTTGGAAATCTTGCAAAGATTTGGCATCACAGTTTTCTTCTCAAGTTGAAATGTTATGGTATTTGTGGATGAATTTTGGAACTGATTCAGTCTTTCTTGCCAAATTGCAAAACAAAAGTTGTCTTGATGGCCATTCATCTAGATATTTTTGTATAAATTCAGGTGTTGTCCAGGGCTCTATCCTTAGATCTACATTGTTTTGAATTTTCAAAAATGACCTTTCTGATGGCATCAACTCAGTATCTATGACGACGACAGAATTTACTCCTGTCTTTTGTTTAGCAACATATCAACCTCTATGGGTTATTTAATGTCAAAATCAATATATTTTGTATGTAATTTCTTGTTTTCAACTATATATCTTTGGTAGAAAATTTTATACTTTCAGAGTAAAGGTATTCTCTTTTAGATATATGCAGGGTGTGATGGATAAATCATCTAAATTATGCAAAAATGAAAAATAAAACCAACGTCTCTTTTTATAAAGATATATTTCCCAACATTATACAAAATATCTTGAAACACTAAAGAGTAAATTTATTCAATAAAATCACCATTGGCTTCAACCACAGTCAACCAGATAACTTCGGAATCTCCTGCAACTCTTCTGGACAGTCTCCCTGTTTAAGTTTGTAAATGCTGTCAAAATCCTTGCATTCAAGTTCATTTTGGTCGTACAAGGAGTTTTGTTGGCCTCTCGCTCAACTGTGCCCCACATATAATAATCAAGGAGTGATTGCAGTGTGAGAAGTTAAGTGGCCAGATATAAGGGTTGATGTGGTACAGAAATTTTCTGACAGCCATCAATGCGTTCTTCTGCTTGAGTGGCATGGTACAGAGTCCTGTTGCCAAACATAGAATTTTTCAGCAGCCACCCTCTTGACCTACGGCAGCACTACTTCCTCAAGGCACTTGATATGACCCTCTGTGTTGATTCTGAGGGCCTATGGGTTGATGAATGGAGGCATAACATCATCACTAGTGATCACTCCAAACACCTTCATAATCACCATTAGACTCATCCAACTCTTTCCGAGTCCTCTGCACTGTCATCAGATTGAAACCCAAATACTCTAAAATGTTCGTATTTGAGCTTCCAGTATGAATGCTTAGCAGTACTGCATGCCGTTTCCAAATCTCTGCCAGAATGAATTGTGTCATGGTGGTCTTTTTCTCACGGAGTGCCCAACTGACCCTACTACACCATGCAGTCAACAAAATCAAAACCAAACAATGCCCATGTGTGAAATTAAAAATATAAAATGGCAATAATCTACCCATCATACCCTGTAGTTTGTAGATCATAAAATTTATTGTTGGTAATTTTACTATAAAAATGTATTTCTATATATATATATATATATTTTGTCTTGCATTGTCATTTTGCTATACAAATATATTAGTCATTTTATTATAAAAATGTACCGTTGATTTTTGTTTGGAGTTCACTATTTGCCCATAGCTGAGACCCTAACAGATGCTACCACCCAGAGTCAGAGTGGACTTTGAAACAACAGCAGTTATGAGGTAGTTAACTATTTACCCATAACAGATGCTGCCACCCAGAGTCAAGGTGGACTTGGGAACAGTAGCTGTTATGAAATCGTTCACTATTTGCCCATAGCTTAGACCCTAACAGGTGCTGCCACTTAGAGTTAGAGTGGACCTGGGAACAACAGAAGGTATGAGTTAGTTCCATGTTCCTTGAAACCTCCAGTCTCCCGATCAGAGGTCTTGCTACTGGATGTAGTTTATCAACATATCCAGGTTGAATCTAAAAAATAACTTACATTCTGTTGTTAACCAGGACAAGAAATAGCCTGTTACTTTTAATGCATCCAAAACAAAACTTTTTCTTTGTTAAGAATCTGAGAGAAGCTTTTCTGCTTTCCATCAGCATGGCTGATGCTAACCTTTAGGAACATGACTTGCACCTTTTCATGCAAACATTTTCTGCTGATATGAAGTGGAAAGATTATATTAAATCAATTGTTAGATCAACTGCTAAGAAAAATTTTGTTGTGCTAGACAATTTTTCTTGCCAGAGTCTATTTGATATATTTATAAGTCTACCATTTGTTCATTGCTTCTGGAACTCTCTTCTGGCTTTTTGCTTTCCAGTCAACTTTAATCTCCAAAAATTGAAATGCCCTCTCAATTGTTATCTTCTGTTTTCTTAATTCTTGTTCTTTTATTGTATTCTCTCCTTAATGTTTTTCTTTATTTTATAGTCTTTCACATGCATATTTATAAGTCTGCCATTTGCCCATGTTTTGAAAATTGTTGCCACATATGGTCTGGTGCTTCAAATATATATTTGGAGATCATTGATAAAATCTAGAGCTGACTCTGCAATGACATTGGTCCTGACCAGGCATCTCAATATCAGTCACTTTCCCACCACCATAATGTAGCTTCCTTGTACTTTTTATATAAATATTTCATGGTAATTGTTCTAGTTTAGTTTGCATCTTAGTGGCTTTATTGCCTTGCTTAGGTTGAAATGATTAAAACAAAATTATAAAATCTTTGTCAATGTCCTTAACTGAAGTACTTCTGTATATATATCATAAAGATCAAACAATCTACAGAGAAAATTTTGGATCAAAATTCAGTAGTTTTAAACCACAAACATTGATCCATGCTTGTAAGTATGCCTCCCACCCTCATGAGATTTGATGTCATGATGACAAATTTGAAATTTGTTTTGTTCTCTGCAAGTATTAAGTAAATTGACTGGATCAAGAAAGCAACTACTTTTGCATTAAATAAAAAGCAAACTAGAAAATTGAAAAAAAAAAAAAAGAAAAAAGGGGAGACAACTGTGATACGGACCTTTACCAATCATTTTCTTGTCACTGTAGATGGCCACCCAGTATAAGGACATTAGGGTTTCTGATGCTGACTGGCAGATGAGTCTGGAAAAAATAAAGAAATAAATAAAAAAATTAAAAAAAAAAAAGAAGCTTTCTTGCTTTATACCATGGCTATTCTTTATCCAATTACTTTTTATAATGAGTTTATTTGTGTGATATGCAAAAATATATGCTATATATAAAAATTTCTTAAAAAATGGCATCTAAATACAATGTTGCGTTTATTTACATTGTGTGGGCTATTATCCTCATCTTTGTTGATATATTCATGATGCTCCAACCGTCTTCATGTGATTGGAATTTTGATTGGTTTGGTTAGGTTCGTTTTGCAGCATATCAACCCCTTGGGGGTCATTTAATACTGAAGCATTAGTTCCTTCAAAAACATATTTTTGTTGGTAACATTTTTCCTTCAAAAACGTTTTGTTTGTAATAATTTTCCTTCAAAAATGTTTTCTTGGTAATATTTTTCATTCCAAAAAAGTTTTGTTGGCAATATTTTTCCTTCATAAAAGTCTGTTTTTATACTTTCATAGTGTTTTCACCTCTGTTTGAAGGGTTAACTATTTGTCCACAGCTGGGACCCTAACAGGTGTTACCACTCCGGGTCAGGGTGGACCTGGGAACAACAGCAATTAAGAGGTGGTTCTATGCTCCCCACAACCTCAAAATCAGAGGCCTTGATGCTGGATGCAATTTACTGTCATATCTAGGACCCCCCAGTTTGGCGGGTAACCATTTGCCCATGGCTGGGACCCTAACAGGTGCTACCACTCCAGTTCAGGGTGGACCTGGAAACCGGATCAATTAAGAGATGGTTCCATGCTCCTCGCAACCTCCCAATCAGAGGCCTTGCTGCTGGATGCAGTTTACCGTCATGTCCAGGACCTGGAATTTTGAAATGAACCCTTTATTTTGATTGCTTGTGTATGTCATCCTTGTTCCATGAGTCATGCCACTTCTGGATGTCTTAGTTATCTCCCTTTCACTCAACTCTAAGTTTTTTGATCACCTCTGCAGCAGCTATTCACTGGGTCATGTGTCCTCCAGGATTCATACCTTTTCCAAGGATATTTGCATGTAAATGCATATAATGAACCCAAATGGGATTGGAACTCGGATTTCCAATTAACAATGCCGAGTCATTATCCATTACACCACCCCTACATCCGAGTTTACAGCACCTGGTATTCCAAATCTAAAAAGTGAAATTGATGTTTTTTTCCTTTTCGTTTTTCTCTGAAACAAAACTATCACTTAAAACAAATTAGGACATGATTATGATTTTTGAAAGGTTTCATTAAATTCATTGTGAAAAAATTTCATTCAGAAAGAAAAACAAACTACTAAAATAGTTTTTAATTGATATTTAAAACAAAACCTGAAATTTGAATACATCAATATTGCCTTTTTTTTAATTGCATATAAATAAGTTATTTTAAAGTAAAATCCATGAAGCAATTTATTTCTCATAACATAATTGTATGCATAGTGTTTTATATGTTGAAAGCTTTGGAATTGTGTGACAAACATGTCTGTCTCCCACCAAATTAAAACCGAACTTTCTCCAAATCCCAAGCGTAACTTAATATAGACCAGCACCTAGACACACCTTATTGCCTGCTTTGTTGGCACTTGATCTCCAAAAAAACCCTCATTGTCTGTTTTACTTTCCTGTTCCTCTTTTGGCAAAGTGGGTTCCGCTTAGAAAACTAGCCTTCAAAAAGAAATATCTGCTGGCTATAAAATCTCATCTTCCTTTTCGATAGGGGTGTCCATAGTATCCCACATGCTATTTGACCAATAGCGGGGGGGGGGGGGGGGAGATATGGATCCACCCCCTTTCCCAACGGTATTTGCAATGTAAGTAAATGTGCCAAACTCAACTAGAATTCAAACTCAGATCTCTGGTTTTTCAATCCGAGCCACTACCCATTACTCTCCATTCATCCCTAAGCACGTTTATACGCCTGTGTGGGGAAAACATCTGATCTCATAGGTCAACTCATCTCTCTACCAACTTCTCTCCTATCTACACACCTCAAGGTTTGGCTGAACTTACAAACGAGTGAAATTGGAATCATGCAACAGACAAGTTCATCACCCACCACATTAAGACTTGATCACAAAAATTCATTACTTCTGCGTTACCCTTCAGTCAAAGTGAATTCCACTTATAAAACCAAACTCGAAAAGGAACTGTCCGCTGGTCCATCAAACACAAACATTTGAGATCAAGATAAAACCACTTCTATTTTTACCTGGGTGCCCATAGTATCACATTCTGTGAAAATGACTATATTGTCAGGCCATAAAATTTACGTAGTCTTGCTACCATATCTAGGCTGAAGCTGTCCAAGCCTCCCCTTCAAACTTCAAGCTCAAAAGTATCTTCATGGCCTCGTGGGTGATGAATTATTTCCACTATACAACACATTATCCTCAGACAAGATATCACAAGCAATTTGTTTCTTTACTGCTATTTCCATATCAAATATGCTGATGATCTATATTCCTTATTCCACTATTTCAAGTTCATCTTCCACCAGGTTAACACTTGATCACAAAAAGAAACCTCTGATCCACTACTTTACGTCTACATTACCCTTCAGTCAAAGTGAATGCCGCTTAGAAAACTGAACTTGAAAAGGAACTGTCTGCTGGTCCTTCAAACACAAACATTTGAGATCAAGATAAAACCACTTCTCCTATTTCTACCAGGGTGTCCATAGTATCACATTCCGTGAAAATGACTATATATTGTCAGGCCATAAAATTTACGTAGTCTTGCTGTTAGTGTTTTTTTTGTGGGTAGTTTTGTATACTAGTGAGCCAGCAATAGACTGACTCATTTTATAGTTCACCAATAGAAGGGTTAACCAATCAGAAGGCTCAAAATATTCAATGCGACGTGCATAAAAGGCGGCCATATTTTCCCGAGTATTCGTAATCTGAACCGATTCAGTAGAGTGCCTGACTTGTGAGTGTTGATCTTTGACGTTGTTTCATTGAACAGATTACGTACTGCGCTGTATTGTATATCCATAAACTATGGATATAAACATAAACACTTGCTACCATATCTAGACTAGAGCTGTCCAAGCCTCCCCTTCAAACTTCAGGTTCTAAAATATCTACATGGCCATATGGGTGATGAATTATTTCCACTATACAACCCCTTATCCTCAGACAAGATATTACAAGCAATTTGTTTCTCTATTGCTATTTCCATGTCAAATATGCTGATGATCTATATTTCTTATTCCACCATTTCAAACCTAAGACTCACGATGCCGTGTGTGCAGGGTCAAACCATCTTCATTCTCTTCATATTTCACTGGTATGAAGGAAGTTCCATTCAGAAAGTTTCTTCTTGAGAATGGCTACTTTGTGTCCAAGAGGATGCTTCCCTGATAACTACAATCTTAATCTCTTAAAATCTAGAGTCAACCATTACCTATCCTACATATCTTCATATCATTATCCCCTCCACAATAACCTCATTCAGTAACCATCTATCTTGAGGAGCTCTTGGGCCTTAAATTGGGTGAATAATAGTAAAAAAAAAAAAATCTCATGATATGAAAAACTAGTTGTCATTTACCTTGGCTCTGGTTCTGCAAGTCCTCGTGCCTGGAGAATGGACACCAACAAACCCATTGGATTTTCAACATTCCAGATTTCATTTACGTCTTTGCCCACAAGGTGAGGAAGAATGAAATGGTTAACAAATCTCTCTGCTCGGGCTATTCCCTAGAAAGACAAAAACAATGAAAAATGAGTTTGAGTTTTGTTTAACAGCATATCAACCTCTGTGGGTTATTTAATGCCAAAAAGATGGGGTTATAGTGAAAAGGTTGATTTAGTTAGATTTTGATGAAAACAAAAAAAATTTTTTTTTATTTTCTTTTATTTTAGAAAACTGAAGATGTCTTCTAGTTTTGTATTAAAAAATGTATTGCTGGTAATAATTTTTTTTCCTTCAAAAATGTGTCATGGTAATAATTTTTTTCCTTCAAAAATGTATTGTTGGTAATATTTTTCTTTGAAAAATGTATATTTTTCTATCATTTCTATTTTTATGTATATATTTCTATAAAAGTCTATTTTTATACTTTCATAGTGTTTTGACCCTAGTTTGGAGGTTAACTATTTGCCCACAGCTAGGACCCTAACAGGTGCTATCACTCCAGGTCAAGGTGGACCTGGGAACAACAGCAATTAAGAAGTGGTTCCATGGTCCTCACAACCTCCCAATCAGAGGCCTTGCTGCTGGATGTAGTTTACTATCATACCCAGGACCAAAAGAAAAATGAGTTCCAAATTCAAAGCTCAATAGCAATAAATAAAACCCAATATGTTAATTGAACTGTGAGAAATTAGGACACTTTAAATTATTTGAATTATACAAGCACAAATAATATGCTGTATATCTCCGTAATAAGGTGACCTCCGGATAAAACAAGGTAAAAAAAATATGGCAAAGTTTTATGAATTTATTCTATACCTGTAGTATAAGAATATAGTATAACTGCTTATTGATTATGTAAAGCTAATATTATTGGAAATGTTGTTACATATCCTTAGAAATTCAAAATAAACAAACCGATCCTATATCATAATTTTACTAGTTTTCGATCATAATTTAAAACATACCAGTACAGAGTTGTATTAAAAAGTGTTTGATACAATTATTTTGTAGAGCTTTTAAATATTTTTTTCATTTGTAAACAAGTTATTATGCGACCTAGGTTTCTACCATGTCGTGTCTACAGGTGATTTACAATAACTGATTTTACCGTTTTTTTTTTTTTTTAAAGAACTCTTATGTAACGGGGATTTTTTATGAGCACGCAATTATCAAAAATTAGAAGTTATAACATTTTCGTCCCTGGTTGTATGACTCTAATAGGTATTTTATGGTATGATTGCACTTATTCATAATTATAACTTGTAATTTTTTAAAAAATTTTCATAAAAAATCCCCGTTACATGAGGATCCTTAAAAAAAAAAAAAAAGACAGTGTGTGTGTGTCTCTGTGCATGTCAATGGGTGTACAAGTGTTAATCTATGTCTGCGTTTGTATGAAAGGCGTCACGACGACAAATATTCCTCCCAATTTTCATCCCACTTCCACAAAAATTCATCAATATATGCATCACTACATATATCGCATATTTTAAATAAAAAATTAAATCAGTCAAAGCATGAAACCCAGGACCACAAACTTACACCCATCTAACTAAATATCTATCTCTCTATCTATCTATACATACACAAATGCGCATATATATATATATATATATACATACATACATATAACCATACAAAAGCATACATACATGTAAGACATACACACACATACAAGTAATGCATACATAGACATATATATCAGCAAGTAAAGGAAATATCACTATGTCTACTAGTACAAAGGAACAGATGTACACTTTATATATTTAGACATTAATTTGCCTGTATTTGATGGGTACCTTCATCCGACTTGGACGCTCCAATGAATTCCTCCAGGTACACAATCCGGCACATATCAACACAATAACATTCGGCAAGCACCCAACCCAACACCGACTGTCAACCTATACAGCCATGAGGAATCTACTTCGACATCGATTATCGCACCAATACTCAACAGAGCCCAAACCAGTACAAACCATCCGAAAAATATCAATAAAATAAAAATGTTATTAAGAATGTTATAGCGTAAACTTTTGGAACAACTTTATAAATGATGTTAAATCCCGAGATGTTTCACACACAGTAAAAAGATTTCAAGAAATACAGCTTATTTTGTATTGTTTTTTTACAGTAAGGTTCACTCGTCATAAAGACCAAGTGCCACTCAAGGTAGAGTTGTTCTGTGTAATAATTCTAACCATAAGTTTGATTTAAAGAAGAAAGTTTTAATTAAAAGGCAAATTCATTTATATTTCTGACTCTTCTTGATTTTTATTTTATTTTAATTTTAGTAAGGTTCACCCTGTACAATGTCTAGTGACGACTCAAGTTACAGGGTTACATTAAGGGGGTCATTTATATGGATAGGATGCAAAGATAACATTTAACTCTAGACATGAACAGGTTAAGATTGTAGTCATCGGGGAAACAATCTCCATAGGGCAGTGGTTTTGCATGAAGAAGTTATTTCTCTCTGATGAAATATGGAGTGAACATGGGTGGTTGCTACAATGTCAAAAACATGGCAGGTTCTGAGCTTGAAAGTTAGACCTGGCGGCACCAAGGAACATAGTTCAGTGAAATAATTCCAATAAAGAATTCTATGAACACAAAAGAGATTTTACAAAACACAATCCATTAGTTGTTCTTTGTAGTAATTTTGACCATAATTTTGATTTAAAGAAACTTTTAATTGAATATATTTATTAAACCTAAATTTTATAGAAAGTGCATTAATTTCCACGTTATCCAAAGTAAATTTATATCTAGTAACTGATATAGAAAAAAAAAAAAAAAAAAACAGAACAGTAACAGCACTGTTCTGAATTTTTATCTATTTTTTTTTTAAATTAAGGACTGACAAGGGTAAAGTGAGAAGCAGGGCCCATACAGAGATCCTATTTACCCATCCACAAAGCCATTTCTATGACCAAACTACTCTTCCTTGCTGGCCAAAAGGCATTCATCAATAATTTAGCTAACAAAATCTGGAATACACAGAAAAAAAATATATCGGACAGCTTCTTGATGAAAAGGAATGGTACAAATGTCAGGAAATGTAATCACATATAAATTCTATTTTAAATATCTGTTTCAAGATGAAGTGAAGTCTAGCATAAAAAAAAGATAAGTTTTAGCTTTCTACTGGCTGGTAAATGAAGAATATCACTTAATAAGATTCGGGAAAGGCGCTACTTTAAGATTAAAAGACTTTCATCTGGAAACTTTAAGATCAGACGCACAATTTTGGAATGTTGCCTCAATTAAAATGAACAAAGTTTAAGAAATATCAGGTTAGGAGAACGAAACTGATATTTATTCTACGCAAAATACAGAATTAGACATTCAAGCCATTAATGTTTCAAATAGTGAGGATAAATGGGTAGTGTAGTAACCTATAATTAATATAGGATATTTTGTTTTTTTTATAAATCTATAATAGTAGACTGTTATTATATATATGTAAAAATATACTCAGTTATGATCTGAGATTAAACCATATATATATATATATATATATATATATTGCAGAAAGTTCAGATTTAAGAAATGAATTAACAACCAAGATATATTAATACAAGTATCTATTAAAAATAATGTTCATATATATATATATATATATATATATATATATATACACACACACACACACACAAAAGAAAATCAGCAGTTTAAATAAAAAGTCTACTTATGATCCTACACTGGGAAAAGAAAAGTGTTTCATACCCTGCATGGAGGTAGAACTTCATATTTTTTTAAACTGATTTTCATTGAAACAGTGACCCACTACAACTATTAGTTTCATGCATGTTGTTTTCTTCAGGTGGAAGATTGTGCACAGTGCACATGAAACCTAGTAGTTGTGGTTAGTCACTCATTCAGCAGAAATCAGTTTCAAAATTATATATATATATAAATACAGGTTTAATTGAATAATATAGACAAGTTCTGTCTATTTTGTGTAAGATCCTTTTGTATGATCTGATTAGCTTGATAGTGTTGTCATGGAAAGACGACAAGAAATCGCAATAATTGTTGATTTTTTTATCAGGTCTGAGCTTCCGGCTTACATAAGCCATTATCAAAGGATGAACATTTAATATACAGTGAACATAGAACATTTAAATTATTAACAAAGTGGAGTTATACAGAGAAAATTAAGCAGGTCCATTTTTTGCGTCACACGTGGCTGCAGGCCGAGAAGGAATGGTGGTAGTGGGTTTTTGGTCAAATGAGAGTATAGTGGCATGAGAAAGGATCTTACACAAAATAAATAGACAGAACTTGTCTATATTATTCAATGAAACCTGTATTAATGAAAAATTGCTGCCAAAATACACACAATATATCAGAATTTCATGCATACACAATCCTCAGGTACATTTTTCCATCTGAATTTTTATTTTAGGTATTAGCATAATATATATATATATATATATATATGCGAGGGATAAACTGTCGTCTAAATAAAACAAAAATAAAAATAACTGACATCTCATTTTATAAAGACATATTTACCAAAATTACACAAAAATATCTTGAAATAACAAAAAGTAAATTTAATCGATAAAACCGCTATTAAAAAAGCTTCAACTAGATGACTTGAAAATCTCTTGCATTTCTTCTGGACAGTCTCCTTGTTCAAGCTGGTGAATTCTGCCACCATAATTCTTGCCTTCAGTTCATTTTTGTGGCTACAAGGAGTTTTGTTAGTTTCTCGCTCAACTGCACCCCACACACAATAATCAAGGGGGTTGCAATCTGGAGAGTTAGGTGGCCAGATACAGGGTAGATGTGATTGCAGAAATTGTCTTGACAGCCATGACTAGGTTCTCCTGCTTGTGTGGCATGCTGCCAGAAATAGAGTCTTCTAGCAGCCAGCCTCTTGACCCAGCACTTGATGTAGGCCTCTGTGTTAAGTTTGAGTATCTTACTAACAGATTTGGGAGTTCTTTTCTTATCAGAATGATAAGTGTGAGTTTTCTAGTCTGCTGTACCTTCGTAATCACCATTAGACTCATCCAACTCTTTCCAAATCCTCTGCACTGTTCTCAGATTAATACACATACACTCTGAAATGCTTGTCTTAAAGCTAACAGCATGAATGCCAAGCAGTACAGCATGCCAATTCCAAATTTCTAGTGAAACAAATTGCATCATGGTGGTCTTTTTCCTTGCAGATGGTGCCCAACTGACCCTACTATACTGTGCAGTTGACAAAATTCAAAAGCAAAAAAAAAAAAAAAATACATGAAAAAATTAAAAATGGCGACAATTTACCCATCGCTACCTGTATATGTGGAGAAGTTTGCCACTTAACTGAGCAGAGTCATGCTGACTTCAAAGTTTCATGAAGGCACCACTATGAGGTCCTCACTTCCCATGGCTTTTTTTTTCAAACTTCGAAGTCAGCATAACTCTGCTCAGTTAATTGATCAACTTCTCCATATTAATCCTATCAAAGTTCTATCTTTATCTTGATATCGAGCACTTTACAACAGAAAACCTACCTACCAAAATATCTTTTTGATAAACAACAATCTTAGTTCTAAGTATCATCACAATTCAACACACTGTGTGTGTGTGTGTGTTTATATGGTGGGGTGTCAACGTTTTCTCATTTTTTTTCAATTGGATCGGATGGACTAAACGATCGTCTGGTTCACACTCCACCCACGTCTATGGAACGGGTGAGGGGGCTCATCCCTTGTTCCCTGTTTAGGATGTGGTTTCCGGCTTTCTCTTTTCCATTCTTTTTACCCTGATGTAGCCCCCTGCGCATCAGTGGCGTTATCGCCTTGCTTGGGGTAATATGATTAAAAAAAAAAAAAATATATATATTCAAACAAAGAAAACGCATTTATAAACCTAACCACCCATAATTAATACACTAACATTCGAACTACCATAGAATAATAATAAAAAACACTTTACACATAAATATTAATTAACGTATTCATTTTAATCCTTCTCAGAATCTTAAAAATTTTGGTTAAAAATCCTTGTTTCACATCAACATAGCAAGTATGGATGTCCATACACAGCATTATCAGAAAATAAAAGACATAAATATAAAAAAGGTAATGTTGGCAATTTTCTAGCATTCAGTTAGTTAAGTGCCATACGTGATACACTCTTGGGCGATCATGTCTCGAAAGAGACATGACTGACTGGGCAGAAGATTTTCTATCCTGCTCTTTAAACTATAGCTGAATGGAAGAAGAGATGTATTATATTAATCAGTAGTAATTAGTGGGGGATCAGTTTATTACTTCATAACAATGGAAAATCGATTCCCCACTTTATGCCCAGTAGAAGACTTAAATCATGTTTCCAACTATTATATTCAGTCAGGCAGTTAAGTGCCATACGTGATACACGCTTGGGCGATCATGTCTCGAAAGAGACATGACTGACTGGGCAGAAGATTATCCCGCAGTAGGTTGCCATTGCTTTCTGCAGTAGACTGGTTGCCAACCAAGGCTATAGAATCCAATCTGTCCTGTTATTTAACCCATAACTGGAAGGAATAGACGGATTAATACCTTTCCCAAGGGTATTTGCGCGTAAGTGAATGCAATGAATTCGGCTGGAATTCAAACTCTGCTCCGCGATTTTCTAGCATTACAGAGTAGTTAAAAGAATTATATAAGAAAACAAAAACATTCACATTATATTAATCAGTAATTGTTGCAGTTATGTAATTGGAGTAGATAGACTAAACTATCGCCCGGTTCACACACCACCCACGTCTATTGAACAGGTTAAGAGGCTCATCCCTTGTTTCCTGTTTAGGATGTGGTTTCCGGTTTTCTCTTTTCCAATCTTTTCACTCCTATGTAGTCCCCTGCACATCAGTGGTGTTACCACCTTGCTCGGGGTGATATGATTAAAAAAAAAAATGTTCCTTTTAGAAAAAATCCCAAACATAAGTTTATCAATAGAGTTGTCAACACCTCAGAAAAGCACCCACTTAAGGGTTAAAAATTTTTTTTCTATGATATTTTTGACTAAAATTAAGTAATATTTGTTTCACATCAGATTAATTAAATTTCAAATCAGGTAATATTTCTCAAATAAAGTTTCAGTATATTTTATTTTTGAAAGATTTCTTAATAAATTATGTTGTGTTAACAAAATTTGTCAATATTGACAATTTTAGCATTTTTAATGATAATAAAAAAATACTCATACCAATCAATTTGAATTCAGTTTGAAATACAGCAAAGTATTTTGCTTATTGAAAATATTAAGTTTAATACAGGAGCATGAAATTGAAAAAGATTTCATTTTAAAATATTAATTTTAAACTTTAGGTACGTTTCTTTGGCGGTATCTATTTATAAGTCAATCAGTTAAATGTCATACGTGATACATGCTTTGGTGATGAGTTCTTTCGATTCATGATTGACTAGGCAGAAGATTTTCCTGCAGTTAGTTGCCATTTCTTTCTGCAGTAGACTGGTTGTTAACCAAAAATACAGGACCCATGTAATGAATTTAACTAGAATTTGAACTCGGCTCTCTGATTTCTCTCTCTGAGCCAATATTCATTATGTCACAATGCACATTCTTTGTTGCAGAGGCTGCATTTATGTTTTGTTTCTGGTCTGTTGGAGCTGTCACTTTGCTTTCTGCAAACCCGTCTCTCCATGGCGACTTGTGTCAACTGCTCCTGCCTTGATTTGAGTTGTTGGACCAGGGTTCCTTCCTCTCCATTTGGACTGGTTCACTGCTACGCTCTCTCATGACTCTGTGTTGATGCCCTCAACTTTCCTATCACGATACCACAGTTGTGGCCGCTCAGTGGGTCTTCTTCCAGAGGCCAGATCTCCATACAGGAGGTCTTTTGGAATGCGACCGTATGGCACGCAATGGAGATGGCCTAGCCAGCGGAGTCTGCGCTGTTTAAGATGACTTCCAACTCCAGACAGCTCCTTCGTGTGCAAACTGACTGCTATCCTGCTTCACACAAGTGTCACCATCGAAGAATATATATATATATATATATATATAACTTAAATTTAGTGTATCGAGGCAGCAGATAATTTTCTGAACACATACGATTAAATATAAGAGATAATGAATGTCTATTATGTTTAATCATGAGCCGTTCTAAACATTGTATTTTGGCTTTAATTTCAGGTGAAAATAAAGACAAAAATTCTCCGACATTTGGATAATTTTTTATTAAGTTGGTTCTAAGCTTTCAGCTCACATAAGCCATCTTCAGAGAGGTTACAAGGGCGTTAACATAAAAACATCCATCATCAAAGATGATTTCATCTTGTGTTGATATAAGACATTGCTAAGCAATGATAACAGTTACCAAAAATAGCAAAAATAATAAAAAATTATAAAAATTATCCAAATGTTGGAGAATTTTTGTCTTTATTTTCACCTGAAATTAAAGCCAAAATATGATGTTTAGAACAGCTCATGATTAAACATAATAGACATTCATTGTATCTTATATTTAACAGTATATGTTTAGAAAATTATCTGCTGCCTCGTTACACTAAATACATGTTTGTGTGGACATGATTACTAGAGGTAATGTGTGTTTTTTGTTGTTTCCAAATCTGACACAAGCTGCCATGGAGAGGCGGGTCCACAGAAAGCAAAGTGAGAGCTCTGACAGACCAGAAACTGAACATAAAAGCAGCTTCTGCAACAGAGACTGTCACTCCCACATCGGCTTCTATAATCACAGATGTCGATGCTTCAAGCCACGCAGACAACTAGGATGATACCCATGGTCAACCTCGACCAATGAAGGCCTAAATTTATACGTTATGTTTTGTTGAAGTTATATTTTGGAATACAGTTTGATTTCTTTCATAAAATTGTAGAATATTATATGGATTAATGTCATGAAAGATTTTTTTTTATGGGTGTTGTTTTGTTGGTTGATTTTGTTTAACTGCATACCAACATCTCTATGGGTTATTTAATGCTGAAATCTAAATAATTTGAATGCAATTTTATGACTTCAACTACAAATAAAATATATTGTTGGTATTTTACTATAAAAATGTATTGTTGGTATTGTTTTTTTTATATATTTTTTTTTAATCGTATCACCCCGAGCAAGGCGGTAATGCCACTGATGTGCAGGGGGCTACGTAATAGTGAACAGATTGGAAAAGATAAAGCCGGAAACCACATCCTAAAGCCGGAAACCACATCCTGAAGCCGGAAACCACATCCTGAAGCCGGAAACCACATCCTACAAGGGATGAGCCTCTTAACCTGTTCAATAGACATGGGTGGAATGTGAACCAGGCGATAGATCTATCTACTCCAATTGAAAAAAAAAAAAACCAAATATAAAAAAATATTGCTGACATCTTCACCATAAAAATGTATTTTTATACTTTCATAGTTTTTTGTTGGGGAGGGTGCTCACTATTTACTGGGACCCTAACAGGTGCAACCACTCCAGGTTAAGGTGGACCTGGGGACAACAGCCATTTCACACTCTTCAATGATCTCCTAATCAGAGGCCTTGCAATTGTCATACTAAAGACTATTTTTTTTTAGTTTAATCAACAAATAAAAAAAAAAACGGCATTTCAAGAAATTAACTGAAATTGTGATTTTGAGTTTAATGAAGTCTATTTTTGACCTTTAGAAAAGTCACAGGTGACAAAATAACTCCCCATGACCTTTGATTTAAATGCATACTTATCTTCTTTCGGATGCTGTTATAAACTCTCGTGTCAGCTCAGAAAGCTATCTAATTACAAGACACTTTGACCGAGCTTTGTTTTCACGTTTTGTTATCTGAAAATGTTTAAACTTTTATTTATTTATTTTTAAGTGTATACAGACAAAAAAAGTGTCAAGGAATAAGCACTCTTTAGTATCAGGAGACAGAAAAGTTGTAAGTTAAAAAATTATTTCAATTTTACAGAAATTATCAGGAGCAAAAGTAAAAATGAAAATTAAATATATTTAGTTTTATATGTTCATTATTATTATTATTATTTTTTAAATAATAATAATAATAATAATAATAATAATACCTAGGGAAATCTGTCATATGAACATTTCTCTTATTAATAATTTTGAATATTCATTAGATAATGTAATTTTATTTATGGTAACTATTTTTGGCAATTGTCTTACTCAGTGTCCGTCATTTGATATGTTTAGAAAAGGACCCTTTTATCATGATTGACATCATTTCTTGGTCTTTTGGCTGAGATCAAAGTGTAGTGTCTGTTCTTATCAACTTAACCTGATTCTCTCTCTGCAACTTCAATCTTCCCTGAAAGAATAAATTTCATTATGTGAAACCATACAGTATCTTTTCCCCTCTTTCAATGCAATCAAACCAGAAGAGCTCATTAGTTATGGGATATCATAGCAGTCATGCAAACTAACAAAGAGAGGAACAGGTACAATTATAATAAGGTGATTGTTATCTCGCTAGAAAAATTATTACTGTGTAGTGAGTTCGATCCTCACTGGGTGCCTCAAACTGTCCGCTTTGTGCCACAACTGAGCTATGCTTAGAAAATCTATAAAATAAAGTTGCTTGAGAAAATTACAAACTATTCAGATTTGAAAGATGAGATGACAAGATTGTTTGGAATGCGGGAAGGGAATGTCAAGGTGATTCCAGTGGTGATTGGAGCACTAAGATCGATACCATTAAAACACTGTGGCATCCTTGACCATCTTGAAGTAATCTAATCCAGCGTGTATATATAAGAGCAAAAATTTCCTGAATCCGGCTTGAAGGCTGGGGTGTGTGTGCATGTATTCTGATCTTGTATTTACTCATTTCTTTAGCAAAATGAGGGAGGTACTACTGCAGGGTTGGAATCTCCAGCATTAAGCTTCTTTGAAAATATTTACCATGGATTGCCAGAACAGAAAAACAGTCCAGAGGATAAGAACAGATACTACACTCTGATGCTAGCCCAACTCTGATCTGCCATCTCCCTAACTTCCAACTGTAATAGAATCTGACACACGATCAGTTTAATGTGGCGGGGTCAAATATACATACTTAGGGCAAAAATTGCTTAATCTCAGTGGCAATCCCACTGTCACCAGTATAAACCAATTCTCCCTCTTTTGTGCAGTAAGGAAGGTGATGCAAGGTGATTGAATTCCATGGAATTAGACTTACCCCATAATTTTAAAAGGAAGAGAGACGAGAACAAATTCTACACTTTAATTCTAGCTCAAAGTCTGTTTCAAGGTAGTCAAACTTTTGACAAACATTTTAAGAAAATAAACTTTGATCTCAACCATAGGCCACAGGTGATACACTCTGATCTTAGGCTGAAGTACTGACTCATAAGCATGTCATTTTTGATGGGTACTATGCTAGTAAAGACTTACAATTGCATCAATTATTTTCTTCTTTTAGCTCAGCCTGACATAGAAAAAGATAGTGAACTTTTTGATAGCAAATGAGCGAAGCCTCACAACCAGACAAAGGGGGAAGGGGATGTTTCAGCTAGTTACTGGGTGGGGTTGGAAGTAAAGAAGTAGACATGACAGACAGGAAAACAGGACATAGCAATACTCGTGATTTGCCATGGTAACATGCAGGTGACATTTTGAGGCAGACAAAACAGAACTGATACAAGCAACAGAGAGACATAATTGAAAAGTCTCGTAAAAAAAAAAAAAAAAAAAAAAAAAAAAATTAACAACAGGTGCAAGTTAAGTATTCTACATCTCCCACCCCCTAGAAAGGGGGGTTAAAAAAAAAAAGAATAACATATTTTAAATTAAAATTAGTAAATTTTTAAAAGTTAAATTATGTAAACAGGGAATATATTAAAACCAGACGTTTTTCTTTTTTAATTTTCTTGTTGATGGTTTTGCATCTTTTACTACTTAATATATTGAGGCCAATCTTTGCTGAATGTCCCCCCCACCCAGCACCCACAAAAAAGTTAACATGTCTGGGTTATATTTGAAGCTAGGCAGCTCAGTGTGGGGTAATGGTTATTAAGACTAGGCTTACTGAGACTTATCATTAGGTATTTAGTTCAATCCTAACCAGGTGCCTTTCATACAAAATTTGACATGAAATAACCCAATAAGTGTGAACATGTCATAAATGTACCAACCTAACCCATATCTGACATTATTGCCCAGACATCATTTAGTATCCCTGCTAGTTATCATCCTCAATTCAATCATCAAACCATGTAATAATTATCAATGTGTATTTATATATTTCCTGTCCCATCTTTTTTTATTTCATAATCAATTCACCCCAAGCAAGACACTAGTGCGCAGGGAGGTACAGTGAGAGAATAAAAAAGCTACAGGGGATATCAAAGAAAAGATAAGAGATGGATGGAAATCAAGGAGATATAAGATGGCAACGGACGTTGCATTTAAACTTTTGGAGATTGTAGCTATCAGGGAAGCAAGCAAATGAAAGTAAGTTCCACAATTGTGAAGTATGAGAAAAGAAACTGTAAGAGTAGAAGGTGTAGTTACCTTTAACTATTTCAAGAATAAAAGGGGTGGGACCTTGATGCCAATCTAGTAGCACGAGTAAATACATGTGGTTGGGGTACAAGGGAAAAAAAGCTTGTCAGAGTAGTTACCATGAAAATACTTGTAGAAAAGACAGAGGGAAGCCACATCATGTCGATGAGAAAGTGGCTGAGGATTAGCAGCTAAGTCAGGATCGATTACATTGCAGATCCTCCTTTGGATTTTGTTGAGAAACTCAAGATGAATAGCAGGAACACTCAACCAGATATAGCAACAGTATTCAATGCACAGATGAATGGTAGATCTATAAATGTGCAAAATGGATTCTGACAAGAAAAAAAAATCCTTTGCTTGACAGAATGAACCAGTTTTCATAGCAGTAGATAAAGCTATCAATTCAATTAGTCATTCCATTTGAGATCATTTGAGAGGGTGAGGCCAAGAAGGTGCAGTGTGTTGCTTTCTAGGAAACAAGTGTCATCCATTCTGATAGTAAGCAGGAATGTTTCTCAATGGTAGTTAAAGAAGAGCAGCTTCATTCTGTATTGGGAAGAGAAATAAATCCACTTAAGTTAGTAAGTTTATAAATGGTTACTTCCCTTAGGTGTTTTAAAAATATCTACTTTTAGACAAAATTAATTCCCAAGCAAAATGAAACATTTAATTAATCAGTTCCTTTATTTCTACATTCCTTAGATTGCAGTCTTATTTGTTCAAGCCTTTCAATGTGAGGCACTCAGATACCTTTGTTTATTAAGTGATCATGATTTTCACAACTTACTGTCCTTTGTAGCTATTAGTAAATCTTGTCTTTTCACCATCTCTCCTAATCCCTGTCCTGCCAACAATTTACACAAGCTCAATAGGTAAGTTATGTGATACTTTCCTCTCTTCTGTCCATCTTGCTTTCAATATATACTGTGAGTATCAAATTTTCCAAGCTCTCCTTCCTTAAGTGCCCTTTTTGATTCTATTTTCTATCAAAGTTCATCATTGCTCATTAAATTGACTGGTCTGATCAAAAATGTATTGGGAATATTGTAGATAGCATTTATTAGACTTTCCACATTTGTTAGAATTAAAAATACTGTTTTTTAGGAAAGGAGTCCTGTTCATAATATAAATACAGTGTCAAATTGATCCCTGACTTTTAAAAGATTTACCTGTACTTTTTGTTTATAAATGTCAACTTTGAAACTCGGTTTCAACCTACTTACCAGTCACCGACCACAACTTTACCAAATTCTCTAGGATACAGGCAAATATTATCTGTTCAGCTTTGATCAATAAAAAGAATTTAGTTGGCCATTTGTTATTGTCAGTCTGTTTCAATTTAATTATGATTGGTTAAATGTTAGCTTAGTTTGGGTGTCCCTCAAAAGCTTTTTAGTTTTCAGATAAAATTGGCTATTACATAATTTTCTCACCAGGCAAAAAGCAAAGGAACAATGTTTGCATAGTAAATTTACAGTAAAGTTGAAGTATAAAATAGGTAGGACTTTTCTTTTTTTTTTTTAATCATTTCACACCAAACAAGGTTGGACTACCACTAGTGCGCAGAGGTTTACAGTGAGAGAAAAGAATGGGTAATGAAGAGAGGATAAAAGATGAATGAGATTCAAGTAGATAAAAGATAGCGATTGATGCTACATTTTAATTTTTGGAGATTGTAGCTATCGGGGAAGTGAGTAAACAGAAGAGAGTTCCACAGGTGGGAAGTGCAAGAAAAAAAACTTTTGAAGTAGAAGTGGTGGTTACATTTAACTATTTCAACAGTAAAAGGATGGGACCTAAATGCCAATCTAGTAGCGCACTTAAATTCATGTAGTCGAGGTACACAGGTAAAAAGCTTGTCATAGCAGTTGCCATGAAAATATTTGTAGAAAAGGCTGAGGAAAGTCAAGTGTTGGTGAAAAAGTAACTGAAAGATGGCTGCCAATTCAGGATTGATTATATTCCAGATCTTTTTTGGATTTTGTTGAGGACCTTGAGATGAACAGCAGGAGCACCCAACCAGATATGACAAAATGTTTCAATGCACAGACAAATGGTAGATTTATAAATTTGCAAGATGGATTCTGATAAGAAAAACTTTCTAGCAGTAGATGCAGCTATAGACCAGATGTAATCATTCTACTTCAGGCTGGTTGTTAAAGTGAGGCTAAGGAGGCAGTGTGTGGCTCTCCAGGAGCATGTTGATGGCGGGCATGAAAGTTTCTCTATAGTGGTTAAAGGAGAGCAGTTTTGTTTTGGAGGCATTCAAATTTTCCTGCAGTAGGTTGCCATTACTGTCTGCAGTAGACTGGTTGCCAACCAAGGCTATAGAACCCAATCTGTCATGCTATTTAAGAGGGAAGAGATGGATTAATACCTTTCCCAAGGGTATTTGCACATAAGTGAATGTAACGAAATGGAAACAAAAAGGACATCAATGTTTAACATCGGGAAGAGAGTTGAAATTTCTAGGGTACATAATGAGGACAAAGAGCTTGGAAAATTTGATACTCACAGGACAGATTGAAAGCAAGAGGGACAGATGAAAACAAACCATAACCTACCTAGCTAGGTTGAGTAAATTGAATAGAAAAAAAAGCTTAGGTGAGATAATAAAAAGAATTACAAAGCACAGGAAATTGTGGAGAGCCATGATCAAAGAAGACCAAGACATAAATTATAACATTTTACGCAGATATATTTTACAGTGATGCACACAAAATAAGAAATACGTATCTGGTTGACAATTTTAGAAATAATCGAAGGCATAAAAAGACTCGAGCTTATTATATATATATATATATATATATAGATAGGAAAAACTGCTAAAAAGTTGTAAGTTTAAAAATGTATTTTTTTGACAGTATTTGTTTATTTCTATTATTATATTTTATCTTTCAGACCGTCCTCGGCCCTTCATCAGAAACAAATATATATATATATATATATATATATATATATATATATATACACAAGAAAAATCGCAAGATCGCCAAGACCTACCGCGGTTTCGCACAACGGCTTTTTTTTCCCCCTCGTTGTCCAAAGCTTTATAGCCGAGGGCGATAATGGAGTTAGATTCTGCCGGTTATTCGTGGTTCTTAAAAATTACTTGTGTAACATTTTAAGATTTGAATACGTACAGAGTCAATTTTATTATTATTATATATATATATATATATATATATATATATGCGTGTGTGTGTGCATTTGAGATAAAAATACCTTGACGAATTACTTCAATTTTTACCGATATTGGGAAAATGGTAAGCTGCGACATATTTTCCTATTCCCCACATTAGACATTCTAAAACCTATAATTAACAACACATTCCATTTACCCAAATTGTCAGAGTTTCATACCAGAAACAATTTCCAAAATTTGATACAGGCTGAAAACAAAGTTTGCCTGTAAAAAAAAAAAAAATATTTGTTTATACTTCTTTGATGAGGTAGTATTTACATTATTCAGATTATTTTCCTCATCTTTATTGCCATGTTTACAATGCTTCAGCTGTGATACACTCCGACCTTCTTCAAGATATATAGGCGTTGGTTGGTCCCAGTGACTTGATCCAAAGAGCTGTGAGTTCAATTCCATGCTACAGCAGTGGTGAACAAATAACTTAGTTTAAGTTTTGCTTAACAGTATATCAACCTCTGTGGGTTATTTAATGCCAAAAATTTAGGGTTTTAAAAGACTTTTTTTAATGTTCGGCTATCATGAAAAGGTTGATTTTGTCAGATTCTAATGAAAATTTTTGTTTTTATTCCTTTTTATTTTAGAAAACTGAAAATATCTTCTAGTTTTGTATTCAAAAATATTTTGCTGAGAATAATTTTTTTTCTTTCAAAAATGTGTTATGGTAATAATTTTTTCTTCAAGAATTTATTGTTGGTAATATTTTTCCTTCAAAAATGTATATTTTTCTATAAAAGTCTATTTTTATGTATATATTTCTATAAAAGTGTATTTCTATACTTTCATGTTTCGACCCCAGTTTGGGGGTTAACTTTTTACCCATAGCTGGGACCCTAACAAGTGCTACCACTCCGGGGTCAGGGTGGACCTGGGAACAACAGCAATTAAGAGGTGGTCTCATGCTCCTCACAACCTCCCAATCAGAGGTCTTGCTGCTGGATGCAGTTTACTGTCATGCCCAGGACCAAATAACTTAGAGAGTTAAGTTGAAGGAAAATAACTTCATAGCTACCAGAAGTGGCATCGCACATGGAATAATAATGACATACCCC
The DNA here is from genome assembly GCA_037127315.1 of Ascarosepion bandense. Classification (NCBI taxonomy): domain Eukaryota; kingdom Metazoa; phylum Mollusca; class Cephalopoda; order Sepiida; family Sepiidae; genus Ascarosepion; species Ascarosepion bandense. Next base: position 250,190 of record JBBBDQ010000126.1, on the reverse strand, counting down.
AGTGATCGAAATAAGGGGTTCAGTTCAAAATTCCTAGCACCTGAAGAAGCCAGGGCATACAATGGCCGAAATGTCGTAAACATGGAAATAAAGATGAGGATAATAGTTGAAACAATGTAAATAATGTAAAAACAAAATGGTTTATCAAAAGGATAGATATTCCCTTGATGCTGCTATTCATATTTACTTTCCTGGCACTTTTTATTGCTTTAAAGAACTATTTTTAAAATTTTAATAAAATTTAAACATATGAAACTGTATTTATGCATTTTTGTTTTTGTTCAGGTATTGGCAACAAAATACATGTTGAGAATCCTTTATCCAAAATTCTTGGGACTGGATTCGATTTTCAGATTTGGGGATACAGGCTATTTAATTTGAATATACCATCTATAAATGGATCAGCTTGAAAATGGAACCTAAGCTTAAACATGATATCCCTTTACATTTTATAACACAGCTTATAGATATAACCTGAAGAATGAAGGATTTTTGAGAGCGACTGTCATTTTTCTTATAACTATCTGGGAATGGTCATTGGTTAAAAAGTATGGAGTGCAGTATTAAAAAAAAATTATTAGTAAATCTGTGTAATTTATGTAGATCCTGCTAGTAATAAACAAATTGTTTTAAAGTAAATCGGTTTTAAAAAAAGACACACAATCTTCAATTTTTAGTCAATACTTTGAAATATGAATAGAATAAGTAAAGAACAGGTAAGAAAAAAGGGTCTTTAATCTAACGTTTCACTTTAACAAGATTCTTCAGAGATTTTCTTTTAAAGACAAATGATTTAAATAATTTTTTTAAATTAAAAAAAATCTACAGAGACAGTAATGATTCAAAAAATTTATTAAAAATTAAAAAAAATTTTTTTAAACCATTCGTCTTTAAAAAATCTCTGAAGAAGCTTGTTAAAATGAAATATGTTAGATTAAAGATATTTTTTTCCTACCTGTTCTTTAATTATTCTATTCATCTTGTTGAATTTCAATCCATATATTCAACTCACTTTGAAATATATAGGGTGGTCCCAAAATTTTGGTTTACACAGACTACCAAAAAAAATGTATACACACGTAAAGAAAGGAAAAAACTTGTATAGATATTCTAATACTAAATTTATTCAGACATCACAAGATTAATACATGTTACTTTTGGACTCTACAATCATAAGAGATGCTCAAAATGGTGACCTATAGCTTCCAGACATTTATTAGTATAGTGAACTACTACTTGGGCAACACTGACCAAAGTGTCCACGGTATTGCTGCACATGCATTTTCAATTTCTTGTATAGAATGCAGCATTAAGAAATTGCCCCTGAACTGCAAGTGATCTTTTGGAACAAAAATCTTTTTTTTAATAATTATAATCATTTTGTAATATAAAGGTGGTGGTAGTCTCCTTCAGGTCTGCCAAATATTCTTAAGATCTAAAAATATTTTCTCGCTTTAAATAACCTTAATAAGATGTAGAAAATGAATGAATCAATATATAAATATGTATATTAAGGTTTTAATTGGAAAGCCCCTTTTGGAATGGAAAGATGACTGTGTTGATGACAAAGAAAACTTCAGGGACTTTTAGAAAAAAGTAGAAAAAGAAAGCAAAAAGAAAGGACTAAGAATCATTTGTAAGAAAAAAAGTATGGCTATTCGCAAGACACATATAAATCTACCATCCGTCTGTGCATTGAATACTGCCGTAACATCTGGTTGGGTGCCCCTGCTATTCATCTTGGGCTTCTTGACAAAATCCAACGAAGAATCTATTGTAATGGATCCCAACCTGGTAGCTCAACATAAGTCACTTTCTCACCAATGTAATATGGCTTCCCTCTGTCTCTTCTACAAATAATTTCACGGCTTCTTGGGACTGAAATTGCATTGGTTGTCAGATTTTTTCAGATTTTGGAATATAGGCTATTTAATTTGTATATCTAAACTTATTTATAAATGGAACTTTGTCTGTGTGTGTGTGTGTGTGTGTGTGTGTGTGTGTGTCCATTACCTATAGACTGCGAAACGGCTGAACTGATTTTCTTGAAAATTTACACAGTTGTACCATAAGCGTCTGCGAGTGTTCTTAGCTAGGTTTTGTGTCGAGGTACCCCTGATAAATATCGAAAATCGATAATCGAAAAAATCAGGTTATAGAAGGAGTGGTCCAATTTTAATCAAATTTGATACACTCATAGACAAAGACAAAGCTTTCATTACACTCAAGCAACTTGAATTCCATTCCCAAACTGCCCCATTTTATAGATGCTAGTAGTATCTATAAAATGGGGCAGTTTGGGAATGGAATTCAAGTGAAGTATAAAGACAATATCCCTTTACATTTCTTAACACAGTTTATATCTATACTCTGAAGGTAGCTTTATATAAGCGGCATATGTTTACGCCAACACTAAAACATCCACTTCCTCAACACATGATCGTGATCATTAAATTGTGTTTTCCATTCATTTCTGTTCATTACTCTCAGTGTAAAACATTAACAATTTCCCCTTCCATTTCCTTAGTCTGTATTTGGGGGTTGTCACAACATCAAACTCCTCAGTCAGATGCTTCATTGTCTAGTTTTTCCAATAGTTTGACTTTCTGTGATATTGATAACTATAAATGCTTTCTTTTTTATTCTCACTACCCATATAGGGTTCCACAGGAGTTTTTGACATTTAAAATATCTTTATAGTGCACAAAACAACTGGTCAGTAATTCACAAACAAAGGTGTTGTTGAGACAAGCATTAAAAAAAACTTGTGCCAATGTAGGCTACATAGCTACCCAGGGTAGACAAGATTGGTCACTTAGTCAAAAAATAAAAGGAGATCGAATCAAAAACAGAGGAAAATCAGACCAGTTTTTGCTACAATCAAAAATTGGGAGAGAGTCAAAATGGTTTCCGATACAATCAAAAATTGGGAGAGTGTCAGAACGGTTTCCGATACAATCAAAAATTGGGAGAGTGTCAAAACAGTTTCCGATACAATCAAAAATTGGGAGAGTGTCAGAACGGTTTCCGATACAATCAAAAATTGGGAGAGTGTCAGAACGGTTTCTGATACAATCAAAAATTGGGAGAGTGTCAGAACGGTTTCCGATACAATCAAAAATTGGGAGAGTGTCAGAACGGTTTCCGATACAATCAAAAATTGGGAGAGAATCAGAACAGTTTCCGATACAATCAAAAATTGGGAGAGTGTCAGAACGGTTTCCGATGCAATCAAAAATTGGGAGAGAATCAGAAGAGTTTCCGATACAATCAAAAAGTGGGAGAGAATCAGAAGAGTTTCCGATACAATCAAAAATTGAGAGTGAATCAGACTTTTTTCCTAGAATCAAAAACTGGGGAGAATCAAACCAGTTGACACTAAAATCACAGAAATATACAAAAAACTTGATGATGATAAAAATGGTTTCTTACTTTGTCTTTTGCTAGTCCACCAATCACAGCCAAAAATGTTGAAGCCAGGGTGCTTTGAGCAACTGGAAATTCCTGAAATTCAGATAAAATTCTATATTTAGTAAATTGCACCCAAGAAACACAAGACATAAAATCAGAACAGTGAATACTAAACCTGTAAATTCATTCCTTAATGGATATTTTTAATAGCAAAGTAGTTGTTTTTATATATATATATATAACAACTACTTTGCTAAAGCAACAATAGTTTAGAATACTCCATTAAAAACAATTTTTTTTTTTTTTTTTTTTTTTTTTTAATCGTGTCACCCCAAGCAAGGCATTCCACTGCCACTATAGCGCAGGGGGTTACATAGAGGGACTGGGTATAGGAAATGTCAGAAGGAGGGTGATAGACGACTTAGGATGTACATAGGGAGAGAGTTGGAGAGAGTGGGAGTGATTTAGTGTGTTAGGAGGTGTCTATTGACCTTACATTTAAACTCCTGGAGGTTGTAGCTGTCAGGGAAGCAAGCATACGGTAGGGAATTCCACAGGCGGGAAGTGCGAGGAAAGAAGCTGTTGGAGTAGAAATTGCAGTTACATTTCATCGGTTTCACTGTAAAAGAGTGGGACCTAGTTGCCAATCTAGTATCTCGTGCAAATTCACATCTAGGGGGCACCAGTGATTTAAGTTCGTCAGAGCAGAAGCCATGATAGTATTTATAGAAGAGGCACAGGGATGCAGTGAGAGAGATACTGCAGGCAGTCAGCCAAGTCGGATCAATCACATTACAGATTCTTTGCTGTATTTTAGCAAGAACCCCAAGGAGAATAGAAGGGACATATATACACACACCCTTTTTTTTAATTTAGAAAAAAGTAAACTCAACACTAGTTTAGAATACAAGGTAGGCAGAAATAAGCAAAATTCACATAAAAGTAACTTTACTTGGTTTAATCCACCCTTCATTCATAACATCCAAACTAACATTGGTAAACTATTCCTTAATTTAATTCATAAACATTTCTACCATTTGCCCACACTAAATAAAATCAACAAAAACAATGTCAAAGTCAGTAATAGTTGTATTAAAAACATAGATAAATATATTTCACAACATAATGCTATGATATCAAATATTTGGCCCACATAAATAACATCCGTCACTCAGCTAATAGTAAAAATGACTTCTAAAAATAATTACAACTGCTGAAAAAATAAAACCTGCCCATTGAATGGCCAGTGTATGTCCGAAAGCATTGTTTATAGAGCTCGAATTCATTCAGAAGTTAATGTTAAATTTTACTTTGGAAGCACTTCTAACAGGTGGAAGATAAGATTTAACAACCACATATTGTCTTTAAACAACAATGAATACAACAAAAGTACTGCTTTATCCATACATTATTGGAAATTAAAAAACAATAGTAAGTTATTACCCGGAATATCATAGCTAAATCCAAACATTACAATGGAAAAAGCGATAAATGTAATCTATGCCTTTTAGAAAAAAATTGTCATCTTAAACCATATCAAGAATCCAAATTTGCTTAATAAAAAAGTGATTTAATGACCACATGCTGTCATAGAAAAAAATACTTACTTAAATTCTTAGACCCAGATTGATAAAGATCTCTTTACATTTGCCTCTTTCTTTCTTTTTCCCACAATATTACTTTTAACAATTATGAATTAAACCCCTTTTATTTTTGCTCTTTACATTTTTAATTCTTAATTCTAAATTTTATCTCTTAATTTTTCTTTCCATTTTATCTTATTTTTATTTAAAATTTTAATTTTCCCTACATTTCTATGTACATGTAATATTTAAATTCTTAAATTTTTAAGAATCATGATTTATGCCCCTTTAATTTCTTCTCCCAGCATTTTTTTATTTTAGCTTTTAAATTTAAATTTTTATCCACATGTAATCATAGAATATTTGAAATTTTAATCTTGTTATTAAAGAAGTAGAAACTTTAGAAGATTTAATTCCCATGAACACTGAGTGAACTTAAATTCAAATCTATTAAACCATCAATTTGAAATATGCACCTGATGATTACATAAGCTTGAAACTCTGAGTCGTGCCCTAAACGTAGGGTAATATGTGTGTGTGTGTATATATATATATATAATACAACTCTGTTCATACACTGAGTACTGTTCTATTACAACTGAATAATAATACTATATATATGTACACCCTCCTCATATGTATATTTGTTAATCTGTGTGTATATATATATATTTTATATATTTAGTTTTAGTGTAAAGAATTTGTCATTTTAATTGAGCAGGTTCATGTCGACTTACATTTCATGAGAACACTGTTATGGTGTCTTCACTCATTGAGGTTCATTATTTTTTCTGCTAAAAGAAAGCTCAGCTCGGATGAATGAAGAGATCGTAGCAGTGTTCCCATAAAACTTTGAAGCTGACATGAACCTGCTCAGTGACAAATTCTTTGCACCAAAACTATCAACTCTTTATCTCTACCCTGATACCAAGTACTTTGCAATAAAAAACCTGCTTTCCAAAGTACCTTTTATCAGTAAAACAAATGAAAAAGCAAGACCCTTGGTGTGAAAAATGATCACAACACTATATATGTATATAATTTTTTTTTTTAAATGTACACTTGTATATATATATATATATATATATATATATATATATATATATATACACACACACACACACACAAGGTCATTGAAAAGTGTGTCTCTATTTTATATATGAGTGGCCAGCCAGGCGTCCTGACTTAACACACTGTGACTTCTTTCTTTGGGATTGATTAAAGGAGTAAATCTACTATACCAAACCAAAACTTTGGAAGAACTTGAAGAACAAGAAGTTATGTTTTCCATCCCACAAGAGTTCCTGGTCAAATCAGTTGGCGCTTTTTCTGGGCGGCTCAAGAAGCTGGTAGCAAAATCTGTTGTCCATATCGAATTTTAAATAAAACCTCATGCTAAATACTTTCTTCTCATATCCATTTATTGTAAAAAATAACGTTAATAAATAAATTATAAGTATTCTAAAATGGGGAATTACTTTTCAATCACCCTGTGTGTGTGTATATATATATATATATATATATATATATAAGGCAAGATGTTTGTGTGTGTGTGTGTCTGTCTGTCTGTATGTATGTATGTCCTTTATACAAATCCACAATTTTTATCCAATTCTCACCAAACTTTACACAAATACTATTTGGGCTTCTGGTCAGGTCATGGGCAACTTATTTTTTCTGACCCCCCCCCCCCAACCTATTGGAAATCAATACCCTTATATCCGATCAGGTCTGATCAAGATCAGGATTTCAGCCCTTTTATTGTGGTTCTTGCTGCAGAATTTGCTCTAACTTGGTAAAATTATAGTTTTACTCTCAAACATTAGTAGATCTTCTCAGATGACTCATTTCCCCCAATATCGAAAATTGATACTCCGATATTCTATTGAATCTGATCAAAACCTGATATTCAGCCATCAATATGGCTCATTTTCTCCAATTTTACTCCTGATGGGTACGATAAGTTTTCATGGACTTACTTAGGTCAGTTTATCCTTGGATGACTTATGTGACTCCGATATTGGAAATTGATACCCCGAGATTCTATTGGGTCTGATCCAAATCAGGTTTTCAGCCCCTTTATTTTGGTTTTTGCTTTGGGTTTGCTTTAAGTAGGTATAATTGTAGTTCTTAATCTCAGCCATGATACCATTTACTCAGAGGACTTATTTAGCATTCAAAATTCAGTTTGCGACAAAAATTTTATTTGACATCAATACCGGAAATCAAAATTTGACTTACATTCATTCATTCATTTTAGTAAATTCTACGGCTTCGAGATCAACCTTTTAACAACCTACGTTTTTCATGCCAATGTCCAAAGAGTCTGAGCTCCAGGACCATGGATTAGTTTTAAAGCTTTCATTATGCCCGAACAACACTTGCCTATACTGCTAGTGTATATATATATATATATATATATATATATATGGTAAATCAGAGACTCAAACAGAGCACACAAAAGATCCCATACTGGGAAGAAACATTATATATATATATATATATATATATATATACACACACACACACACACACAAGTACCTGTAAATACATGCTAAAAAAATGAGCATACATGATGAAAAAACACCCACACTTTATAAAAGCAAAGTTTTATCAAAATCTTTGTTGTTATTAAGAGAAAACACCAAAGGACTTTTTGACTATTAAATCACATTTTTTTAATATTTTTCAGAACCTTAAAATTTTTGTCTTTCTTGCATCAACAGGCTGCCATAAATTAGTATAGGAAATTTTAGTGTCTTTTTGCAATGCAAAGCACATTGATTTGAAAATTCTTGCAAAAATCAGGTAGTTGTCAGATTTTAATCAAATTTTCAGGACTTATTCACAAATGAAACATTTTAAATATGATTCTTTTTTAGAAACTTTTTGTAAATTTTTTTTTTTTTATATTTGTTACCTCCCACTTATTTTATTTCATGGAATTCAGAAAAATTCAATTTTGTAGAGCTGGATGTTTATACTAGTTAAAAGCACTAGTGTTTTTAGAATTTAAATCAACTTTTTTTTGTTTTTTTTAAACAGTATTCCAACTACAAAAAATTTACTCTGAATCATAAAAAAACAATGCAATAAAACTAAGACATTATTTAATTTGAAAAGCTTTTAATTGATTTCATGACTAGGAAATATTATGGATATTATTGTCTTAAGAAATAATGTTTTTTTTTCAATGAATAATTGAATTTTTACAAGAATTGTTTTCATTATTTTGTTTTAATTTTAATAATTTATAAAATTTGAAATCTTTTAAAATTCTTTGTTAATATGTATGGGTAGATGATATTGTTATTAAGTAAAAACTATATTTATAAATGGAAGTACTTACGACAATTTAGTGGCCGTCAATATTTTAAAAAGAATTTATATTTTGTTTTGTGTTCATGTATAAATGTGTTAATTTTTGTAAATACGGATGTCCATGATCAAAAAATAAGAGTGACATCTATAGTAAATGTAATTTAAAAGCTACTTTTTAGCATTTCCTCAACAAGAACCTTTGAATATAAGACTATAACGACAAAAGGACTTAAAATTAAATAAAATAAAATACAAGATTTCTTTTCTTAATATTTTCCTAATTTTTAAGATTACTGGGTAGTTAAAAAGTTATATAAAAATGGCATACACTATATTCGTCAAGTAATTGTTACAGCTATGTCCCCTGTAGAAAAAATTGTTATCAAGAGAGTTGTTAATACCTCATAAAAAACACACACTTCTGTGATACAAAAACCTTTTCTGATATTTTAAACTAAAAGTAAGCAATATTTCTTTCAGAAAAGTATATTTTATTTTTGAAATATTTTTAATAAAGAGAATGCGTGTTGAGAAATTTGTAAATATGATTTCAGCCATTTTTAACAACAGAAAAAGAGAAAGATCATTCCAATGAATTGAAATCTGGTTTGAAATGCAACAAATTACTTTGTTTATTGGAAATATTAAATTTAATCTATTAACTTGAAATTAAAACTAAGATAAAGTTGTCTAATCAGTTTCTTAATGTTAAAATGAAATTCATCAACAAAGGTAGCATAGTTTGTTTAACACAAGTACTTTCAACCTTTTCTAAAATCATCTTCAGGAGTAAATTACAAAGGCAAACATATTCTAACTGCAATAAAATCTGCATTTTATAACAGACCGTTCATGCATGTTTTTAAAAATCACTATGACAACAGATTTTACTACAATTACCCCTGAAGATGACTTCAGAAAAGGTCGAAAGTACTTGGGTAAAAAAAAAAATAAAAAAAAAAAACTACAGTGGGTTCCTTGAGGAATTTCATTTCAACATCCTAAAACTGATTAGACAACTGGAAAGGATCAGTATAAAAGTAAGTAAAGACAATACTCAATGAAATTATATACAATGTTGAGGAAAAGATAGAAAACTCTTACAGCAGTAAGAATCAGATCGTTGATTCCAATGTGAAAACCTGTATAGGCAAGGAGTTCTTCAGTCATTAGGAAATCATGGACAGCACTGTAAAATAAATAAATAAATGTGCAAATAATTTCATCGGTTGAGATTAGATCATAATTTTATCTAGAAAATGAATAACATTTGATTTTAGTCTGAAAAAAAAAAAAATACACTCAACTGAAATTCAAAATGGATGAGGTAACACAACATAATTTTTTTTTCTTTTTTTTTCTCAAATCCTTCAAAAATAAAATATAGATTCCTGAAATTTTATTTGAGTAAAACTAACTGGGTTACACTTTAATTAATCTTTAGACTCTTCTAATCTTCTTAATCCATGTCTATGGATTATCTCATTTAGTTCTTTTATATGGTTTGGTTTGATTTACAGTATAACATCACCTCAATGAGTTATTTAATGCTAACAAGTTTGTTTTTTTTTACAATAGATTCATATGAATAGAATATGCATTCTTTGTAAGAAATCAGTTTGTAGATCAGGTTTCATTGTAGTATTTTTGTAAAGCTGATATTTTCTGGTAATATTTTTTTTTCTTCAAAAATATATTGCTGGAATTTTTACTATACTAATCTATTTTTATATTTTCATAGTATTTTGACCCCAGATAACTATTTGCTCATAGCTAGGACCCTAACAGGTGCTGCCACTCCAGGTCAATGTGGACCTGGGTATAACAGAAATTAAGAGGTGGTTTCATGCTTCCCAAAACCTCCCAATAGGAGACCTTACTGCCGGAAGCAGTTTTTCCTCATACCCAGGACCATCTTGTCTATGAGATAATCCCTTGTCTAGCAATTATCTCATCTAGTTCTTGTCTACAGGATAATCCAAGCTTAGGGATTATTTCATCTAGTTCTTGTCTACAGGATAATCAGAGCCTAGGGATTATTTCATCTAGTTCTTGTCTACAGGATAATCCCATGTATAGGAATTATTTTATCTAGTTCTTGCTTACTGGATAATCCCTAGATGTGAGATTATCTCATCTAGTTCTGTCTACGGGATAACAGCCTAGTGGATTTAAGCATGGGCTCATGAATTTGGTGACCAAGTAATTGTGAGTTCAATCCCTGGGCCAGGTAGTGTGTACTTTGACTCAGTGGAAATGTGCAAGCAGTAACTAAGCAGTATCAAAAATAAGAACTAGATGCAATATCCCTAGATATGGTCGTCAAAATGAGAACAGTCTAACCCCACAGATTAAATAAACAATTCAGTTTCGATATACCCAGATTGATATATATTTGATGAAGTCACAACAGTTGAGACATTGTGATATCAACAACAAAGATCAGGAAAATAGTCTGAATGTAAATAATGATTCTCATTCCAGAAATTCAGGCAAAAAGCAATCAGGTGATAACAACAAAGATGAGGACATTAGTCTGAATGTAAATAATGATAACTCCTCATCCCAGAAATTCAGGCAGAAGGTGATCAGGTGATAATAACAACAAAGATGAGGACATTAGTCTGAATGTAAATAATGATAACTCCTCATCCCAGAAATTCAGGCAGAAGGTGATCAGGTGATAATAACAACAAAGATGAGGACATTAGTCTGAATGTGAATAATGATAACTCCTCATCCCAGAAATTCAGGCAGAAGGTGATAATAACAACAAAGATGAGGACATTAGTCTGAATGTGAATAATGATAACTCCTCATCCCAGAAATTCAAGCAGAAGGTGATCAGGTGATAATAACAACAAAGATGAGGACATTAGTCTGAATGTAAATAATGATAACTCCTCATCCCAGTAATTCAAGCAGTAGGTTATCAGGTGATAATGACACCAAAGATGAGGACATTAGTCTGAATGCGAATAATGATAACTCCTCATCCCAGAAATTCAGATAAACATTCTTCTGTGTAATTTCTATCAAAATCCTAACAAAGCATTTTGAAATCCTAAGTAACAGATTTGCCGTGATTCACGCAAAATTTTGTACAGGGATATTGCTTGAATTTGTAAAGATTGTAGAACCATTTTAATATAATATTACAAAGTCTCATAGTAACTGAGCAATTAAGTTGCAAGAATTCAACAAGTAGACTAACTAATTAAGCTGAGTACATATGAGTTTTGCCGTTCACCCATTACGGTTGAACAGTCAAATCACAATATACAGTGTGAGATCTTTTTAATACCATCTCATATGAATAAAATCATGCCAATTTTATTCAGTAAAGAGGATTGCTTTTCAGGAAATAAATTTCTTTTTATTCATTAAATTCTGAGGTGAGTGGTAATATTCTAATTGTGGACCAATTTATGCAACAAAGAATTTGAAACAAAAATATTAATATTTCTAGACCTTGATATTCATTAAACTCTGAGACGAGTACTAATATTCTAATTGTGGGCCAATTATGCTATGCAACAAAGATATTAATATTTCTAGATGCACTATATGACCTTACTGTATTCTTCTAGTCAAATCATGTGATTTCAGTGCAGGCCAACCTTTTGCAAAATGCAATATCTGGTGGTATAAGAAGTTATGAGTCTTGCAAGTAAAACTTTTGATTAAAGGACACTTGGTCTTCAAGTGTTGGGCAGGCATGGATAACACCTCTTGACAGGTCAAAATACAAACAGGCATTTTATTACTTTTACTCTGAGTCAGCAAAATTGCTTGCAAATACAGATATTTACTAAACTTTACTTCAGTCTGCTACATGACCAAAATGGCCACCAGAAAAAATAAAATGGCCACCAGAAAAAATAAAATGGCTACCAGGAAAAAAGTACAATAGAGTGAACCTGCTTCACTGGGGAGTAAGGGTTGTCTAGCTAGTCTCACAGATACTGAGGACAATGTGTGATCCTCATTGGGTAATCAATAATTGTATTAAGTTATGTTTAGTATAAATATTAACTCTTTTCTCAAATACCTGGATTTGAATAATTGATCTGTTTTCTACAACCCTTTGCAGGTTATTTATGCTGATTGGTTAATTTTGTTTAGTGGTCTTAAATGACCCCAGTTTGGGGGTCAACTATTTGCCCATAGCTGGGACCCTAACAGATGCATCCTGGGCAAAAAAGCAATGAAAGATAAAATAGCAAAAATCAAAATTCCTTATACTGATTTTAAAGCTGTAGTGAAGAAAATAATTTTTAAAAAGTGGCAAAATTATTGGAATAGATACACTAACAACAAACTCCAAAACATAAAACCCAGTATTAGAGAATGGAACATTCAATACAGAAATAGAAGAGATCAGGTGTTGCTGACCCACCTTCACATAGGCCATACCTACATCACGCACCATCATTTATTGGAGGGCACAGAATCCCCAATATGTACCAGCTGTCAAAAAAGATTAAGTGTCAAACATATACTTTTAGAGTGTACAAACTTAAATAGAGTACGAAAAAAATATTACCAAACATTTAATTTGAAAAAACTATTTATGGAAACAAGCCCAAACGGGATACTCGAATTCTTAAAAGAAACCGGAATGTACTCAAAAATATGACTGGTTGAATACTATCTCACACACACATAGATATATGTATTTCTACCAACTTGCTATATATTCCAAAACTTGATTCTACCAAATGTGCATTTGCAAATCTTGTATATATAATACATATACATATAATGTATGTAGGCTGGATTTGGCTTCAGATAACCCGTGGTGGTTGGTATGCCATAAAATCTAAACAGCCAAATTAAATATATACATTTTTATAAAATATTTATTAATTTAAAATTTGTTATATATATTAATTTGTTAAATGTATGAATTTGTCTAAATATATGAATCTGTTATATATATTAATTTGTTAAATATACAAACTTCTTGAAATTTTTCTTAACTTTTTGTTTGATTTTTAATAATTCGATTCAGCGTTAAATGACATGAGTTGATACGCCGTAAAACAAAACAAACAAACAAAGCATCCTGGGTGAGGATGGACCTGGTAACAACAGCAACTAAAAAGTGGTTCCACGCTCCTCTAAACTTTCTGATCAGAGGCCTTGCTGCTGGATGTAGTTTATCATCATACCCAGAACTCTGGCAATTTATATTTTAACATTACATCTCAAAATCAAATATCTGTGTCTTCTGTAAGTGACATCATGTGCAGAACAGTTTCACGGATTATGACATCACCATAAAAAAAGTATATAAATGTTTTATCTCTATTTTAATTATTTTATTTGCAAGGGTTAGGGTTAGGTTAACCCTAACCCGTCTCGGCCTTTTGGCTGGGAAGCGAAATGACCAAAATAAGACCAGTACAGACCAGTTCTGAACCTATCCACCGCGGTGGATAGGTAATATTTGACCAGTACCTGGGCGTTCGCGCTCGGGAACCCCACATTAAAAAAGACCTTGTGTCACATCTCTCTCAAGTGGGGGAGAAGAGTAAATAAAATCAGATGTATTATATTCATTTTAAAATGCTGTTTCCTGTGGGGAAATATATTTAATCTGGATTTCTCTTTCAAGATGTGTCTATGTTTCTGAGATGAGGTATTTTAACTATTTACACTATTTGGACTGTTTTCCTCATCTTTGTTACCATACTCACCTTCAATATCTGTTTATATTTCTGAGATGAGGTATTGTAATTATTTACATTATTTACATTGTTCGGACTGTTGTCCTCATTTTTGTTGCCATATTCTCCTTCAATATCTGTCTATATTTCAGAGCTGAGGCATTGTAATTATTTACTATTTACCTGAAGAATGATGGAGCATACAACAGCTGAAATGTTGTAAACATTACAATAAAGATGAGGACAATAATCTGAAAATTGTAAATATTGTTATTATTGATAGGTTTTTGTTTTATGTTGTGCAGTTTTTTATAAAATAATGTGTTTAAAGAAATTATTTTTGTTTATTTCGATAGTTATTTCTTTTGCACAAATTTCATCTCCTGCACTATTAATAAAAAAAATAAAAAATAAAAAAAAATCAACATTAAACTCTTATACCGGTCATTCATTAGGTTAACTTGTTGTTAGTAAAATTTAGTGCAATTTGTGTGCATATCAATTTTCACATTGTAAACAATCAAAATATAACTGTTGTAAATTCTTAAATATTATATCACACCCACAATAAAATTGACAATATAGAAAAAAATTCTGTCTAATTTGGAGTAGATAGACTAAACTATTGCCCGGTTCACACTTCACCCATGTCTATTGAACAGGTGAAGAGGCTCATCCCTTGTTCCCTGTTTACGATGTGGTTTCCGGCTTTCTCTTTTCAAATCTTTTCTTTTTTTTTTCAATTGGAGTAGATAGACTAAACTATCGCCTGGTTCACACTCCACCCACGTCTATTGAACAGGTGAAGAGGCTCATCTCTTGTTCCCTGTTTACGATGTGGTTTCCGGCTTTCTCTTTTCAAATCTTTTCACTCCTGTGTAGCCCCCTGCACATCAGTCGCGTTACCGCCTTGCTCGGAGTGATATGATTTAAAAAAAAAAAAAAAAAAAAAAAAATGATTATTTAATGCTGGCATCTAAATATTTTTTAAAGGTAATTTTATGCCAGATATTTTTTACATAACTTTATACTTCCAAGGCAAACACATTTTTTTTTAGATATATAGTTTGTATATAACAGGGGTCGGCAACCCTCAGTCCCTGTACTACATCCAACCCACAAAGAAGTTTTGTCAGGCCCACCAACTTAATACCTCGACACTAATTATCAAATTAATTTGCTGAGAAAGTGGCAGATAAATTAGAATTCAGCGACTTGCAATGCTACGATTTTTTTAAAATCTAAAATTTAATTTCAAATCCACTGCTGTCTTTTTTAAGAAATATATTTTGGCATTCAGAAAATGTAAGTCTATTGAGTAATGCAAAAATGATGGTATCATTAGTTGGCAGAATATATGCTAGAGAACAACCTTTTTAGGAAAAGAAATATATAAAAAATTGTTTAAAACAAGATTGGGTGATGAAGTTTTGTTCCTGTCATCAACAAATATATCAACTGATGTGGAGAAGTTGTCAAACAATAAAGAGAAACAAAAGTCTTATTAAATAATTTGCCATTTCTACCTGCATTTTGTAAGGAATTTGCATTTTTTGTTAAGTGTTAGTTGTTATTCTGTTAGTCTTGCAATAAAATAAAGAACATTGTTTAAATAATATAACATTAACTCCATTGTTATTTCTTTAAACGTCCAGACGATGGCGGACTCCTGGACAGAGCAGTCTGAGACAATTTATTACAGTACATTTGATATCATGGCCTTATTCGAGACTTTGCATAGCTGTCTGACCTGCTCTCCCCAAAAGGTTGCCGACCCCTGGTATTGTTACTAATTATTTGTTTTTTAAATGTATTGCTCGTAATTTCATTACAAAAATGTATTGTTGATAATTTTTTAGAAAAATATATTGCTGGTAATTTTACTATGAAGATGTATTTGTATACGTTTTTCGTTTTGTATTGTCATTTTATTATGAAAATGTACTGTTGATTTTTGTTTTCAGATTCACTATTTGCCCATAGCTGGGAACTTAACAGGTGCTACTACCTTGGATCAGGTGAACAACATCAGTAAAGAGGGGGTTCCATGTTCCTCAAAACCTTCTATCACCTGATTAGAGGCCTTGCAGGTTATTTCAATCCAGAAAATATTTTTAGACTGTAAGAATTTAGGGGAAGATGGTAACGACCTAGTGATACCGGTTTTCCTAATTAACCCATATCTGGGGGAAGCAAGGGTGGATTTGTACCTTTCCTAATGGTATTTGTACATAAGTAAATATAATTCCATTACGCTATCTGCACACCCAAGTTTATAGCAACTGGTATTCTCAATTGGTCACCCGTCTAGGTACTGACCAGGCTCGACATTGTTTAGCTTTGGTGATCTGATGAGGTTTAAACTCTAACCAATGGTATCAGTGGGGAATATACAATTATCTAAGGCTCCAAACAAACTTTTTTTTTTAACTACTATCCTGGTGCCATCAAACAAAAAACCTTTAATTAACCTAAAGAAAAAAAAGAAAAAAAAAAGTTAAGCAACCCCAAAATCAAAGTTTTTTTAAAACTTTGTTTTTATTCAGAGTTCTCAATAGGAAAATAAAATAGTGATTAGAATTTTTCAAAAATAAATATTTATTTTGACCCATTCAATCTTTAATCATTTATATTATATGTTTGAGTAAGGCATAATGGAATAACGAATAGCAGCTAGGACTGGGGAATCGGAGAGCCGAGTTTCAATTCCAGTCAAATCAATTATATTCACTTAGGTGCTAATACCCTTGTGAAAGGTATGAATACATCGCCTTTTCCACAAGCTATGGGTAAATAGCAGGACAGACTTGGTTCTATTTTTACTTTTGGGTATAAATACTTGCTGTAAAATAAAATCTTAACATTTGCCTTGATAAAGTCCATCAGAGGAGGAAATCTAAGTTTTCTTTTAGTCTACATAAAAAAAATAAAATAAAAAACATGCACTGATGAATAGTACATATAAGAAGAAAAACAAGCGGTATAAGCAGTCAATTGCTGATACCACCCAACAAGAATAATTCCTGGAGGGTCCATCTATGAAACTCCGGAGTCAGGATATTTAAGGTAACATTAATCAGCTTAGTGATAAGCCATTTACTCATATCAACTATATTTGTTTTGGTAATGTTTAACCTTTGTATCCTAAAAAGAGTTTGGGTTTGAGTTTTGTTTAACGGCATATCAACCTCTGTAGGTTATTTAATGCCAAAAAGGTAGGGTTTTAAGGTATTGTTTTTAATGTTTGGTTATAGTAAGAAAGTTGATTAAATCAGATTTTGATGAAAAAAGTTTTTTTTTTGTTTTTTTTATTTTAAAGAAAAATTAGGATGTCTTATAGTTTTTTATTCAAAAATGTATTATGGTAATATTTTTTTTTCCCTTCAAAAATGTATTATTAGCAATATTTTTTTTTCCTTCAAAAATGTATTATTAGCAATATTTTTTTTTCCTTCAAAAATGTATTATTAGCAATATTTTTTTTTTCCTTCAAAAATGTATTATTAGCAATATTTTTTTTTCCTTCAAAAATGTATTATTAGCAATATTTTTCCTTCCTTCAAAAATATATTTTTTTTCTTTAAAATTTTATTTTTATGCATGTATTTCTATAAAAGTTCATTTTTTATACTTGCATAGTGTTTTGACCCCAGTTTGGGGGTTAACTATATGCCCATAGCTGGGACCATAACAGGTGCTACCCCTCTGGGTCAGGGTGGATCTAGGAACAACGGCAATGCTCCATGCTCCTCACAACCTCCCAATCAGAGATCTTGCTGCCGAATGCAGTTTACCATCAAACTCAGAACCCCTAAAAAGAAATGATGTATCAAAAAGGATGGTTATTCTCTTGATGCCGTTATTACTGTATACACATTTAAGGGCAGAGACCATCCATTTAAACCTTGCTCTGTTTTCTGATTTCAAACCTTAAAAGGAATTTTAAATAATTTGGATATGATATTATTCTATTAGATGTGTGTTGTGGTGCAGTTGATATCAGCTCAGTACGAGAAATCAGAGAACTGATTTCAAATTCCAGTTGAATTCACTACATTCACTTATGCACAAATACACTTAGGAAAGAATATTAATGCATTGCTTTTTCCTCCTGCTAAGGTTAAATAGCAGGACAGATTGGGTTCTTTAGCTATGGTTGGCAACCAGTCTACCGTAGAAAGTAATGGCAGGAAAACCTTATAACCAATCAGTCATATCTCTTTCAAGACATACATGCATTGAATACTGCCGTCATATCTGTTCAGGCATCCTCTACCGTTCATCTTGGGTTCTCAACAAAATCCAAAGGTGAATCAGCAATGTAGTCGATCCTGACCTGGCAGCTCGACTCCAGTCTCTCTCTCTCTCACCAATCAGATATGGGCTTCCCTTTATCTCTTCTACAAATACTTTCATGCCTTGGTGCCCTCTCTGCACAAATTTACTCGAGATACTAGATAAGCAACAAGGTCCCATCTTTTTACTGTGAAAATAACCAAGTGTAACCATAACTTCTACTCTACCAGCTTCTTTTCTTGCACTTCTTGCCGTATTCTTGCTTCCCTGATAGCTACAATCTCCAAGAGTTTAAATGCAGCATCAACCATCATCTTTTATCTCCTTGACTCCCATTCTTCTTCTCACACCGCTCTCTTCACACCCATGTACCTGTCTTTCTCTTACCCATTCTCCAACACCTACTATAACCTGTTCTCTTTTTTCTTCACTCTCTTATTATTATGCAACCCCTTGCACACCAGTGGCAGTACTGCCCTGCTTGAGGTGAAACAATTATAAAAAAAGACATGATCGCCCAAGCATGTATAGCACTTAATTGACTGATTATCTTATAATTGTGGTTATCCCTCTCTTTGTTAGTTAGCACAACTGCTACACCCTGCTAATACCTCATAAATAATAGACTATTCTGTTTTGATAGTGCGAAAGAAGGGAAGAAAGATACTTCTTAGTTTCAGTGAGAAAATGAAAGAGAAAAGAAAAGATAGAAGTGTTTAACATCCCCTGTTAATACCTCATAAGTAATGGACTATTCCATCTTGATCACACATGGAGAGACGGGGAAAAGACACTACTTAGCTTTGGTGAGATAAAGAAAGAAAGAAAGAAGGGAAGATAGAAGTGTTTAACATCTGATAATACCTCATAAACAATAGACTATTCCATATTGAGCATATGAGAAGACAAAAGATATCAAGACACTACTGGGTTTCAGTGAGAAAATGAAAGAAAAAGGGGAAGATATAAGTAGTTAACAATTGTTTGAGTGAATTGTAAAAACTGAAGAATTAAGATTCATCAAAATTAAAATAAGAAAAACTTAAATTTTCACAAGTTAAAATTAGTTCCTATAATTTTTGAAAGGATTGAAATTTTCAGCACCCCCTTTTTATGAGACTCAATATTGATCGATTGATTTGTTTTTATGACTTATCAAAACATATCTTGAATTCTAAGAATATATTTTTTGTAAGTGAATAATGCATTACCAATTTTTACAGATAAAAGTCCTGCTGTTTAACCCATAGCTGGGGGCAGCCTTTGAGATTTCACTTGCCTGATTGACTCAGTTGATTAAAAACTTATTGTGTGATTAAAGTTTATTGCTTTACTCGTCCCCGATTGATTTAAAATCTCACGAATATAGAAAAAGGAAATCTGATTTTTTTTACAACCCAAAGGTATGCCATTGAAGATTCACAAGTTACTTAGAATTACTTACAATGACCTTTTATCATCCTGATCAGTGTAAACATTCATTTAATTAATGCTTCCAGAGTGGAGCCAAAATGTTGGTCGCGATGCTCACAGATTTTTAGAAGATCATTTGGAAAAATATTATCCTAGACTGAACATCTATATTTTTCTTTCCAATTAGGAAAACTAAAAACGAACATTTGAAAGAAAGAAAAAAAAATGCACATGCTTCTTTCAACCACATACCGAAAAAACAAATTATACACTTAATTTTTTATAGATAATTGTTGAGAAAATCAGATTTATTTTTTTTATCATCTATGAGATAGAGGTTGTAGTCAAACAGAAGAAAGAAACTTAGGTACCTCCACTTAATTGCAAAAAAACAAAACAAAAAAAAAAAACAGCATATCATGATGTTTAAAATATTAAAATTTAATAAAAACAAAGTTTTATCATCAAAATGTTTATGCTATTATTAAGAGGAAAGATCAAATTTTGTTGTTATTTTTTTTTTTTAAATTTTTTAAATCCTTTCTAACACGTTCGAAACTGTAATTAAAATTACATTTTTTGTTCTCTGTCAGCAATTCATACTATGTTTACGTAAGACAACTATTAAGAAAATGGAGTCGGTTGAGCAAAATGATTTTGGGGTGAGTAAATTTTCCCTTGCTCTTGACTGCTGGTCAAGGGATTTCTTTTTCAAATCTCAAAGGCTGGCTGGGGATATAGATGGATTCATGTCTTTCTCAAAGGTGAATGTAATAAACTGAACTCAGATTTCTAATTTCTAATACTGAGCGGCTATATACCTGCATACCCCACATTCAATACTGACTTGTTAATTACTATTATAAAGACTTGGTCAAGCTAAAATGAAATTCTTTTTTTCTTTTTTAATGAAAATGTACTTTGCCAATACATAAGGTTGCTAAAAAGTTAGCCCACTGCTTTTTCACAGTTGAAGTGCATGATGCAAGCGCCAAGTGACAAGTGCCCACACTTGTCACCCAATATTTGCCGAATACACTTATAAATTTCCTTTGAAGTTTTCCTCAATAGAAACAGAAAAAGGATGGCCTTAGGTTCAACACTTGAAAGTCCCACACTTTCCACTGGCACAGTTCAGTCAATTTATCTGAAACAATTTCAAAATTAAGTACAAAGATTCTGCAAATTGGCACTTCAAATTATAAAACGCTTTCCAGATACAACAGCAAAATAATGCTCAGAGTTTTGAAAGTGGGACAGGCTAAGAACTGTGAACTTTAAGTATGATTTTTGTTTTTTACTAGTGATCACCCAATACAAGGCTCAAGAGCCATTCAAAGTAGAGGTCTTAACAGGGAATCCAAAACAACTTTGATCAGAAACATCATACCTAAGTGGAAACCTAGGCACTGAGACAAGATTGCTTGATTGTGAAGACTAAAAAAAACTCAATAATAAGTGATTGGGGAGGGCATTAGGAAAGGCTGCTCAGAGATGAGCCAATGCTTACTACTCCCATTAAGATAAATTATTTGGTGCACATAAGCTTCTAATGAATGTATAAAGCCTTTACTTTTAAAAGTTTTGTCAAACCCTATCTAAACAAGAAAATAAAAAGTTCACACTATTTCCCCCCCACCCTTTAAAATATTTTGAAGGAGAGAAGAAAGAAAAAAATACTAGATAAATCAAATAAAATCAAGTGCAAATTAAGTAAAATACTTCTGAAGCCAAGAGATAAACTCAACTCATCCATGACACGGTTAAAAATAATATCCATTCCACAAGAAAAAAGGTTTGACCTGCTAACTTCTGCCACATTCTTCTTAAATACACCATTTTTCCCCCTTTTTCCTTCCCTAAGCTACTTTCCTATGTTTGGAATAAAAGGAGGAGGCTTTCTTGGATATACAGATAGATAAACAAATTAAGGTTTTTTTTACCCCATTCAGAAGATAGATGTGATAGTGAAATTTGAACGAATTGAAGTAGCAAAAGAAGCATTTCAAAAGCCAAGCAAAGTAGTTATACAGGAGGATACTGAGAATTGCAAAACATGGATCGAGTAAGCAACAAGGAAGTCTTTTAGAAAACGGCAACAATAAAAAAATACTTCTACTCAGAATCAGAAAAAGAGAGCTGTAATTCCTTGGATACATAATAAGGAAAGAGGGTTTGGAAAACTTAATCCTCATGGAGCAGATTGAAGGCAAGAGAGTCACTTACCTCACGAGCTTGTGTGAATGGACAGCAGAACAGGGAGGGGGGCTTAACGAAAGGAGAACAACTGCTAAGAGTATGGAAAGTGTGACACCGAGATCCGAAGTATGCACTGGACTAATGAAAGAAGCCTTCCAAAAGCTAAGCAAGATGCTGAGAGGAGAAATTTTGTTAGAATCAAAGAAAAGAGTGTTGGATTGCTATGTGATATCCATCCTGTAGAAATCAAATAAGTTACCTTCTAACATGGCTGCCTTCTAACTTGTCCCCTTAAAGTAATCTACCTCATTCATAGGAGAGTATCCAATGCAGCAGGTGGGTTAGTCCACTTTACTATAATGGACCTGCCCAACACATTTGCAGGAGTGGATTCTATTGACTCATATATATCTCTCTCCATTAGATCCCTCAAGAGCTTGGTCTTTCATTTGAACTGACTACACCAATCTACTTGTGTGCCAAATCACTCGCTATTAACCAATATCCAACACATCCTTTCATATGACAGTGAAAATTGGACAATGTCCCCATTGATGAGGAGAAAATCAGGAATGATGGATGAGGGTTCAAAAAATTCTAAATCTTTACTGAACAACCTGTATAAGTGACTTGTTTAAAGCAACGTTGAGCCTGGTTAATACCAAGATGGGTGACTGCATAAGAATACTACGTGTTGTAAGCCCTGCAATACTCACTCTTTCCATTATAGCAACATGTCCTGCACTGGAACACTGTGTATAACATGTCAGATGATTTTACAGTTAGATGCTTTTGTGTTTTTTTTAGATAGGAATTTTCCATCTTCTAGCAGCATGGTGGCTCTAAAGAAGATCATCACCCATTGCCAACACGCTCCTGGCCGGTTTGGATCCAGAGATTTCCATTTCTTAGACTGGTTGCCACCGAAGGATATACAATCCAGTCTGTTCAGCTATTTACCCATAGCGTTGGGGTCAGAATAAATGGGTTCATGCCTTTGCCAAGGGTATTTGTGCGCAAGTGAATATAACAAAGTCAACTTGGCTTTTCAATGTCTCATTCCAAGTCAATATCCATCACACTACCTGCTCCATCCAAGCAACTGGTATTTTTAAGCCAACTCCCATCTAAGTTCTAAGCAGGATTAACATTGCTTAACTTCATTTATCAGAAGAAATCCAGTGTCTCAATGTGATATGACTCCATCCAAGTTTACAGTACTAGGTATTCTGAAGTGGTCACTCATCTAGTTACTAATTAGGCTCAACTTCAGTGATCAGAAGAAAACCAGTGTCTCAATATGATACAACTTTATCCGAGCTTACAGCACCTGGTAGCCCTAAGTGGCTACCCATCGAGGTACTAACCAGGTTCAACATTGTTTAACTCCAATGATCAGAAGAAAAATTGGCATTTCAATATGATATGGTTTAATCCAAGCTTAAAACACCTGGAATTCCTAAGCAGTCACCCATCTAGGTACTAACCAGGTTCAACGTTGCTTAACTTCAGTGATTGGAAGAAAACCAGTATCTGAAAGTAATATGGCACCATCCAAGCTTACAACACCTGTTATTCCTATGCAGTCAGCCATCTAGGTATTAACCAAGATCAACATTGCTTAACTTCAGTGATTGGAAGAAAACCGGTGGTTGAAAGTGATATGGTGCCATTCTAGCTTACAACACCTGGTATTCCTATAGTCACCCATCTTGATATTAACCAGGCTCAATGTTGCTTAACTCTGATGATCAGAAAAAAACTGGTGTTTTAATGTGAAATGGCTGTAAACTACTATTTTAGATGTGTGTGAGTGTGTGTGTGTATACGCATACCAACTTCACAAGAAAACTTTTTATTTATAAGTCAAGTGACTAATTCAAGATGTTGAAGTAATATATTTTTTTTTTAAGCCAGCTTTATGGCAAGACAAAAACAGAAGAGAAAAGTAGATGTGTGGGTGGGTATGGTGGTGTTTTTTTTTTTTTTATAATCGTGTCGCCACAAGCAAGGCATTTTACTGCTGCTGTTGCGCAGGGGGTTACATAGGAGGAAAGTTATGAGAAAGAGTGACAGGTTATAATGGGTTTCAGGAAGTGGGTAAGAGAAGGATGACTGTGGTCATAAAGTGAGGAATCAGTTATATATTGATTGTAATGTAGAACTGATCCCCCACTTTATATATACATTATAATTGGATAGAATTTTTTTTTTAATAATCATATCGCCCCCAAGCAAGGCATTTTACTGTCACTGTTATGCAGGGGGTTACATAAGAGGAATGTTATGAGGAGTGAGAGATTGCAGCAGGTGTCAGGAAGAGATTAGGAGAGGGAAGAGATTACTGATGAGAGTGGGGTAGGTGTAGAAAAGCATGAGAGAGAGGATGCAAGTTAGAGAGACAGGAGATGACTATTGACTTTACATTTAAATTCTTGGAGATTGTAACAGTCAGGAAAGCAAGTATGCGGAAGAGAATTCCACAGGCGGGAAGTGCAAGAAAAGAAGCTGATGGAGTAGAATTTGTGTTACTTACATAGCACAGAGGCAGACTTACATCACAGAGGCAAGGCTAAAAACTGACAGTCTATGATTATGATGGACAAACTGTGTTGTCCATGAGGGGGCATAACTACAAGGGGAGACAAAAACACATACAATTTTACATAAAAAAAATCACATGGCATTCTTTACAGTCTCTCAATCTTTATAAATAAATACATAAAAATGTATTTGGAGATATTTGGAATTAGAAGGTACTTTCTGCCATAAAATAAAAAAAATGACGAAATTGTTTAAAGTTTGTTGACTTCTGAAATGCCATAACTTTTCTTATCTATTAAACCACTCAGTTTTTTTTTTAAAGGAAGCTAAAAGCATCTATTTTAACGTACAAATACTTACACTTTTTCACATACATGGTGGAAAGTACCTTCTAGTACTGAAGGCCTCAATTATCTATATCCATAAAAGTGACGAGGGTGGACATTGTGTAAGTATTTGTTTGATAGATTCAACTTATCGTCAGCATTCTGTGGTTTAGCTCAACAGGAGTTGCGCTTACGTGTAGATCAAAATTTTAGAATGGTAACACCACCTTGAAATTTTTCAGAAAGCAAAAGTTAGGGGTAGAAAAACATATCACCCCACAAAGTCAGAGATCAGTTTATGTTTTGATTATAATATAAATTCAATCACCCCACTATATTTTATTTTTATCTCTATATGTTGCAAACAGCCAGTAGTCACTGGGGGGGCAGATCTGGAGAATACAGTGGATGTGGAAGCAATTTGAAGTACAATTCATGTAGTTTTGACATCGTTGTGAGCAACTTGTGACGATGCAGTGTTTTAGTGAAAGATCACTTTTTCTTCTTCATTTGCGGCCATTTCTTGGCTATTTTTTCCTTCAAACGCACCAATAATGCTATGTGATATTCGCTATTGATGGTTTTTCCTTTTTCAAGGTCATCGATGAACAAAATACCTTGGGCATCCCAAAATACGGAGACCAAAACCTTGCCTGCTGATGTTTGCATCTGGTCAGTTTGGACGGCTTTCACCTGCTGTTGTCCACTCAGCTGACTGCCGATTTGACTCTGGAGTGAAGTGGTGGTTCCATGTTTTATCCATTGTCACATATTTATGCAAAAACTTTTTGTTATGTTGAAACAGTTGTAAAAAAAGCTCTGAATTGCCTACGCGTTGTTGTTTTTGATCGACTGTGAGTAAACGTGGCACCCACTTTGAACACAGCTTTCTCATTGACAAATGTTCATGCAAAATGGTGAATACACTGCTTTCTGATATGTTCAACTCTTCTGCTATCTTACACAATTTCAATTTATGATCTGTGGATTTTTTTTTTAGTGTTTTCCAGGACAACTGCCGATTTTTTGTGACCTGAGCATTCAGCATCATGTGTCTGTACAACCGCATTTAAAGTTAGCATACCACCTCTTAACCGTTGTTTCTGACAGAGCAGAGTCTGAATAATACTTATCAAGCCATTGCTTTGCTTGAACAGTATTTTTTTCCCATCAGAAAGCAATGCTTTATCAACACACGAAATTCAGATTTTTCTATTGTTTTGAAAATTTGCAACAGTAGCTTCACTTAAATAACTATTTTATAAACTAATAATCCAGTTGGGCCCAAATTTTGCTACATGCCATTTGAAGGTTAGTACTTCATAAAAATCATATGGATGTTTTTATTAGTAGCACCATCTAAATGTCAGGCCCGGGATTTATTGAGTGATGTGTTATAAATTAGGATTATGTCACCTGTGAAGCCTAGGTGGCAGAAGAGTTCCTCGTCTTTGTTGATACTCTTGTTCTCCCAAGTGACTTTGTTGATGATGGCGTCTTGTAAGCAAGATGCAAACCTTCAAGGAAATGTTTTCTCCTTGTCTGGCTAATCTTTCTAACTTAATATTGTCACCATTTTCAATGAGAGGATCAATGCTATTCACTATGTGAGCTAACCAGTAAGCCTTAACATGCATCTTTGGAAAACCAAGTTCATATTTAACAGCCACACTAAACAATCACCAGTTATTGGAGACAGAAAGATCATCTAGGAGGTAGAGAGTTATGTGTACCATGGAAAAAAAGAATTGCACAAAATGGTACTCTGTTTCTGGGCAGCTTTTGGAAAAGTTTTATAGCACCATGAAAGGTTTGAGTTTGAGATTTGTTTAAAGGCATATCAACCTCTGTGGGTGTTATAGTGGAACATCCTGCCATCCCCAAGAATAGAATGCTCTACTTTATAAAAGATGGTAACGAGCGGTACGACGTGCGAAAGGTCTTAGGCAAAGACATTCACTATTCGATAGTCTATTCCGCTCCAACCTGTTGCTTGCCTATATGTATATTATTGTTAATTGTACCTGAGTACAATAAATCTGTATTTCTTATTCCTGGTGTGGAGTTCCATTCTTCAACTGATCTTCTTATACTGTATTCTTTTTCAGGATATATCAGTGGGTTATTTAATGCCAAAAAGGTGGGGTTTTAAGGTACCTTTTTTTTAGTGTTCGGTTATAGTGAGAAGGTTGATTTAGTCAGATATTAATAAAAAAATTTTTTTTATTCTTTTTTATTTTAGAAAACTGAAAATGTCTTCTAGTTTTGTATTCAAAAATGTTTTGCTGAGAATAATTTTTTCTTCAAAAATTTATTGTTGGTAATAATGTATACTTCAAAAATGTATACTTTTCTATAAGAGTCTATTTTTATGTATATATTTCTATAAAAGTGTATTTTTATGTTTTGACCCCAGCTTGGGGGCTATTTACCCATAGCTGGGACCCTAACAGGTGCTACCACTCTTGGTTAGGGTGGACCTGGGAACAACAGCAATTAAGAGGTGGTTCCATGCTTCTCACACCCTCCCAATCAGAGACCTGCTGTTTACCATCATGCCCAGGACTACCATGGGATGTCACAAGATTAACAATCAAAACCCAGGGAAAGTTGTTTAATGAATATGTTCTGTCAGTAATAACACAGATGTGAGACATGAGTGCTCAATATTACCATTGGAGAGACTCTTACAGTGGTCCAATGTAAAATGGAGTGAATTATGCTTGGCATCACATTATGTGACAGAAAGAGCAACAGTAGAAGGCCATCAAGAAGAGCAAACATAGTTGGGCTGGCCATATCTCTCATTTAAGAAACAACAAGTAGGATGTTAGAGCGACAGAGTGGACACCAATGCAGTAGAAAAGAACTAGCCAAGGATAAGATTGCGAGACTTCCATATTCTTGCTTTCCTAATGGCTACAACCGCCAGGAATTTAAATGCAATGCCAATACTTATCTCTTAACCACTTGGCTCTAGTTCTTTCTACACCACCCTGTATATCCTTCCCTTTTTCTCCACCTTTGCAACTGTCATCACACCTGTATTCCCATCCTTCTCTTGCTCCTTTGTAATTGGTTCGTCTTTCTCTTCACTCTCCTCCTATATATTTAGCCCCATGCGCAATAGTGGCAGTGGAATGCCTTGCTTGGGGTGAGATGATTTAAAAAAAACAAAAAAAAACAAACTATTTGACTAGATATCTCAGACCCATAGGGCCCAGTATATTCATAAATAGGAAGTAACAAGAAGAGTAACACTTGGATCCAACAGAAGACTCAGGTAAAGGACATGATCAAGACCATAAAAAAGAGCAAGCAAAGATGGGCTGGTCATGTGTCTCAGCTCAGAGATGACAAGTAAATAATTAGAGTGATAAAGTGGACATCACCCAAGGTAGTTGAAAAGAGGGTAGCCGAAGGTAAAATGGTGTGACTACATGACCTGATACCTTGGCCCCACATGGCCCAGTATAGAGATAGGAAATGGTAGATGTCAACCAGATAGATATAATGGGTATGTGAGCAAATGTCTAAAGCAGGAGTATTCCAACCAGGAGACCTAAATTCAAATCTCACTGTGGCGGAGTTGTCAAGGGAAGGAGACAATCCCAGTATGTAGCATAAAAAAAACATACTACAGGTTGACCAGTCTTGTAAGTAAAATATTCAGAAGATGTCAATGGTTGTGGTAGCAAGAAGTCATAATTCATTGTGATCACGAGTTTGAGAGCACAGGCTTTGTTCAAACTGGCAATCACACCCAAACTGTTCAGCATTAGTTAGTTAAGTGTCATATGCGATATACACTTAGGCGATCATGTCTCGAAAGAGACATGACTGACTGAGCAGAAGATTATCCTGCAGTAGGTTGCCATTACTTTCTGCGATAAACTGGTTGCTAACCAAGGCTATAGAACCCAAACTGTCCTGTTATTTAACCCATAACTGGAGGGAAGAGACAGTAATAACTTTCCCAAGGGTATTTGTGTATTAGTGAATGCAAGGAATTCAACTGGAATTCGAAATTGGCTCCCCAACTTATCATTCCAAGATGATATCCACTGCACTCCAACGCATGTCTCTGTTCAGCATAGTTGGCATATAAACTACAGGTTGTCTTTATAAGTGCTGAAAAAAAGAAACAGTTGTGGCTGAACAAATGTTTGCAATAGGGATTAGCGAGCAACATGAGCAGATGGGCAGAAACAGAAATGAGTAGCCAACCATAATGTGTGTATTAAATAGAAATGATATAGGTGGACACTACTTTAATTAATTGGTACACTTGTAAAAAAAAAAGGGGGGGGGAGAGTTGGGATGGGGGGGGGTAGATAATTTTCATAAATTAGCATTCATCAAAAAATTTCTTTGACTATGACATTTGTCAAAATTTTAAAATACTGATTTTTTTTAACATTTTATCCCAGACTAATCAAAGAGTTATCTGAGCTTTATTGTTATTTACAAATGTCAAATTTAAAACTGCATATACAAAGTCAATAACTGTGTAATATCACAGATTGGGGGAAAAAAAAAAAAAAAAACAGAAAAAAAAAAGGGCAATCAATGAGATCTTTTCAATGCGCTAATCGTCTATTGTAATGAATGTGACCAAGATTTCAACTTAACAATGCTGCTTTAATTAAAATAGAAAGTAATTTAATAAAAAAAGGGGAAAATATTTTTGCGTTTTCCATCAGAAATTAGCATACTTTTCACCTTTCTTCAAGCTTATGTTGTTGCAGTGTGGAGATATTTAAAAACTAAAAAAAAAAACGACAGTGATAAAAAACAAAAGGGTTGCAAAACTAAATAAAATCAGCTGAGTCGTTCCATTTAGAAATGACAGATGCCAGAAATGTTATGATTAGCAGCCCTGTATCTTTTCCTCTCAATGTATAATAACTGATATTTTTTTCATATTTTCATCCCATCTCTACACATACAAATAAACGGTTTGCTGATGTTGATGCAACTGAAAAATGCACATGAATGAAAGACACTGGGAATTTAAAAAAAAATAATTTTAGTATGTAATCTAGTCAATTTCATTTACAAAAGGAATCTAACTGAAATTGGCTAAATTATATACCCTAAACACACAAAAAAAAAAATAATAATAATAATGGCCAGTGAAATGGTTGAAAGTGTTTGGAAAGTCAAAAAATTATGGAACATTTTTACATTCCTTTTCTCCAGCAAAAGAATACTGAAAAAAATTAAATCGAAAATTAAAATCAAATCTTCCTTGTCAGTCATTTTGATTACAGAGCCCATCTGTGGTTTATACTGCAACTATGCAGAGCAGACCTTAGTTACTGTTTCTGGGAGAGAGAGTGTTATCTAGCATGAACAAGGCCAGGACGCTCAAACCCTTGGTCACGATGACTTGTGACTTCGAGCTAGCACAACTATCAATGACTCCTCAAACAGAGCCGTCTACCCAATTTAACTCACAAGGCTTGGACCAACCTGTAGTATGGTTTTCAGGCATTTTCCAAAAATGCTACATGCTGTGGTCACCTCCTCCAGACCAATAACATCAAGAAGTCACCTTCCTGACAAATCGATAATGGTGAGATTCGAACCCAGGCTTCAGGGTTGGAAAGTGAACGTTCTTAACACTCGGATATATACATACACAGGTTGAGAATAGTCAGTAAAGTGCCATACGTGATACACACTTTGAGTAATCATGTCTTGAAAGAGACATGAATGACTGGGCAGAAGATTACCCCACAATAGCTTGCCATTGCTTTCTGCATTAGACTGGTTGCCAGTCAAGGCTATAGAACCCAATCTGTCCTATTATTTAACTCATAACTGGAAAAAAGAGATGGATTAATACCTTTCTCAAGGGTATTTGTGCATAAGTGAATGCAAGGAATTCAACTGTAATTCGAACTCGGCTCCCCAATTTGTCGTTCCGAGTCGATATCCACTGCACCACATTGCACATCCAGGTTGAGAATCCTTTATTCAAAATTCCTGGAACTGGAAGTGCTTCAATTTTCAGATTTTGGAATAAAGGCTATTTAATTTGCACATAGCATCTATAAAATGAATTAGCTTGGGAATGGAACCCAAAATTAAACATGATAGTCCTTTACACTTTTTTAACACAGCTTATACATATCCCCTGAAGGTAGTTTTATAAAAAATTTAATAAATTTTGTGTACGTACAGATAACGATAATGACAATAGTCATGTAATTCTCACACAGATTTTTAAGTGTTGAAATTAAGATTTCATGTGAAAATAACGTTCTGTACTTTTTGTATGTCTACTAAAAAACATGATCAATACTTACAAAAAATATATAAGCACAGGACTTTTTGACATTTTGAATAATGTTTTTACTGAATACTAAACAGCTGATGAGTAATCCATAAACAAAGTTTGTTTCGCTAACAAAAAATCAGGTGTCAACGTAGTCTATGTATTTCAGGTGGAGAACCTTAACCCAGGGTAGGACAAAATCACAAAAGCTGCAGATCACCTAGGGACCATCCCATTACTACTGAAATTTTTCATCTTTGGCAAGTCATATCAGAGAAAGAACTTTCAGACTTGGGAGGTTACCTGATTTCGCAATTTCTGATATGCAACCTGTGTATATATATAACTCCATCGATAGAAACATTTTTCTTCTTTATGTGCCTTCAGGACATAAGTGATCATGAAACTCCACTTGTTGCTCTTAACACTTTTCCTCTTGGTATCTCTCCCAAATCTTGCACCGCCATCAACTTGCTTAATCCCATCAAGTATATCTCACGTTACTTTCCCTTGTCTCTCTTTCCCTCTATCCATTCTGTAAGTATTAAATTCTCTAAGCTCTCCTTCCTCATTATTTATCTCGGAGGTTTCAGCTGTTTCTTCCTGATGTTAAGTATAAGTTTCCTTTTAGTTTGCATCCTCTCCAAAACCTGGTTTTGCCCCTCCCCCTTTAGCCCAGGGCTTTCTTCATTTAGAACAGAACGATGTCGCTGAAGTGATATGGAATCTCTAAGAGAGTTCAGTCCATGGTATTCTCAGCTTCCTTCTGTAGAAACACATTTCTGTGGAGGACAGATTTAAAGGACACCATTCTTTTTTTATTTTTTTAAATCATATCACCCCGAGCAAGGCGGTAACGCCACTGATGTGCAGGGGGCTACACAGGAGTGAAAAGATTGGAAAAGAGAAAGCCGGAAACCACATCCTAAACAGGGAACAAGGGATGAGCCTCTTCACCTGTTCAATAGACATAGGTGGAGTGTGAACCGGCCGATAGACTAAACTATCTACTCCAAATTAGACAGAATTTTTTTTCTATATTGTCAATTTTATTGTGGGTGTGATATAATATTTCAGAATTTACAACAGTTATATTTTGATTGTTTATAATGTGAAAATTGATATGCACACAAATTGCACTAAATTTTACTAACAACAAGTTAACCTAATGAATGACCGGTATAAGAATTTAATGTTGATTTTTTTTTTTTTTTTTTTTTTTTTTTTATTAATAGTGCAGGAGATGAAATTTGTGCAAAAGAAATAACTATCGAAATAAACAAAAATAATTTCTTTAAACACATTATTTTATAAAAAACTGCACAACATAAAACAAAAACCTATCAATAATAACAATATTTACAATTTTCAGATTATTGTCCTCATCTTTATTGTAATGTTTACAACATTTCAGCTGTTGTATGCTCCATCATTCTTCAGGTAAATAGTAAATAATTACAATGCCTCAGCTCTGAAATATAGACAGATATTGAAGGAGAATATGGCAACAAAAATGAGGACAACAGTCCGAACAATTTAAATAATGTAAATAATTACAATACCTCATCTCAGAAATATAAACAGATATTGAAGGTGAGTATGGTAACAAAGATGAAGAAAACAGTCCAAATAGTGTAAATAGTTAAAATACCTCATCTCAGAAACATAGACACATCTTGAAAGAGAAATCCAGATTAAATATATTTCCACACAGGAAACAGCATTTTAAAATGAATATAATACATCTGATTTGCAAATAAAATAATTAAAATAGAGATAAAACATTTATATACTTTTTTTATGGTGATGTCATAATCCGTGAAACTGTTCTGCACATGATGTCACTTACTTAATATCTGTGTCACTTACAGAAGACACAGATATTTGATTTTGAGATGCAATATTAAAATATAAATTGCCAGAGTTCTGGGTATGATGATAAACTACATCCAGCAGCAAGGCCATTTATCAGAAAGTTTAGAGGAGCGTGGGACCACTTTTTAGTTGCTGTTGTTACCAGGTCCACCCTCACCCAGGGTGCTTTGTTTGTTTGTTTTGTTTTACGGCGTATCAACTCATGTCATTTAACACTGAATCGAATTATTAAAAATCAAACAAAAAGTTAAGAAAAATTTCAAGAAGTTTGTATATTTAACAAATTAATATATATAACAGATTCATATATTTAGACAAATTCATACATTTAACAAATTAATATATATAACACATTTTAAATTAATAAATATTTTATAAAAATGTATATATTTAATTTGGCTGTTTAGATTTTATGGCATACCAACCACCACGGGTTATCTGAAGCCAAATCCAGCCTACATACATTATATGTATATGTATTACATATACAAGATTTGCAAATGCACATTTGGTAGAATCAAGTTTTGGAATATATAGCAAGTTGGTAGAAATACATATATCTATGTGTGTGTGAGATAGTATTCAACCAGTCATATTTTTGAGTACATTCCGGTTTCTTTTAAGAATTCGAGTATCCCGTTTGGGCTTGTTTCCATAAATAGTTTTTTCAAATTACTTGTTTGGTAATACTTTTTTCGTACTCTATTTAAGTTTGTACACTCTAAAAGTATATGTTTGACACTTAATCTTTTTTGACAGCTGGTACATATTGGGGATTCTGTGCCCTCCAATAAATGATGGTGCGTGATGTAGGTATGGCCTATGTGAAGGTGGGTCAGCAACACCTGATCTCTTCTACTTCTGTATTGAATGTTCCATTCTCTAATACTGGGTTTTATGTTTTGGGGTTTGTTGTTAGTGTATCTATTCCAATAATTTTGCCACTTTTTAAAAATTATTCTCTTCACTGCAGCTTTAAAATCAGTATAAGGAATTTTGATTTTTGCTATTTTATCTTTCATTGCTTTTTTGCCCAGGATGCATCTGTTAGGGTCCCAGCTATGGGCAAATAGTTGACCCCCAAACTGGGGTCATTTAAGAGAAAAAGAAAAAGTTAGGTTGGGTAAGAGTCTTTATTTTGGATAGCAAATCTCTGAAATAAAAACCTCTACACATACTCTATAGAATATCTGAATTCTCTGACCCTTATAGGTAATCTTCCGAGAGATGGTGACTTAAGAAAAGCGCTGAGTTTCCAGTCTCCTAAACAGATGGCGTTAGTAAGCTGCAAACTCGCTTCAATATTTCATGAAAGTTCAATTACAGAGTTATCAAGAAAACCTCGTCCAACCCATGATAGCATAGAAATGGACGTTAAACAATGATAATCATAAGAGTGTAGACAACATGTGACATTGCAAAGAGAGAGGTTGCCAGAGTTAAGACATTTCAGCCAGTACCATATGTGATACATATATACATACTTGGGTGACCATGTCTCAAAGGAGACATAATCGAGTGGGCAGAGAAGATTTTCCCATAGTAGGTTTCTTTTACTTTCTGTGGTAGACCGGTTGCCAATAATTGTAAGTCGGTTCTAAGCTTTCAGCTCACATGAGCCATCTTCAGAGAGGTTATAAGGATGTTAATACAAAAACATCCACCATCACTGGTAATTTTATCTTGTGTTGACATAAAACTTTGCTAAGCAACAGCAACAGTTACCAAAAATAGCAAACGCAGTTCGCAAGTTTGTAATGCGGTTGTATGACATCACACCATGTGAGAGCTCGAAATGATAACAGAACCATATATTTAAATGCAATGTAATGGGTTATGACCAGATTTAAATGTGATTTTATTAAGTGTGGGTTGTTTAAATTTAATGTTGATGGCCTCCAACTTAATAAAAAATTATCCAAATGTTGTAGAATTTTTATCTTTATTTTCAACTGAAATTAAAGCCAAAATATGATGATTAGAATGGCTCATGATTAAACATAATAGACATTCATCATGTCTTATATTTAACAGTATATATATATATATATATCTGAAAATGTTTTTGTAAGTACAGAATTTAATTAAAGAAATAAAAGTGTTTAGTTTGATGTTACACATTATGAAATGGTATTAAAAAGTGAAGCAACCGGTTTTGCTCGCGGTCATCAGGCCTCTACAGGAGATTTTAATTGGAATTAAAATAAAGTGATTCATGGAAAATGATTTGGGGGAAAAAAAAAAATTGTGAATGCAAGGAGCTAGAAGTTAATAATAATGAGTCCCAACAACTCACGCTGTTTGCAAAGTGCAGATTTGCTTGGACCCAATATATAAAGCCTCCAGCACCTTAAGATGGAAAAATGAGTGAGATCGGGACACAACAGTGAACCAATCTTCACTAAATATATATATATATATATATAGTGTATCGAGGCAGCAAGTAATTTTCTAAACATATGCTGTTAAATATAAGAGACAATGAATGTCTATTATGTTTAATCATGAGCCGTTCTAAATGTCGTATTTTTGCTTTAATTTCAGTTGAAAATAAAGACAAAAATTCTCCAACATTTGGATAATTATTTATTGATTTGCTTCTAAGCTTTCAGCTCACATGAGCCATCTTCAAAAAGGTTGTTTAGACTGAAATATAACATCCACCATCACCGACGATTTTATTTTGTGTTGACATAAAACTCCGCTTGGCAACAGCAATAGTTACCAAAAATAATAAACGCAGTTCTTAAATTTGCGATGCGGTTTTATGACGTCACACCGCGTGATAGTGCGAAATGACAACAAAACCATGTAGTCAAATGCAATGTAAATATATATATGCAATTTGTTATATATATTATTTATATATTATATATGCGCAGTACTTATTTAAAAGCGCTTAATATCGGTGATAGAGCTGACATATTCATATAGATAGGTGTGAGTTTGTAACCCTGGGTTTCATGCTCTTGCAATCGTCAGACAATCACAAGCGCGTGAAACCCAGGGTTACAAACTTACACCTATCTATATCAATATATATATATATACTTTCTGTTTGATACAGTATTTGAGGGAAGTTTATCACTCCTGCATGCAAACAATTATAATGGCTTCTATAGGATGTAACATTTTATCTAAGTAGGTTGGTCTAACAAGACCAAAGTCGAAGATTTTCCTAAGGTAGGCAGTCACATGACAACCCATCTCATCTTAACTCAACCCATATCGGACTGGAATTCAAACTAAAACTCTCTGAAAACCCACCGACTCTTGCTTAAATCGAGCCTCACATTCAGTGGGAGGTGGATGTTATGCACTCTGGGTATGCATTTCCAAATGACCAATCAGGGATCACCCTTTTGGTCACCTGATCAACCTTGTCTTCTCTCTTGTGTGAGTGCCTCTCACTATTGCACTTTAAGGGCGTGGAAAATTTTTCTGAATTTTCCTGAAATGCCATCTGGATCCCTCCCTCCATGGTTACCATCACTATGTTGGTTACTTCAGCTATTTACAACCAATAAAAAAATTTCGCTTGACAGGTTGGTGGTACCCATCCTTTCTACTATTGGCACTTCTCAAAATTGCTTTACAGGGGTGTGGGAAGCTCTCTCTCTCTTCAGAATTTCACTAATGTAAGTTTATTTTTCCATATCAGTAAAAAAAACAAAAAAAACATTATCTGCTTAGGCCAAAAAACACCATGTTTTTTTTATTAATTATCAGCATAATAAAATTCCTTAAAAAAAAAAAAAGAAAAAAAAAAAAAGGAAACTTTATTTCTGAGAATCCCACCCCTCTTTCTGACCAGGAGTGGCCTGTCTTTAAGAATCACAAAATTCTTTCAACAATTCCCTATGAAAGGGGAAAGATTCAGTTTCAAATTAAATCCTAGTCAGCTGTCATTTTATCAGTGGTTGTTAAACTTTGACAATAATAAAGAGACTCACTTTTTCGCCATCCCGATTTCAGTGAGAAGAAACCATTCTGAATTTTATCTTTTTGACCAAATTTTGTGGTCAGCAGTTCCCCCTGTACTAAGAGTTGTAAAAATTTTATCTCAAGTGGTTGTTTGTTTTTGATGACTGTAAATTTATGTATCAATTTTTCTTGGGTGGTCGTTTTTTTAATACGCTTTCACCTAACCATGACTGCTCTCTGCCCTCACGCCTCTAGCAGAGGAAGAAGGAAAAAATATTCAATTACATTTTTTTGTTCAGCGTATCAATCAGTCTATCCAAGCAACTTCATTCCTTTCTTTCAGTGCCAGAAAATAGTGCAACATCAGGACATTAAACAGAACTTATTTTTATAACAAAATAAAAGTAATTTATTAAGGATTAAAATTTTAATTAGTGAATATTTTTTCAAAAAGGCATTACATAAAATATGAACCAATTTTTGTTTTTAATTATTTTTAATAAAGTAGATTGTAAATAATTTTCTTTTAATAAAGTAAATTGAGCCACAAGATTAGCAACTAGGTCCCATCCTTTTACTGTAAAACCAATAAAATGTAACCGCAACTTCTACTCTAGCAGCTTCTTTTCTTGCACTTCCCGCCCGTGGAATTCCCTTCCATTTACTTGCTTCCCTGACAGCTTCAAGTTCCAAATTTAAATATAAAGTCAATAGTCATCTCCTATCTCACTAATCTGCATCCTCTCTCATGCTCCTTTCTCCATCCACTCCACTCTTATCACTATTCTCATCATTCTCTTACCCACTTCCTGACACCTCCTATAACCTGTCACTCTTTCTCATAACTTTCCTCCTATGTAAACCCCCTGCAAAACAGTGGCAATAAAATTCCTTGCTTGGGGCGATACGATTATAAAAAAAAAGAAATTAAATAAAACAAACTTGTTTTTAATTCATTTTTTAAAAAAACAAAATGAAGCAGTTTTTTGGAAGGTTATTGTTGCTCAGGGACGTGCGTTGTGGTACGGTGGATATCGGCTCGGAACGAGAAACCGAGGAGCCGAGTCCAAATTCCAGTTGAATCCATTGTATTTACTTACGCGCAAATACCCTTGGGAAAAGTATTAATCAGTCTCTTCCTTCCAGTTATGGGTTAAATAGCAGGACAGACTGGGTTCTATAGCCTTGGTCAGCAACCAGTCTACTGCAGAAAGCAGTGAAAGCAATGGCAACCTACTGCAGGATAATCTTCTGCCCAGTCAGTCATGTCTCTTTCGAGACATGATCGCCCAAGCGTGTATCACGTATGGCACTTAACTGACTGATTGCTGCTCAGTGTCTCTCTCTCTCTCTCTCATATATATATATATATATATATATATCTCATTCAAGCATGAAAGTCTCTTGCTGCAGTATATGTCATATGTAACTTTAATCTTTATTATTTATATTTAACCTTATTATTATTATTGCTTCTTTATGGAACTTGTGATATCACAGACAGGATTTATGAAATAAATATAAAAAGAAATTTACTATTTAAATTGTTCATACATATAATGTTTTTTACATGTCAGCACTTATCAGGTTTTTTAATGTTGAATTTTGTATACGGCACCTAGTGAGAATTAACTATTCAGCAGTAACTATTAACCATTACATAATAAAGGTTTGGTCTGGTTTGTTGATTTTAAGACACTTGGGTAATTTAAAATTAAATGTTATATGGAACACTCAGCTAAGATCAAAATCAGTACTCAGTAGGAATGGTCAATCAGACCAACTCCCCCACCCAACTCACACAGGGGCAGGGGGCTAATTTTATTTTGGCCCTATCTGTATCTGAATGTGGTACATGCAAGTGAAGCTCCAGATTTTCTTAACCCTGCACACTGACATTATCCTTACTCCCTCATTCCACCCTTTTCATTGATAATTTATTTTCAGGTCCCACCCTTTTACAGTGAAACCGATAAAATGTAACTGCAATTTCTACTCCAACAGCTTCTTTTCTCGCACTTCCTGCCTGTGGAATTCCCTTCCACATGCTTGCTTCCCCGACAGCTACAATCTTCAGGAGTTTAAATGTAAGGTCAATAGACACCTCCTAACACACTAACTTGCATCCATTCTCTCAAACACTCTTCCCACCTACCCAACCCTCATCTTCGGTATCCCTACCCATCTATCACCCTCCTGACATTTCCTATATCTAACTACTCTTTCTCATCACCTTCCCCTATGTAACCCCCTGCACAATAATGGCAGTGGAATGCCTTGCTTGGAGTAAAATGATTAAAAAAAAATTAAGTTCTGCATTGAAAATCCAAGATTAGGGAGAGAGTATTGTTGGAGGTTGGGAAGAAATATGGGCATTTGCAATTGAATAGGGCTATAATTGACATATTTTTTATTACTTACCTTATTCCTTCTTCAAAGAAGTAAGGATATGAGAACCGAAGAAAAGCCTTCACATATCTACTTGCTATTTTCTTCCCTGTAGAAAAATAAAAATAAATTAAATAAAAAAAATAGAGACTGTAATGAAAGAAGGCGGGGGGAACTACTAGGTACCTCCACTCATTTTCGATATCGAAAATTTAAATTGAATTTTTAAAAATAAAGTTTTCTTGAAACTTTTATTTTAGTTTTATATTAATACTAAATTGAAAATTAATAATAGCA
Source organism: Ascarosepion bandense (assembly GCA_037127315.1). NCBI lineage: Eukaryota > Metazoa > Mollusca > Cephalopoda > Sepiida > Sepiidae > Ascarosepion > Ascarosepion bandense. The sequence continues at coordinate 210,658 of JBBBDQ010000126.1, read as the reverse complement.
TAAACATTTTGATGATTAAAAACTTTGTTTTTATTAAGCTTGAGCCCTTTTAACATCATGATATGCTGTTTTTTTGGCAATTGAGTGGAGGTACCTAAATTCGTAGTTTCCAAATGAGTTTCTAAAAATCTGTGAGTGTCTTTAATTTGGGTGACAGAGACATTTTGGCTCCACCCTGGAAGCATTAATTAAACAAATGTTTACACTGATTGGGACGATAAAAGTGAGACAGAAGCTTGTCAATCTAAATTCCATTTGTCAAATCTTGCTTTGATGATTGCAGAATGTCACTGTCTTTTGTTTAACCACACATTTCGATGTAAATCAGGCACCATGCATATGACCAAAGAGTTAAATAATATCGTTGTAGGTCATTCTAAGTAACTTGTGAATCTTCAATGGCATACTTTTGGCTTGCATAAGGAATTAGATTTACTTTTTCTATATTTGAAGGGACACATTTCATTTTTAGTCAACCATGGGTGAGTAAAACAATAAACTTTAATCGCCCAATCAAGTTTTTAATCAACTGAGTCAATCGGGTGAGTGAAATCTCAAAGGATATATATAAATATTATATAAATTACATTATAGTCAAAACACGAGAATGAAATAACACTTCGGAAAAATAACATCCTTGAAAATGGCCAGTGAAGTG
>JBBBDQ010000126.1:155000-205000 GCA_037127315.1 Ascarosepion bandense | reverse complement strand
TAAGAGGTGGTTTCATGCTCCTTACAACCTCCCAATCAGAGTACTTGTTGTTGGATGGAGTTTACCGCTATACCCTGTTGTGGACAAGTTAATATATATGTGTATGTATATATGAATGCAGATAAGTTGGTAGGAACTTCTACAGATTTTAAGATGTATTTTGAATTTTTTGTATGTGTATAAATGTATCAGTTTTTGTAAATATGGATGTCCATACATGACATTATTAGAAAATAAGTGCAATAACTATAGCAAATTTCAAGTGATAGGACTTGATATTCATTAAAACATTTTGGAGAATATTTTCCTAATTTTTTAAAATTACTGGGTAGTTAAAAACTATCTAAAAAAGGCATTCATGTCTTCAAATAATTTTTACAGATATGTCCCCATAGAAAAAAATTAACTAATTTTTCAAGCTTAAATAGCTCCTACCTCCATGTTAAAAAATGCATTTCTGTAATATTTTAAACTAAAAGTAAGCAATATTTCAATATTTGTTTCAAATGAGATTAAACTTTAAATTTAATTATTTTTTTATTGTTGTTTCAGAAAAGTATATTTTATTTTTGAAAGATATTTTTTTAATAAAGAGAATTACATTTTGCTGACAGAAGTCTAAAATTAGCAATTTCAAAAAAAAAAATCTCTCCTAGTCAATTTAAATTTATTTCAAAATACAGCAAAGTATTTTGCTTATTATAAATATAAAATTTAATGTTTTAACTTGAAATTAAAACTAAAATAAAAGCTTCAAAAAAGATTTTTATGAAAAAAAATTTATTTTAAACCATAAGTATCACATTTTTGGAGTGACCTACACACACACACACACACACACACACACACACACACATGAATAAATATACATATGCAAGGACATACAAATATATAAATATTTTTCTGGTATTAATAAAACAGTGCTCAATATAATATAGCAGAGCTATAAGGTATATATTAATAACTATACATATTATCCTACATCTAGATCATAATGATGATTGTATAATGCTCAGAGTCATGTTATAGACATAGGACAATAAATATATATATATATATTCTTCATTTGTAAACGAGTTATTACGCAACCTAGGTTTCTACCATGTGGTGTCTTCAGGTGATTTGCAATAACTGATTTTACCGTTTACTGTTTTTTTTAAAAAATGTTCACGTAACGATGTTTTTTTTTAATTTTTGAACACTCACATGACAGGGAATGTTTGAATGCACAATTTTTAAAATTACAAGAAATTATAACATTTTCATCCATTGTTATATGAACCTAATAGGTATTTTTTAGTATGGTTATACTTACTCAAAATTTCTGTTCTTTCATTCAATAGCTCATTTTTGTTTGGGAATAGCATAATCGCTAACTTTTTTCCTGGCACAGTCTACATATTTTGCCACCATTGTAAAGCTTAGCTGTTTTTACTATGCTCCACGTTATGTCTGGGTCTTTTCCATATTTCGATTTCAATTTCCACACGCGGTTAGCCAATTTTGTACAGTTTTTTAAATTTTCTATTTTGAATGTAGACTTGTGATTGAACCACCTGGTCTTAAAGGTATCTTTGGTTGAAAACCAAAGATATTTTATTTTGGCCATTTAAGTCATGTACTTTTTTCTTATAATGACTTCTTTTGTATGACAAAGTACTTGAAGTTGGCATTTATTTTTTGTCCCTGCTGTTGCATTCTTTATCAGTGATCTTGTTTTGTACAATGCTATCTAAACTTCTGGTGTTTTGTATTTATATGAAACTTTCTAAATTACTAGTACAACTTGATTGTGTTTCTATTGAAAATCTTGTTTATTTCTGAGCTTTTTGGAAAGTGTTTATATATCAGTTTAAAAAACATTTGTCCATTTTTGGTGTTTCTCTCTCTCTCTCTCTCTATATATATATATATATATATATATATATATATATATATTCCACATATAAATTCAAATATTAAATTTGGAGGATTTGCTCTGTAAATTTAAATTTAGATGGAGCTCTGTTTTGGATCAGTTTTAATATTTAATTTAATATTTCTAGATTCCACTGGGATTATTCCCTAAATCTTTTCCTTGGATTTATCACACACACACACACACATATATATATATATCTTCTTTTATGTGTCATGTCCCTTCAGGACATCATGGCCTTCTACGTCTTCCTATCCATGGTAGCTCTTAGCACGCTTTCTCCTATTACCCACCCAAGCCCCGCTCTGCCATCCACCTGCTCAGGTCCTTCAAACATGTTGTTATTCGCTGCTTTCCCCTGTCTCTCTTTCCATGATATCCACAACATCATTCTGCAGAACCACATTTCAGTTGCTTCAAGTTTTTCCTTCATCTTCGATGTGTCCAGCATTCAATGCCATATTGAAGGACGGACATCACATAGCAATCCAGCATTCTCTTCTTTGTTTCCAGCAAAATTTTCCTATCTCTTAATACTCTGCTCAGCTTCTGGATGCAACCTTCACCATGCCAATTCACCTTTGGATCTCAGTGTCGTACTATCAATCGAAACACTTCCCAAGGACTTAAATTTTTGTACTTGCTTGATTTTAGTATCCCCCACCTGTAATTGGCATTTTGGGCTCCTCCATTTGCTGATGATCATACATTTGATTTTCTTGGAGTTTATTTGTAGTCCTTTCTTTTGGCTTTCTTCATCTACCTTTTTTAAGGATGTCTGATAGTTTTCTTTCCATGTCAGCTATCAGCACTGTATCATCTGCGTATCTTATGTTGTTCAGATTGTGACCACCAATGACGAATCCTGGTATAACTTATAAGGTCCTCAGAATAGTCTTGCTGAATAGATCTGGCGAAAAGACAAATCCTTGTCTTATGCCCTTTACTATTTTTGTATATCTGCTGAATTCTTTTCCTGTCTGTATGCAGACGGTTTGCGGCCAGTAGAGGTTCTTGATCACTAATATGTCTTTGCCAAATGTATTGCGGTTGCTGAGCATTTCTATCAATTCCTTGTGGCGTACTTTGTCAAACACCTTGGCATAGTCTACAAAACACAGGTAAACTTCCTTTTTCATTTGTATCGCCCTTTTGAGATAGCATCCTATGTATAAATGTTGCATTCCTTGTTCCAGTGTCCTTGACGCAACCGCACTGTTCTTGTCCTATTTCCGGTCTGGTTCTGCTTTGCACTCTATTCATCAGCATTTGGACAAAGAGTTTCGTTATGTGGCTCATCGAACTGATTGTTCAGTGAAGTTCACATTCAATTGCATCTGACTTCTTAGACAGAGCTATGAAAATTGATTCGCTTAGGTCATCTGGTATTACGCCACTGTTGTAGATTTCATTTATTAAAATTTCATAAAAATAATGAAAAGAGAGTCAACTTAATACTGGATGAAGAAATGTGTTCTGGGATACTGCCAGTTTTCTGAAAGAGTTCTCCTGGTCAAATTGAAAGAGACAACCTCCAACATAGCAATTATAGTAGTCTATGCACCAACAACGCAAACACTGAGGAAGAAATAGAATCTTTCTGTGCCATTCTTGACAATTCCAAGGTTCAATGTAAGACCCAAGAAATTAGAATCACCATAGAAGACTTGAAAATATGCAAGGAAAGGGAAGGGGAGACAACTGGCAACTTTTGATTAGGAATCTTTCATGTGTTAATTTCGCAGTGGAAAGTATCTTTTAATTCCAAACACCACATTCATATATATATATATATATATGCTGTTAAATATAAGAGACAATGAATGTCTATTATGTTTAATCATGAGGCGTTCTAAACGTCGTATTTTTGCTTTAATTTCAGTTGAAAATAAAGACAAAAATTCTCCAACATTTGGATAATTATTTATTGGTTTTCTTCTAAGCTTTCGGCTCACATGAGCCATCTTCAGAGAGGTCGTTCAAACTGAAATATTATAAAATCCACCATCACTGATGATTTTGTGTTGACATAAAACTCCGCTTGGCAACGGCAATAGTTACCAAAAATAATAAACGCAGTTCTTAAGTTTGCGATGCGGTTTTATGACGTCACACCTCGGGATAGCGCGAAATGACAACAAAACCATGTAGTCAAATGCAATGTAATATGTTATTTCCTGTTTTAAAGTTGATTTTATTGAGGGTTGGTTGTTTCGATTTGATGTACATGGCCTCCAATATCTGCAGGTTCCTCTTACTGTGTGTATGAGTAAGGATCACCGTATTGTTGATGAAAATCTGTCTGATATTAACCTCCATGTTTATGTTTTTCAGAGAAATGTTGTTTAATAGTACTCTGATCAGAAAGATGACATGTAAGTCTACGGGAGAGCGTGGTTGTAGTAAAACCAATATATGTACTAGGTTTTTGATTAGTATCAGAGATGCAATCTCTGAATGGGCATGTAAATTGGTATACTACATTGGTTTTTTGTAGAGAATTTAGTTTAGTGCTTGTTGGGTTATTATAGACTATGAGGTCAATTGTTTTTAAACTTTTTATAATATATAATGAGTTTAATTTGATTATTACTTTCCACTGGTTTAACATTTCTACGTATGATGTTTTTGAGAGTTTTTTCATCTTGTTTATAATTATTATGTATTTGGTTGCAATAGTATAAGTTAATAGTGTTATGTTTATTTTGATGTAAACCATTATTATTAATATTATCATTATTGTTAGAGCTATTGTTAATTTTGTTGAGATACATTTTAATTTGTTGATCAATAATGGAGTTAGGAAATCCATTATTGACTAGTGTTTGCTTAATGTTGTGTAATTCTTTATAAAATATAGATTTGGAAGAAGAACTAGTAATACCACAACCCAACTTAAAAAACATATTAAGAAACTTATTACTGCAAACAATGCTGAAATAGAATGCTATAAACTTCAAAAGATTATAGGTGATTATCAGCCTAGCTACCTTTATGGAAATGTAAAAATCCATAAAAAAGATTATCCCCTCTGACCTATCATTTCTCAAAAGTTTAAAACAATTGACCCCATAGTCTATAATAACCCAACAAGCACTAAACTAAATTCTCTACAAAAAAACCAATGTAGTGTACCAATTTACATGCCCATTCAGAGATTGCATCTCTGATACTACTCAAAAACCTAGTACATATATTGGTTTTACTACAACCACGCTCTCCTGTAGACTTACATGTCATCTTTCTGATCAGAGTATTATTAAACAACATTTCTCTGAAAAACATAAACATGTAGGTAATATCAGACAGATTTTGGTCAACAATATGGTGATCCTTACTCATACACACAGTAAGAGGAACCTGCAGATATTGGAGGCCATGTATATCAAATCGAAACAACCAACACTCAATAAAATCAACTTTAAAACAGGAAATAACATATTACATTGCATTTGACGAGATGGTTTTGTTGTCATTTCGTACTATCCTGCAGTGTGACGTCATAAAACCACATTGCAAACTTAAGAACTGCGTTTATTATTTTTGGTAACTATTGCCGTTGCCAAGCGGAGTTTTATGTCAACACAAAATAAAATTGTCGGTGATGGTGGATTTTATAATATTTCAGTTTGAACGACCTCTCTGAAGATGGCTCATGTGAGCCGAAAGCTTAGAAGAAAACCAATAAATAATTATCCAAATGTTGGAGAATTTTTGTCTTTATTTTCAACTGAAATTAAAGCAAAAATACGACGTTTAGAATGCCTCATGATTAAACATAATAGACATTCATTGTCTCTTATATTTAACAGCATATGTTTAGAAAATTACTTGCTGCCTCGATATACTAAATATATATATATTTATTTTCCATTTGTAAACGAGTTATTACGTGACCTAGGTTTCTACCATGAGTGGTGTCTTCAGGCGATTTGCAATAACTGATTTTACCATTTACCATTTTTCTTTTAATTCTTTTAAGAGTGCTCATGTAACGGCGTTTTATTTTTAACGCTCATGTGGTAGGGAATTTCTGAATACACAATTTTTAAAACCACAAGGAATTATGACGTTTTTATCCATGATTGTATGAACCTAGGAGGTATTTTTTAGTATGGTTACACTTAGTCATAATTTCCGTTCTTTCATTCAATAGTTCTTTTTTGTTTGGGAATAGCATAATTGCTAACTTTTCTTCCTGGCACAGTCTACATATTTTGTCACCATTGTAAGGCTTGGTTGTTTTTACTATACTCCACGTTATGTCTGGGTTTTTTCCATATTTTGATTTTAATTTCCACACATGGCTAGCCAATTTTGTACAGTTATTTTTAAGTTTTCTATTTTGAATGTAGACTTGCGATTGAACCACCTGGTCTTAAAGGTATCTTTGGTTGAAAACCAAATATATTTTATTTTGGCCATTGGGTCATGTACCTTTGAGGATGTGCGTTGTGGTACAGTGGATATTGGCTCGGAACGAGAGACCGGGGAGCCGAGTTCGAATTCCAGTTGAATTCATTGTATTCACTTACACGCAAATACCCTTGGGAAAGGTATTAATACGTCTCTTCCTTCTAGTTATGGGTTAAATAGCAGGGCAGATTGGGTTCTATAGCCTTGGTCGGCAACCAGTCTACCGCAGAAAGCAATGGCAACCTACTGCGGGATAATCTTCTGCCCAGTCAGTCATGTCACTTTCGAGACATGATCGCCCAAGCGTGTATCACATATGGCACTTAACTGTCTGACTGACCTTTGCCTTGTAAATGATTTTTTTTTGTGTTGCAAAGTCCTTGAAGTAGACATTTATTTTTGTCCCTGCAGTTGCATTCTTTATTAGTGGTCTTGTTTTGTACAATGCTATTTAAATTTCTGGCATTCTGTTTCTTTATGAAATTTTCTAAATTACTAGTGCAACTATAACTTAGCTTGATTGTGTTTCTGTTGAAAATTTTGTTTAGTTCTGATCCTTTTGGAAAGTGTTTATCTATCAGTTTATATATAAAATAATGCCAAATCTGTAAAATAAGAGGATAAGTCAAAAAATTTATCTAATTAATAAAAAAAAAAAAACATTAAATAGATAAAATAGAGAGCTCAATGGTTACTATCCACAGCAATATGATATAGAGAAAAGAAAACTTAACATTTAAATTTTTTGGATATGACGAGATGAACGTTCACCCACCTGTCGAAATAAATCCAGATTTATAATTGTTTTAATTATGTGCTGAGATTTCTTTTATATATTTATTATATATTGTAGTTTAGAACATGTACAAATTACAATCTACTAAAAAGTGTACATTTTGTTTCGACATTGAAAGGACAATGTCTCATCAGGTAGTAAATGCTATTAAAAGAAAAAAAAAATAGTGTTTACTACCTGATGAGACATTGTCCTTTCAATGTCGAAACCAAATGTACACTTTGTAGTAGATTGTAATTTGTACGTTCTAAACTATAATTTATAATAAATATTCATAACACGATTTCTATATTGAGCACTGTTGTAAATTAATGTTTTGAACGTTTTTAATACTTTCTTCATTCCTTATTCACTTGGAGATATATATATATATGTATATACATATATATATATCTCAGCATGCAGTGCGGGTATAGAAGAATCCAAAGGAGTATCCTGTACATACAGTGATAGGATAACTCTCTAAAAGAGCTCTAAATATATATATATATATAAGAAATATTGAGGCAGACACATTATTTCATGGCAAATCGGAAGTAGGGGCCTATTTCAGGCAAACCATCATCAGCTTCCGTCTTTATTGTACAAAGGATTTTACATGATTTGTGTAAAATCCTTTGTACAATAAAGATGGAAGCTGATGATGGTTTGCCTGAAATAGGCCCCTACTTCCGATTTACCATGAAATAATATGTCTGCCTTCATTTTTCTTAATATATATATATATATATATATTCTATTATCTGCAGATTTCACCCTCGTGCTGTACTACCTCGATTTGCCAGACTTTAATTATATAGCTGTAAAAGAAACATTTCCTGACTAACAGATTTGATTCTGTGGTTTTTACTTTTAATCTCGTCAGTTTTCTTTTACTTTGTGATCTTACGCTTTGAAACTGAAATGATCTTGAATTCAAAAAAGAAAAAAAACAAAATGCAAAAAAAGGCATAGTTTTCTGTCGAGTACAAATGATATAGCCCAGGTTAAAGTTCTACATTCCCAGTTCCCGAAGCAATTATTATGCTTGACAAATGTTTAAACTGGTTGCACTTTCAACCAGAAACTACTCTTAAAAATACATCAAATTTAAGCCAGCTTTGGGAATTAATGGACTAGAAATGTGTGGCCAGCCAGAAACTTTTAGGACGCCGTTGTGGTACAGTCGATATCGGCTCGGAACGAGAAACCGGGGAGCCTAGTTCGAATTCCAGTTGAATCCATTGTATTCATTTACGCGCAAATACCCTTGGGAAAGGTATTAATCCGTCTCTTCCTTCCAGTTATGGGTTAAATAGCAGGACAGATTGGGTTCTATAGCCTTGGTCGGCAACCAGTCTACCACAGAAAGCAATGGCAACCTACTGCAGGGTAATCTTTTACCCACTCAGTCATGTCTCTTTCGAGACATGATCGCCCAAGCGTGTATCACATATGGCACTTAACTGACTGACTATTCAGCATTCACATCAGTCACAATTCAAGGGAGATCACTCAGTAAGTTTTGTATTCATTGGCAGAAATAACCATTCAATTATAAGAGAATGTATGGTTGCCGGCAAGAGAAACGTCCCAAAACGTAAGCTACAAATTGAAAATGTGACAAGCTAGTACAGACGATGTAACATGTGATACCGAAATTCGAGTGCTCAATAATGAAAGAAGCTTCCCAAAAGCTAAACAAAGAAACAGGCAAATTTTGTTAGAGACAAAAGAAAGTTTGCTAAACAGCTATGTAATATGAATCTCCTAATATCCTGAACAATATTCCCACAGATGAAGAAGAGGATTGAGGCAACAGATATGTAGTTCTACAGAAGGATGCTGAGAATACCATGGATTACACATGTGAGTATCAAGAACATTTTAAGGAAAATGGAAACTTCGAGGAGTCTTAAAACCAGAGTGATTAAATTTTTAGAACCCAAAATGAGGAAAGATGGCTTGGAGAATCTCACAAGACATACTGAAGGTGGTACATCAACCTCTGTGGGTTACTCAATGCCAAAATCTAAATACTTCATAGTTAAATCTGCTGCTAAGAAGGTCAGTTCACCGTGTAGGGCCAGGAAGTTTTTCCTGTCTGAATCCATCCTGCACATTTATAAATTAGGTACCTCCATTACATCACATAAATCCAGCATAGTATGATTTCAAAAGGTTCAAAACTTAATAAAACGAACTTTTTCTATCAAAATGTTTATAATACTATTAAGAGGAAAGATCAAAGTAACTTTCATTCATTTTATAAAATTTTTTAATCCCTTTTAACATGTTTGAAATTTTGGCAGAAAATTTTGTTTTGATTTGAGTTAGCGTTACAGAAAATCTTACAACTGTTTACAATCGATTATGTAAATTTTTACGTAACTCACTTTTTCAGTGACAAACACATTAATTTGGAAATTCTTGCAAAAATTAAATAATTGTTGGATTTTAATGAAACTTTCAGTACTCATTCACAAATGAATAAAATTATTTCTGAAATTATTATTTTTTAAAAATATTGATGAAAAAGTTAAATGCAACTCATCAAGAAATATAAATCATCCATTTTTTTTTTTTAAATTATCATTCACCATACGAAAATCTGCTCCGAAGAGAAATATAAACAAATGCAATAAAACTTTGATATGATTTAATTTGATAAGCTTTTAATTGCTGGAATAAATAATAAAAATTAAGAACACTATAGTCTGAAGAAAAAAATTTTTTTCGATTACTAATAAAATTTTAAAAGAATTGTTTTCATTTTTTTTATTATAATAATTCATAAAGTTTTAAAAATATTTTAAAAATCTTTTAAAGAACTGTATGATTTTTTTTTATTAGTTAAGAATTGATGATTATACTGCCTATCAAAAAATAAAAATCTTTCTCACTGTATATTTTAAAATAATATAAAAAAATTTTTGCGTGTAAATAAATATGTTCATTTAAGTATGATGTTCCATAGGAATCATAACAAGTTTCCATTGGGGTTGTACTTATTTTAGAAGTTTACAAATCTTTTGAATTATTCCCCTTACATGGAAAACGACAGAAACTGCATTTAGATTCTGATTCAAGTCTTTTCAAGGCGTTTATAAAATTAAACAGCCTGTTTTGTAAGTCATTCCTTAAACATTTAAAGCAACATTTACATTTTAATTCCTAATTTTCTAAAAAAAAAAAAATAATATTGAAATTCACAATTTGTAGAGGTACCTAAAAATAATATGAAAAATAGATATTAAAAATAAAAATTAATAAATACCATAACATTTAATAAATTATTGAGTTAACTCTGCCATTATTTTCATTCTGTTATTAAATTGTAAATTTTTTTAAAAAAAGTTTTATATTATTTTAATTTTTAATTTTCATAAAAAATCTTCACACATAAGCCTACAAAGCTAAACTAACTAAAATTTCATCAAATTTTGGATAATTGCTGAAAACTGTGTTAAATTTTTAATTTTAACATAGCTAAAAATAAAAAAAAAATGATTTGTATGAATAAGATTTATACCAAATTCATCTTCCATACTTTTGGCTGGCTGCTGTAAATCATTCATTATCACCTCCTGATAAGGTGTTGACAACTGTGATGATAAGGCTACTGTAATTGAGAAATGCTTTTTGAAAAATTTTTCAAGCAGTAAGTAAGTAATTCTTGTTTCAAGTCAACCTAAAGTAAATTTAAATTGGTAATTTGAAGAAAATAATGTGTCAGTGAGGTGCATTTTATTTTTGTAAGATTTTTTAAAACCGAGAATTGGCTTCTGTTTACAATTGATGAAAAATGGCGGTAATTTTGAAATTTTTGAATTTTTTTTTAAATTTAGAAAATTTTTTATTCCGATCAATATAATTTCGGTTTAAAATACACCAGGGTATTTTGCTTACTGAAATTAGTAAATTTAATCAGTTGGCTTTCAATTAAGCTAATTTTAAAGTTTGAAGATAACTTATTTATTATTAAAATTAAAATTTAAATTTAGGTATAGAAAAATGACTGGAGGTACCTAAAATCTACCATCTGTCCGTGTATTGAATACTGCTGCCACATCTGGTCAAGTGCCCCTGTTATTCACCTCGGTGTTCTTGACAAAATCCAACGGAGAATCTGTAATTTGATCAATCCCGACTTGGTAGCTCAGAGACAGTCACTCTCTCACTTGCATAATGTGGCTTCGCTGTGTCTCTTCTACAAATACTTTCACGATTTCTTCTCCAATAAACTTAGCTCAATGGTGACCCCTATGTATGAATTAACTCGAGCTATTAGATAGCAACTATGTCCCACCCTTTTACAGTGAAACCAATAAAATGTAACCACAACTTCTACTCTATCAGCTTCTTTTCTCGCACTTCCCGTCTGTGGATTTCCCTTCCATATACTTGCTTCCCTGACAGCTACAATCTCCAAGAATTTAAATGTAAGTTCAATACTCATCTCCTATTTCACTGACTCGCATCCTTTTTCCCATGCTCTTTTCTCCATTCAGTCCCATCACACCAGTATTCTCATCCTTCTATTACCCACTTCCTGATACCCTCTATAACCTGTCACTCTTTCTCATAACTTTCCTCCTATGTAACTCCCTGCACACCAGTGGCAGTAAAACTGCCTTGCTTGAGGTGAAACAATTAAAATATACAACAAAATTTTGTATATAGTTTTATGGTTTCAGCTATATATATTTTTGAAAGCAATTTTATGCCTTAAACTACAGATACTTTATACATAATTTTACACTTTCAGATATATAGTTTATAGATGATTAAAAATATTGTTTTTTTTTATAATTTCACTGTTGTTGGTAATATTTTATAAAATGTATTGCTGGTATTTTGACTATAAAATTGTATTCATAAGATTTTGATTTTTGATGGAGGGTTCGCTATTTGTCCCTAGCTGGAACTTTAACACAGGCTACAAACCCAGATCAGGATGAACCTGGAAACAAAAGCAATTAAGAAGTGGTTCCATGCTTCTCAAAACCTCCAATCTCTCAATCATAGGCCTTGCTGCCAGATGTAGTTTATCATCATACCCAGGATAGCTGAAGGCAAAAGGCACAAAAGAAAACAGAAAAAAAAGCAACGAACTTGGGTAAATGGATGACAACAGGAATGAGGAGGGATGATGAAAAGAAACATTATCAAATGATAGGAAGTTGTGGTGAACCATGAAGAGAAAACATACAAAAATAATGCAGGGGGAGATGAATACTTATATAGAATGAAATCTATGTAGAGCTGAAAACTTGTTTAGAAGGAGAACTTCTTAGTGATATTAGTTTGCTTGGTTTGTTTTATGGCATATCAACACACTAATGGGTTATTTCATGCCGACAAGATTTTTACAATAGATTTGTATGAATAGAATATGTATTCTTTGTAAGAAATCAGTTTCTAGATCAGGGTTTGGGTTTATTAAAATTAATGCCAAAATAAATTATTTCTAGAGTCTGTTCTTATGTTCTTCAAACTAGAAATTACTTGCATTTTGACTGATCACCACTATGTAACAATGTCTCCCTGATTTAGGGGGTTTGGCTAGTTTTGAACCTTTAAAAACTCTTCAGCTTCTAATCAAAATCACCACTTCATAAGACACAGTTCAAAACAAAATGGCTACTTTTGTAGTGATATTATAATATATTTATGTTATAAATTCTAAATAAATGTTCTCGCACACTGATTGAGCACTCTGGAAGAATGGTAGACTTTGAAAAACAGTAGCTACTCTAGCATCTACGTATCATTCATTCAGCAATGAATTAGAACACTCTCAACTATTAGACGTGTATAATGATAATATACATGCTAAAAAGTCTGCAGCCTCCTGTCGAGAGCCCATAGCTCAGAGGTAGAATCGCCGACTGATGCCAATTCGGTCGGGTTTAAATCCTGGGTTAAAAGCAATCGGAGTCTAACCATACTGATGAGCTATGATACAGCGAAACAGATCTGTCTGCGGATGACTATATATATATATATATATATATATATATATATATATATATTAATCAGTTAGTTTTTGGTCATAATTAAATTAGACCAGTACACAGTTGTATTAAAAAGTGTTCAATACATTTATATTGTAGACCTTTTTAATATTTTTCATATGGAAATGAGTTATTTCCACGACCTAGGTTTCTATCTTCCGGTGTCTTCAGGCGATTTACAATAACTGATTTTATCATTTTTCAAACTTAGAACACTTTCATCCATGATTATATGACTCTAGTAGGTATTTATGGGCATGATTACACTTGGACATAATTTCTGCTCTTTCATTTAGTAATTTCTTTCTTTCAGGGAACAATATAAAAGCCAATTGTTCCTCCTGGCATAGTCTGTATACTTTACCACCGTTGTATGGTTTGGCTATTTATACTATACTCCAAGTTATATCGGGGTCTTTTCCATATTGGGCCATTACTCTCTCTCTCTCTCTCTATATATATATATATATATATATATATATAGTCATCCGCAGACAGATCTGTTTTGCTGTATCACAGCTCATCAGTATGGTTAGATTCCGATTGCTTTTAACCTAGGATTGAAACCTGACCAAAATGGCATCAGTCGGCGATTCTACCTCTGGGCTATGGATGCTCAGTAGAAGAAGGCAGACTTTTTAGCATGTATATTATCATTATACATGCCCAATAGCCAGAGTAGCTACTGTTTTTCAAAGTCTACCATTCTTCCAGAGTGCTCAATCAAGGTGTGAGAGCATAATTATATATATATATATAAAAACTTGACTATAAACTACATCTGGCAACAAGACCTCTGATCGACAGATTGGAGGTTTTGAAGACCATGGTACCACCTCTTAATTACTGTTGTTCCTATCTCCTTTCCAACTCAGGGTGGTAGCAACTGTTAGTCCCAGCTATAGATAAATAGTTAACTCCCAAACTGGGGTCAAAATACTATGAAAATATAAAAACAGACTCTTATAGTAGAAATTCCAGCAATACTTTTTTGAAAATATTACTTGCAATACAGTTTGGAAAAAGAAAAAAAAAAAAAATTTTTTTTACTTGGTAATACTCTCAACAAAACCTGCTTTACAAAAATACATCAATGAAACCTGATCTGCAGACTGATTTCTTACAAAAAATACATATTCTATTCCAACAAATCTATTGTAAAAATCTTGTCAGCATTAAATAACCCATTGAGATGTTGATATGCTGTAAAACAAACCAGAAAAAACAATTTAGAGAAAGAGAGAGAAAGAAAAGTGGTATGACAAAGTGGAAAAAAATTTTGTGTGAGACACGCAGAAACTAAAAAAAGGAATGAAAAGAGTAACATCAACTTACCTTCTTCAGCTAACTGCAAGTTGTCTATAAGGTTCAAAGGAATTATGTCATCCCCAACACCAAGTTCTTTACGCTTAGTTTCTTCTTTTTCAATATAGGACCTTAAAAAATTAAATTGAAAAAAATTCATAGTAATATTAAGCTATCATTTGAAAATAAGAAAAACAAACCTACCTTAACAGAGGCTGGAAAGTGCACAAAACCAAAATCCAAAGCATTCCTAAAGCTAAGCAAAGTATTAAGAAACAGGAAAATCTCATTAGAAACGAAGAAAAGTGTACTGAACTGTTATGTAATATCAATCTTCCTATATGCCAGTTAATGCTGGAAATGTCTTCCAAAAATTAAGCAAAGTATTAAGAAAGAGGAAAATCTAGTTAGAAATAAAGAAAAGTGTACTAAACTTATGTAATATCAGTTTTCTTATATGGCATTGAATCCTGGACAATCTCCAACGTAGTGAAAAAAAAAAAAAAAAAAAACTTCAAGGGATAGAAATGTGGTTCTACAGAAGGATGCTGAGAATATCATGGACTGAGCAATGATAAAGTTTTAGAGAAAATGAAAACAAAAAGGACGCTTATACTTAACACCAGTTGAAAATTTTAATGTACATAATGAGGAAAAAAGGTTTGGAAAATTTGACACTCATAGGATAATGAAGGCAAGAGAGGCAGCAAAAAACAATGTCTAACGAGTTAGTGTAAAGAGATGACAGAACAGGGCTTAGAAAATATTTTAAAAAAAGACAAAATTTATGAAGAGCTAAAAAAAAGGACAGGAAATTAGAGAGCTATGATCACCAACATCCTGAAGGAACACAGAACATCGATGAATGATTGCCTGAATTCCTGACCACTGACAATACCTTTATTTTTGATTTTCCATACATTTTTTAATGCTCTATCGCTATAGAAAACAGCCTTTAAACTAATTCTTTTATTTTAATTATAAATTGATAATAAAAATGTAATTTACTGCAACATGAGTCGTGTTTCTGTATTATCTTATTAGTACCAAGTCTTAACTGCCTGACAACGTGCTAATAAGATAGTACCAAAACATGACAACTCTTGGGTAGCAGTAAACAAAGTTTTTATTATAAATTTCTAATTAAAATATTACTATATATGATGCTTTACTAAGTATCAAGCACACTTAATAAAGTAAATCTCTACAAATTGCGGAATGCTAACCTATTAGTTTGTACTACTTCTATGCCATTTCGGTCGGGTTTCAATCCTGGGTAAGAAAGCAATCGGAGTCTAACCATACTGATGAGCTGTGATACGGCGAAACAGATCTGTCTGCGGATGACAATATATATATACATATAAAAAAGGCAATCTGTGAGTCTGTGTGTGACTGTAATCTATGCACGCCTACATTTTTTAAGCTACGCCATTCAAACTTTCTAGGGACACATATCTACAGAGAAGGCAGGCCGACACATACTTTTTGAGTTTAAGTTCAGCAATTTTCCCTTTCGCACTTTTTGGCTAAATTAAATCACACATGTCAAACGCAACTAAAAAAAAATGAGCCTTTAATTTAATTTTTATTCTGACATTTTAAAAATTCATTTGGTCAACAAAAAAATGTGAATATTTTTCACCGTAAAAAAAAAAAAAAAAAAAAAAAGAGAGAGAGAGAGAAAGTGCCAATGGTTAATTTAATTATTTAAGTCATTCTTTTTTATCAGATTTAATATTTCATACTTCAGAAATAAATTTAAAAAATAAAACTTGTTTTTCACTAAATATTTCATGCAGGAAATCAACTGTCTGTAATTCATGTGGCATTCATGTAACTTTTTCCTCTGAAATTAAATGTCTACATTTTTAAATATTCTTCAAAAATTTCTGAAATTCATTTAGTTAACAACTAATGTAAATATTTTCCCCCATAATTTTGAAACAAAAACAATGTTGTTTACAATGTCACACAAAACATCAACTCACCTTTATGCAAAACAAAAGAAAATAGATTTTTTTTAATGAAATTTTTGAACAATTTTTAAACAACAATTTTTTTATATAATTATTTTTTTTATATAACTAAGTTTTAAAGTGAGGCAGCGACTACAAGCGCTTGAAAATCACAAGCTGCATTAATCATCTAATTAAAAAATCTTCGAGTTGCACGACAACACCTGGCTATGATGCTAGTATATATATATATATATTAGATAGATATTAGACATACACATACAGGCCTGTTTCGCTGTATCACAGCTCATCAGTGTGGCTAGACATCCACTTGTTTCTAGCCAGGATTGAAACTCGACCAATTTTTTTTTTTTTAATCATATTACTCCAAGCAAGGCAGTTCACTGCCTTGCATAGAGCAGGGGGTTACATAGTGCGATTGGGTATAGGAAATGTCAGAGGGAGGGTGATAGATGAGTTAGGAAGTACGTAGGGAGAGTGTTGGAGGGAATGGGTGCGAGTTAGTGTGTTAGGAAGTGTCTATTGACCTTACATTTAAACTCCTGGAGGTTGTAGCTGTCGGGGAAGCAATCATGCGGAAGGGAATTCCACAGGCGGGAAGTGCGAGAAAAGAAGCTGTTGGAGTAGAAATTGCGGTTACATTTCATCAGTTTCACTGTAAAGGGGTGGGACCTAGTTACCAATCTAATATCTCGTGCAAATTCACACCTAGGGGGCACCAGTGATTTAAGTTCATCCGAGCAGAAGCCGTGAAAGTACTTATAGAAGAGGCACAGGGAAGCCACGTCACGCCGGTGAGAGAGTGTCTGCAGGCAGTCAGCTAAGTCGGTATCGATCACATTACAGATTCTCCGCTGTATTTTGTCAAGAACCCCGAGGAGAATAGCAGGGGCAACCAACCAGATGTGGCAGCAGCTATCAGCGCATGGCTGAGAGAGGGGGAAATTTTAGCGTGTTATATATATATGCAGTGCATATTGTGAGAATCTCGGAAGGCAATACAAAATGAGTAAATACGATCTTAACTGCAAGATATCACTTGATACAGTCTGCAGAACATTACAAATATTCAACTTGCATAGCAAAAAAGAAAAGTAACAGAAAAATCATTACCCAAAATATCAGAAGCAAAAGTTTAATTGGTTGCAAAATTAATTTATTAGTGAGGAATGCAAAATAGAGTTACATTCTAATACAAGACATTGGAGTAGATAGATCTATCTATCGCCCGGTTCACACTCCACCCACATCTATTGAACAGGTTAAGAGGCTCATTACTTGTTCCCTGTTTAGGATGTGGTTTCTGGCTTTCTCTTTTCCAATCTTTTCACTATTACGTAGCCCCCTGCACATCAGTGGCATTACCACCTTGCTCGGGGTGATACGATTAAAAAAAATAAATAAAGACCAGCAAAAGAAAGTTTATATTTAGCAGCATAACAATCTCTACGAATTATCATTTTCGTTTTTTTTAATTCCTGTCCTTGCTGACTTAAAGTTATATTCATCAATATTTGTCTATGATATATCCCGAAAAGAAATACAGTATAGAATGATCAGTTGAAGAACGGAACTCCACACCAGGAATAAGAAATACAGATTTATTGTACTAAGGTACAATTAACAATCATACACATATAGGCAAGCCATGAGTTGGAGCGGAATCTACTATCAAATAGTAAATGCCTTCGCCTAAGACCTTTGCCCAATGTTGTACCGCTCGTTACCGTCTTTTATAAAGTAGAGCATTCTATTCTCGGGGATGGCAGGATGTTCCACTATAACAGTCTAAATTTCTGAAATGAGGTATTGTAATTATTTACACTATTTACATTGTTCAGACTGTTATTATTATCTTTGTTGCCATATTCACTGGCAATAACTGTCTATATTACCATTACCCAGGCAGGCTCCCTAGAGAGATCACTCCAGTTTCACCACTAAAGGATTGGATTTTGACCAGACAGAGCACTGTCTTTATCTTGTGAGATAAATGGGTTCCTAGTGAAATTATGGGGCACTTGGTATGGTTTGAACTCACTATTCAGTTGTAATTGTAAGCCTGCTAACAATTATACCATGTCGAGTTCCCACAGTATGGCTGAGAAGGTCATGTAGTCTGGACAGCGCACAGCCCCCATATATCAGTGACCATGATTTTAGACTTCCACTGCCTTCTTATCTCCAAGAAAACACAGAAACATGTATGGAAATAATTTTAGACAGAAAACTCAGAGTGAAGCCCCAATGGCAGTTGTCTGACAACTTTCCAGCAAATCTTTCAGTCAAGCTTTTCCCAAAAGGAATGCCTTTTATTTCTTTGGATCTTGTTGGTACAGCCGAGAGAGGGAGAGGCATGTAGTTTGGACAACACACGGCTTCCATATACTATCGCCCAGGCCTGTGCTCTACAGCAGTCACTCCTGTTCTACCACCAAAGAACTGAATTTTGTCCAAACAGGGTGCTACCATTTTTCATAAGATAAACAGAGGTCTACTATTTAATGCTGAAATCTAAATATTTTGTATATTTTTATTTTATTTTTCGAGATAATAATGGTTTACTAATACAACTAATTAATCCATAGCTGGGGGAAGAAGAAAAATGACAGAAAGTTACACAGACAGAAAGACACAAAGACTGAAATGTTGTGATAATAAAAAATAAAGATGAGGATAACAATCCAAATGTAAATAATAACTTTTCACCCCAGAAATTCAAATAGAAAGCAATTAGATAATAATAACAACAATGATAAGGACATTATTCTTAATGTAAATAATGATAACTCCTAATCCCAGAAATTCAGACAGAAGGTGATTGGGTGATAATAACCTTTCCTATGGGTTAATGAATATAACGAACCCAACTGGAATTGAACTCAGCTCTCTGATTAACAATTCTGACTCATTATACATTACACTACCAACAAATCCAAACTTACAGTACCTGGTTTTCCCAAGTGATCACCCATTTAGGTACTGACCAGGCTCAACATTGCTTAACTTCGGTGATTGTACAGGAAGTAGTGTTTCAATGTGATGTGGATGTAAGCCAAACAATGCAAGATACATCACAAAAATAGTAAAATTTAATGACGGTCACATAATGACGTAGGGTTGCATCAAAAGTGCTGGTAAAAAAAAAAAAAAAAAAAAAATTGGTAAAAGTTGATGGTAAACTAAACAATGAGAATTATATTAGTTTACTATGGTCATGTCTTCTGCCAGACTCTACAAAGACGTAGAATTGTTTTTGACAGTAACTCCCTGCGACACATCACATACAACAAAAAGGTTTCTTGGAGATAAAGATATTCAACTTTTGGAAAACTGGCCAGCACAAAATCTCGATTTCAATATAATTGAAACCTTGTGGTGGGGACTAAAAAAATAAGTGCTCCAACGAAAACCATGCAATCTCCAACAGCTTTGGGATTATTGTCAAGAAGAATCAAAAAAAAAAAAAAAACAAATTTTTAAATCATTTCATCCCAGGAAAGGTGGGACTAGCATGAGTGAGAGAAAAGACTGAGCATTGAAGAAAGGATAAAAGATGAACAGGATTCAAGAAAAGAGAAGATGGCAATTGATGTTGCATATAAATTTTGGGAGATTGTAGCTAACAGGGAAGCAAGTAAATGGAAGGGAGTTCCACAGGCGAGAAGTGCTAGAAAAAGAAACTGTTCAAGTAGAAGTGGAAGTAACATTTAACTATTACAATGGTAAAAAAATGGGACATAGATGCCAATCTAGTCAGTTAGTTAAGTGCCATACGTGATACACGCTTGGGCGATCATGTCTCGAAAGAGACTGACTGGGCAGAAGATTATCCTGCAGTAGGTTGCCATTGCTTTCTGTGGTAGACTGGTTGCTGACCAAGGCTATAGAACCCAATCTGTCCTGTTATTTAACCCATAACTGGAAGGAATAGATGGATTAATACCTTTCCCAAGGGTATTTGTGCGTAAGTGAATGCAATGAATTCAGCTGGAATTTGAACTCGGACCCCCGATTTCTTGTTCTGAGCCGATATCCAATGCTCCACAACGCACATCCTTCCTAGTCTAGTACTGCACTTAAATTCAAAAAGTCTAGGTACCATAGTGAAGAACTGATCTTAACAATTACTATGAAAGCATTTTTAGAAAAGAGAGAGGGAGGCAACCTTATGCAGTGGGAAAGTGACTAAAGCCAAGATACCAGATCAGGACCAATAATATTATCAGGGAGCTCTAGATAAATAACAGGTGCATTGAACCATATGTGGCAGTAATATTCTAAGCAGGGATGAATGATAGACTTATAGACCATGAGACGAATAGCAGAAGTACCCAACCAGATATGGCAACAGTATTCAATGCACAAGCAAATGGTAAATTTATAAACATGCAAGATGGATTCTGACAAGAAAAGCGTTCTGGCCTGGCACAGTGATACAACCATCCTAGGATTAGACCTGGCTATAGATTAGATGTAGTCATTCCACTTCTGGTTGGTTGAAAAAGTGAGGCCAAAGTGGCTCAGTGAGTTGCTCTCCAGGAGAATAGCATCTGTTGGGCAAGCAACGAAAAAAAAAAAAGAGAGAGAGAGAGTTCCTATGACTTACCGAATTATGAAAATTGTACGTAAAGTGTCTTCGCTGAATTCTTCACCCAAACGTTGACCAAAGGAGTAGATCTCAGCATTGTAATTCCTGAAAAGTTAATTCGAAGCAAAAACAGACATGAAAAACAATTAACGGCATAAAAGACAAACTTTTATTTTTATCTAAAAAATTTTTCATAGGCTTAAATGCCTTAAAGTTAGAATTTAGTTTCAATGCATACTGGGTTAAATTATTGGCTTGTGAATTTGGTGGCAAAGTGATTGTGAGTTTAGTCACTAGGCTTGGTAGTGTGGAAAGACTCAGAACAAAAACAGGGCAAGCAACAAGTGAACAGTACCAAAAAGAACAAGTTGAAACATCCCGAGACATGGATCATCAGATAAGAAGAATCTATCTCAACAGATTTTATAAAGGGTTCAGTTTAAAAATGACAGAAAGTTACACAGACAGAAAGACACAATGACTGAAATGTTGTGATAATAAAAATAAAGATGAGGATAACAATCCAAATGTAAATAATAACTTTTCACCCCAGAAATTCAAATAGAAAGCAATTAGATAATAATAACAACAATGATAAGGACATTATTCTTAATGTAAATAATGATAACTCCTCATCCCAGAAATTCAGACAGAAGGTGATTGGGTGATAATAACAACAACAAAGATGAGGACACTAGTCTAAATATAAATAATGATAAGCCCTCATCCCAGAAATTCAGACAGAAGGTGATTGGGTGATAATAACAACAACAAAGATGAGGACACTAGTCTAAAAATAAATAATGATAACTCTCATCCCAGAAATTCAAACAGAAGGTGATCGGGTGATAATAACAACAAAGATGAGGACACTAGTCTAAATATAAATAATGATAACTCTTCATCCCAGAAATTCAGACAGAAGGTGATCAGGTAATAACAACAAAGATAAGGACACTAGTAGTTTAAATATAAATAATGATAACTCCTCATCCCAGAAATTCAGACAGAAGACAATCAGGTGATAACCACAACAAAGATGAGGATACTAGTCTAAATATAAATAATGATAACTCTCATCCCAGAAATTCAAACAGAAGGCGATTGGGTGGTAATAACAACAATAAAGATAAGGACATTAGTCTGAATATAAATAATGATAAGCCCTCATCCCAGAAATTCAGACAGAAGGTGACCAGGTGATAACAACAAAGATAAGGACACTAGTAGTTTAAATATAAATAATGATAACTCCTCATCCCAGAAATTCAGACAGAAGGCAATCAGGTGATAACCACAACAAAGATGAGGATACTAGTCTAAATATAAATAATGATAACTCTCACCCCAGAAATTCAAACAGATGTGATCGGGTGATAATAACAACAAAGATGAGGACACTAGTTTAAATATAAATAATGAAAACTCTTCATCCCAGAAATTCAGACAGAAGGCGATTGGGTGGTAATAACAACAATAAAGATAAGGACATTAGTCTGAATATAAATAATGATAACTCCTCATCCCAGAAATTCAGACAGAAGGTGATCAGGTAATAACAACAAAGATAAGGACACTAGTAGTTTAAATATAAATAATGATAACTCCTCATCCCAGAAATTCAGACAGAAGGCGATCAGGTGATAATAACAACAAAGATAAGGACATTAGTTTGACTGTAAATAATAACTCCTCAACCCAGAAATTCAGACAGAAGGCGATCGGGTGATAAAAATAAAAACAAGAACAACATAAGTTTGAATGCAAAAAATGATAACTCCTCATTCCCCAAGATTCAGACATACAGCAATTTTGTATTTGAATGTCGATGACTGGTAGAGAAATGTACGAGGAGATAATAAAAAATTAGCAACGAACAGCAAAATGAACGAACAGCGTGTGGTTTGAATAATCAATCAGTTAAGTGCCATATGTGATAAATGCTTTGGGCGATCATGTCTCAAAAGAGACATGACTGACTGGGCAGAAGATTATCCTGCAGTAGGCAACCATTGCTTTCTGCAGTAGACTGGTTGTCAGCCAAGACTATAGAACCCAATCTGTCCTATTATTTAACCCATAAGTGAAGGGAAGAGACGGATTAATGCCTTTCCCAAGGATATTTGTGCATAAGTGAACGCGAGAAATTCAACTGGAATTCAAACTCGGCTCCCCAATTTGTCATTCCGAGTTGATATTCACTGCACCACAACGCACATCCGAATAACAGAAATGAATTTTAATATATTTCAGAATATCAACAAAGAATATTTGACAGTGGGGAGGGAGATTATCATGTCTGCATGTCGTGTATGCAATACATATAAAAATTCATACATGTGCTTAGGAAGGAGACGAAACTGTTCGAAGATATTTTCGTTGATTGACAAAAGAATGTTCATAATCCTCACTTATGAATATCAGAAAGAAAACTATTCTTACTTGTGTATTTCAGAAACAAATGAAACAATATTTCTGCGTGAATAGAATCGTCTTTGAGCTTCATGTAAAAAGTCAATATTTTCATTAGAGATGATTTAAGTAGAAGTCAATATTCTCACTTAAAGTTAGTGGAGCTGGGATTCAAATTCTTATCTTTAGCAAGGCCAGTGGGCACATCAAATTCATTCAACTTTATTTTCATGTCTGCTCTTTCGTGCCTTTTTTTTCTTGTCACGCGAGTGGCCTTCCAAGAAATGGGTCCTTTTTTTTCTAACCCACATGTGAGCGCATTTTCCACTTCCCTTGCCTACTGATGCTCAGTTTATTGATTGATTTATGGTGGAAAGGAAATATTGTCTTTTTTTTATCTATATGTGTATATGTCAGTCAGTTAAGTGCCATACGTGATACACGCTTGGGCGATCATGTCTTGAAAGAGACATGACTGACTGGGTAGAAGATTATCCCGCAGTAGGTTGCCATTGCTTTCTGCGCTAGACTGGTTGCCGACCAAGGCTATATAACCCAATCTGTCCTGCTATTTAACCCATAACTGGAAGGAATAGATGGATTAATACCTTTCCCAAGGGTATTTGCGCATAAGTGAATGCAATGGATTCAACTGGAATTTGAACTCAGCTCTCCGGTTTCTCGTTCTGCGCCGATATCCACTGTACCACAACGCATATCCTCTCTACAATTTTCTCAGATTCACTTTTAACATAGTGTCGAGTTTGAGTTTAAAGGCATATCAACACCTCTGTGGGTTATTTAATGCCAAAAAGGTAGGGTTTTAAGGTATTTTTTTAATGTTCAGTTATAGTGAGAAGGTTGATTTAGTCAGATTTTGACGAAAAATTTTAAAATTTTTTTTTAATTTTTGAAAACTGAAGATGACTTCTAGTTTTGTATTCAAAAATGTATTGCTGGTAATAATTTTTTTCCTTCAAAAATGTGTTATGGTAATAATTTTTGCCTTCAGAAAAATATTGTTTCAAAAATGTATATTTTTCTTTCAAAATGTATATTTTTCTATAAAAGTCTATTTTTATGTATATATTTCTATAAAAGTCTTTCATGTTTTGACCCCAGTTTGGGGGTTAACTATTTGTCCATAGCTTGGACCCTAACAGGGGCTACCACTCTGGGTCAGGGTGGACCTAGGAACAAAAACAATTAAGAGGTGGTTGCTTCTCACAACCTCCCAATCAGAGGCCTTGTTGCTGGATGCAGTTTACCGTCAACAGTGTTGAACAGATAGATATTACTGATTGGCTTTCTACCCAACCCAACATTGTATACATTTCTTCTTTATGCACCTGCTGTTCTTGATAAATTTAGGTGGATCTACTCTTTACCCCTCATCAGGTGTATTTTTGGAAGACAAAAACCATACCTCTACCAATAAATGATTGAAAAATGTTCATTCATATGTAGACTGGATAAATCTATTTCCATATTACTTAGAACCCCAAGTACCCAAAGAAATTCCCCAACACCCACTTTGATAAGCAAAAAAAAATTAAATAATGCTGAAATGTTATGTACCTGGCCGACAACAAGCAGATGAGGAATTTTTAATTTCAGAAGAAGTGGGGAGCATTTTGGTCGTTGGTTTGTTGTTTTTGCTTTATGGCATATCAACACCTCGACGGGTCATTTATTGCCAACTAAATTTTATTTATTTATTGCTGGTAATACTTTTTTTTTTCAACAATTTATTGTTTTTTTTTTATATAAGTTTTGTGTCTAGTAATACTTTTTCTTTTCGAGTATCAAGATTCATTGGGATTTGTTTTTAAGAGCAGGGTCCCCAAGTCCTACCTTGTTATTTAACCCATAACTGGAGGGAAGGGACAGATTAATACCTTTCCCAAGAGTACCAGTGCTTAAGTGAATGCAGGGTATTCAACCAGAATTCGAACTCAGCTCACCTATTTCTCTTTCCAAGCCAATATCCACTGCAACACAACACACATCCGTCACTAAACGCTTACAGCACCTGATATTCCCAAGTGGTCACCCATCTAAGTACTGACCAGGCTCAATGTTGCTTAACTTCGGTGATCGAGCGAGAACCAGTCGGTGTATTTAACATGATATGGCCGTAAGCAAGCATTTTGAAATACAGTTCCATACAAAAATACCTCTCCAGATTTCTCATGGATATTAAATGAAAAATTATACATGTAATTCTAAAATTTGTTGAATTGATGGGAGGAGGAGTTGATTTTTTTCCAGTAGCATATCAGCCTCCAAGCCCAAATGTAAATATTTTGTATGCAATTTCCTGCCTTCAGCTATAGATATTTTGTACATATTTTATACTCAGGGCAAATGTATGTTCTTTAGATATATAGATGATAAAACTATTGTCAGTAATTTTCTTTTAAAAATATATTGCTGATAAGTTTATTATAAAAATGTATTGTAGGTCATTTTATTATAAAAATTCTTCTAGAAAATGTACTGTTGGTAATAATACATTTCTAAATTGCTGGTATTTTTTACAATAGAATCTATTTATACTTTCCTAGTGTTTTGATTTTTGTTTTTGGGATTCATTATTTACCCATAGCTGGCTGGGACCCTAAGAGTTGCTACCACTCCAGGTTAAGGTGGACCTGGGAACAACAGTAATTAAGAGATGGTTCTTTGCACATGAAAACTTCCCAATTAGAGGCCTTGCTGCCAGGTGCAGTTTATCATCATACCTAGGACAAACCCCAGTTTGAAGGTTAACTATTTGTTCATAGCTGGGACCCTAACAGGTGCTACTACACCAGGTCAGGGTGGACCTGGGCACAGCAGCAATTGCGAGGTGATTCCATGCTCCTCAAAACTTCCAATTTTCCAATTAGAGGCCTTACTGCTAGAAGTGCAAGTATAGAACTTATAGTAACATCTAGTCATTTCAACTGTAAAATGATGAGACCTAGCTACCAATCTAGTGCTGCACTTAAATCCGGCCAGTTGGATTGATGGATTTTACAATATATCAACCTACTTGGGTTAATTAAATGCAAAATCTATTTTTCATTACACCTGCATCAATAAACCAGCACAAACTGGGCAGACAACCAAGAAGTAATTTTCCAGAGAATTTATCTGCAAAAAAAAAGTTGAAAGAATTTTTCAAAGATGGTGCTATGTCTGCAGATGCCAAAATGGTAGCAATTTGGTACATTTCTTTACAAAAAAGTTTATGAAATGCTATGGTTAATCTTTAAACAGCAAGTGTCATGAATTGATATTTTGTTGAATATTGTGAGTTCAATCCCTGAGTAGGGCAGTGTGTACTTGCACACAGTGGGAACAAGCGAGCAATAACTGAGCCATGCTAAAAATAAAAATAAGAGCTAGACAAAATCTCCCTAGACATGAGCAGTGAAATGAGAACAATCTACCTCATAGATTAAATAAAGGGTACAGTTCAGAATTCCCAGTAGATCGATAGACACCCAAGGAAGGCTGAAGGGCACAACAAGCAAAATGATGTTATAACAACAACAAAGATGACAACAGTCTGGCTCCATCCTTGGTCTTAGTTTGTTTTTAATTTTCATTAATCACTGTCCCGATGATATCAGCTCTCAACTCCATATCTACGCTGATGACAACCATTTACTACTATCACGCTAGATAGATCTATCTATCGCCTGGTTCACACTTCACCCACGTCTATTGAACAGGTTAAGAGGCTCATCCCTTGTTCCGTTTAGGATGTGGTTTCCGGCCTTCTCTTTTCCAATCTTTTCACTATTATGTAGCCCCCTGCACATCAGTGGCATTACCGCCTTGCTCGGGGTGAAACGATTAAAAAAAAAAAAAAAA
Source organism: Ascarosepion bandense (assembly GCA_037127315.1). Taxonomy (NCBI): domain Eukaryota; kingdom Metazoa; phylum Mollusca; class Cephalopoda; order Sepiida; family Sepiidae; genus Ascarosepion; species Ascarosepion bandense. The sequence goes on along the minus strand of JBBBDQ010000126.1, from coordinate 177,723 downwards.
AAAAAAGTTTGATCAGTTTGACAAGTTTTAAATGGCAGCTGAAAACCTTCTCAGCTGACATGAAGTCGAAAGGCCATATTGAATCCATTGCCATATCAGCTATTGAAAAATTTGATTCACTGTGTCATATTGATTTTCTAAGCACTGCTTAGATGTGGCACAAGGCCGAAAGTACCCAGTGAGGATCAAACTCACTACTCAGTTATAAAAAGTTCTAGCAAGACAAGCTTGCTAACCATTATACCAAGTCAAGGTGCCCCGGTTCACTGTGTCATGCACGACAATTTTTCTCTCTAGAAGCTATCCTATATATCCATAAGTCTACCATTCATCCCTGCTTAGAATATTACTGCCACATATGGTTCAATGCACCTGTTATTTATTTAGAGCTCCCTGATAATATTATTGGTCCTGATCTGGCATCTTGGCTTTAGTCACTTTCCCACTGCATAAGGTTGCCTCCCTCTCTCTTTTCTAAAAATGCTTTCATAGTAATTGTTCAGATGAGCTCTTCAGTATGGTACCTAGACTTTTTGAATTTAAGTGCAGTACTAGACTAGGAAGGATGTGCGTTGTGGTGCATTGGGTATCAGCTCAGAACAAGAAATCGGGGGGCCGAGTTCGAATTCCAGCCGAATTCATTGCATTCACTTACGTGCAAATACCCTTGGGAAAGGTATTAATCCTTCTATTCCTTCCAGTTATGGGTTAAATAACAGGACAGATTGGGTTCTATAGAATTGATCAGCAACCAGTCTACCGCAGAAAGCAATGGCAACCTACTGCGGGATAATATTCTGCCCAGTCAGTCATGTCTCTTTCGAGACATGATCGCCCAAGCATGTTTATCACGTATGGCACTTAACTGACTGACTGACTAGACTAGGATGTTTGTTGTGGTGCAGTGGATATTGGCTCAGAATGACAAATTGTGGAGCCAAGTTCGAATTTTAGTTGAATTCCTTGCATTCACTTACACACAAATACCCTTGGGATGTGGTTTCTGGCTTTCTCTTTTCCAATCTTTTCACTCTCTTTTCTTTTTTTTCAATTGGAGTAGATAGACTAAACTATTGCCCAGTTCACACTCCACCCACGTCTATTAAACAGGTGAAGAAGCTCTTCTCTTTTCACAGCTTTTCACTCTTACGTAGCCCCCTACACATCAGTGGCGTTACCGCCTTGCTCGGGGTGATATGATTAAAAAAAAAAAAAGAAAAAAAAAAAGAAAAAATCTGTCTCTTCCCTCAAGTTACAGTTAATAGGACAGATTGTGTTCTATAGCCTTGGCTGGCAACCAGTCTACCACAGAAAGCAATTGCAACCTACTGCGGGATAATCTTCTGCCCAGTCAGTCATGTCTCTTTCAAGACATGATTGCCCAAAGTGTGTATCACGTATGGCACTTAACTGACTGACTGAATATAATAGTTGGAAACAAGATTGTCTTCTACTGGGCATAAAGTGGGGGATCGGTTTTCCATTGTTATGAAGTAATAAATTGATCCCCCACTAATTACTACTGATTAATACATCTCTTCTTCCATTCAGCTATAGTTTAAAGAGCAGGATAGAAAATCTTCTGCCCAGTCAGTCATGTCTCTTTTGAGGCATGATCGCCCAAGCGTGTATCACATATGGCACTTAACTGACTGACTAGACTAGTAATGAAGTTTCATCATTTTACAGTTAAGTTGGCAACCGTAAATTCTATGCTAGCAGTTTATTTTCTCATGCGTCTTGCTTGTGGAACACACTTCTGCTTCCATGCATTCCCAATCAACTTTGGTCTTCAAAAATTTAAATGTCAATTGCTATCTACTGACCTCCTGATTACTCATTTTGTTCTCACTCAGTAATGTTTCTGTTTCTAAATCTTCCACACTCAGTACCTCCTTGTGTCTTAGTGGATTTACTACTTTGCTTGGGGTGAACAAAAAAAAATAGGTAAAAATTGCTTTTTTTTTTTCTAAAATGTCAGTTTTTGAAAAACTCATGCAGTTAGGGAGCTACAACAGTGCAGTGATACTCTGCTCTCATGGCCTTGTTTCAGGAGGCTAGAATTCCAGTTGAATCTGTTGCATTCACTTACGCACAAATACCCTTGGGAAAGGTAATAATCCGGCTCTTCCTGCCAGTTATGGGTTAAATAGCAGGACAGATTGGGTTCTATAGCCTTGGCTGGCAACCAATCTACCACAGAAAGCAATGGCAACCTACTGCGGGATAATCTTCTGCCCAATCAGTCATGTCTTGAAAGAGATATGATCGCCCAATCGTGTTTCACACATAGCACTTAACTGACTGAACCTAAATTTACCAACTAACTAAATTTTAAAAATATAATATCCAGTACTTCGTGCATTATTACTTCAATGTAAAAAAAGAAAAAAATTATTAAATCGTCATTACTTAAAATATGAAACAAAGAAAAAAATACCAATTACTCCATTCCGAGCGATGTCTTTCTTTATCAGGCCCAACCTCCAATCTTCTTTTGTACAATTCTGTCAGGTAGCGACGCAACCAAGTTTTAAAACCCCGACATCCAATGGCAGGAGCTGTAACTATTTAAAGATAAATCAAAAATTAAAATTGTAATAATGTGATTAAAGTTGATTAAATTAAACAATAAAAAAAGAAAAAGAGAGAGAGAAAAAAAGAGAAAGAGAGAGGAAAGGAAGAGCAAAAGAAAAGTGAGAATGAGAGAAAGAAAAGCAAGAAAAAGAGAAAGAAAAGAATGAGAAAGAAGAGTGAGAGAGAGGCAAGAGCAAGAGAGACTGAGAGAGAGAAAGAAAGAAAAGCAAGAGACTGAGAGAGAGACAGACAGAAAAGCGAGAGAGACAGAGAAAGAAGAGTGAGAGAGAAAGAAAAGAGAGAGAGAGAATTGAGAGAGAGAGAAAAGAGAAAGAGAAAGAAAAGTGAGAGAGAGAAAGAAAAGTGTGAGAGAATGAGAGAGAGAGAGAAAGAAAAGTGAGAGACTGAGAGAGAAAGAAAAGTGAGAGACTGAGAGAGAGAGAGAGAGACGAGAGAGAGAGAGAAAAAATAGTGAGAGAAAGAAAAGTGAGAGAGACTGAGAGAGAGAAAAAGTGAGAGAGACAGAGAGAGAGAGAGATAGAAAAAAGTGAGAGAGACAGAGAGAGAAAAAGTGAGAGACAGAGAGAAAAAAGAGAGAGACAGAGAGAGAGAGAAAAAAGCGAGAGAGTGAGACAGAGAAAGAAAGGCAAGAGAGAGAGACAGAGAAAGAAAGGCAAGAGAGAGAGACAGAGAAAGAAAAGTGAGAGAGAAAGAGAAAGAAAAGAGAGAAAGAAAAGCGTGAGAGGTAGCGAGAAAGAAAAGCGTGAGAGAGAATGAGAGAGAGAGAGAAAGAAAAGTGTGAGAGAATGAGCGAGAGAGAAAGGAAAGTGCGAGAGAATGAGCGAGAGAGAAAGGAAAGTGTGAGAGAGATCGAGAGAAAGAAAAGTAAACGAGACTGAGAGAAAGAAAAGCGAGTGATTGTAGAGAGAGAAAGAAAGAGAGAGAAAGAAAAGCGAGAGACTGAGAGAGAGAGAGAAAGAAAAGTGAGAGAGACTCAGAGAGAGAGAGAGAGAGAGAGAGAGAGAGAGAGAATGAGAATGTACCCTCAGTATGCTGGAAAGCAACTTTCAAGTTAAAAGGTAAAGTCAGTTTTTGTTTTCTCCAGCAAATAATTTGAGCTAAAAGTAATTTCCATTTTAGGGAACTAACTCTAATGACAAATGCATTATCATAATTTCTAATCATTAGTAGAAGTTAAGGATAAATTTGGAGGACACTAACATATTACAACTAACAATTTTGAGCCTTAAGGATACATGGCCCAGTGGATATAGATATTGGTTTGTTCCTGTGACTTGACCTAAAAGGTTAGGGTCACATATTATTAAATCAATTGTAGAGTATGTGCCTGTTGCTGGGTGCAAATATGTATTTGTGTTATTATTATATATGCACAACTGATGCTTATTTAATATTGATTCTATTATTTTCCCCTTTTCATCTGTTTTCTTACTTCCCCAGATCTCGTTGTGGCTATTGAAGTCACCCATTATAATGAAGGGTCTTGGTAATTGTTTTATTAAATTATCTAACTCTGATTCTTTTAGTTCTTGGCTTGGAGGAATATACAATGAACACATTGTTATTGTTTTATGGAGGGTTGCTGATATAGTGGCTGCTTGTAGACTTGTATTTAGTTTGATTTCCCTGTGTGGGATATTATCGTTTATGATCACTGATGACCCACCAGAACGTCTATCAATGTGATGTTTGATATAATTGTATGAATGATAGTTTTTAATTTTAATGGTATAGCTGCTTTTGAGGTGAGTCTCTTGAAGGCATATGATTGCTGGGCAGTATTTGGTGACAAGCAATAACAATTCTTAATCCTCTGATATTTCATTGGATTAAATTATTTTCCATTTAGATTTAATTTTGAGATTTATGGTTTTTTTTCGTTTCGAGTTTTGCTTATTTGCTTATTTGTGGAGGTTTATTTTCAATCTCCATTTCTTGAGGTTCCTCAGATTTGTTTGATGTAGTTATCAGGGTGGATTGTGTTTCTTTTTAGTCGAGGTCTTCTTTTTGATAGTATCATCTTTTGTTTTATTTTCAATCATGTCTTTGTTAGAATCCAGAGGTCGGCTTGGTGATCTTTGGCGTCTTTCACTTGTACATTCAGCTGTCCTGAAACTCTTTTTGGGCAGTTCTACGTGGTTATCAATATTTACTTTTGTTTTCATACTAAACTCGGTTGGTTTTGTTTCTGTTGAATACATGTTTTTAGGTTTTCTTGGAACGTTGGCCATTCTCTTGTATTCAAATTTACTAACTTTTTAATAAGCTTTTTGTAGTTATCTATTGAGGTGGTGTCCTGAGGTTTTGATTTGGCTTTTGTACAACATTGGCATATGTTTTTGTCCCTATATAGCTTTCAACAATTTTTCTAGCTTCTGGGAAAGGTAAACTTTTGGTGTGTTTTACATACATTATTTCCTTTTCTTTCTTGTAGACATCACAGGTCCTTGAAAAAGCAGAACGTTCTTCATGGCAGTTTGCACATTTTATATTTTTGCACTCACTCTGTGTGTGATTTGGGTCACGTTCCCCACACTTCCTACACACTTGGTGTCCTCTGCAAATGTTTTTGTGATGACCAAATTTTTGACATTTGAAACATCGGAGGGGAGCTGGTATAAATTGCTCTACCCTTTTTATTGTATAGCCAATCCTGATATCTTTTGGTATGGATGGTTTATCGAAAATGAGTATATATATATATATATGTGTGTGTGTGTCTGTATAATTTTGTTGTTTCGTCTGATGGTAATTCTCTTATGTTCCTTTACACCCCATTTTCCTCTGGTGTTGCTAATGAAAGCTCTCTGCTTCTTATAACGTCTTTTGAAGTATATCTATTTTGAGCAAATTATCTGCATGTTTCTTCATTTGTACTTCCACTAGCAGGTTATCATTTCTAAGTTTTTTAACATTTTTGGGATTTGACCTACTTGATATAACATTTTCAATCAAAAAAGGAGACAATTGGTCTAATTTAATTTCATCCAGTGATTCAATAATAATGAATCTTGAAAAGTCTATGTCAGTTTCAGTATCTGAGTTGGATAAACACCTTTTAGATTTTTTAAAGGAAGAAGCCATAATAGGGTTTTGATTTTCATTGGTCCAATCCTCCACCACCCACCACGGAGTCCAACTAGGGTTGGGAATGAACAAAGGAGGAAACCTGTTCGCCTTGGCTGAGACGAGGATGCAATACCAATATACTTGTGCCAAGAATAAAATTCCGATCCTCTGCCAAATTCTTGGTTTTATTACTCAGTAATATAACAGGAGTCATCAGTCTTTTTCTCCTAACACAATTGACCCTCAGCCCCAGCCTTCTAGCATATATAAGATGAAGGGTTGGGAAGTATTTTGCAAAAGTAGATTGGATAATCCAGTTGGGACAAAAAGAAATATATATGAGCTAGGGCATGTCCGTGACCAGCCGTTTGATCGGATCGGGCCCAATCCAACCACCTGTCTAGCCCAGGTAAGGGCCAAAGTGGTGTGTTGCAGATCATGACTACTTTTCACCTGGGTCATGACCTGCTCAACCACAAGGATCCTGTCTCTAGACATTATGGATCACCACTCACAACCAACAGGTGGCCCCTTGGGGGACTTTTACCCCCTGCAGAGGCGCAGTCGGCATATTCTGAAGCCCCGCCAACAGGGCGGTAGGTGTGAGTGGTAGGATCATTGGCGCATTATTCATTTACAGTTCTTAGAATAAACACTAAATGTGCATTTAGTCCAGTAACTGCAACATGTCTATAAAAGAGTTCAGTCAGTTAGTTAAATGCCATACGTGATACACGCTTGGGTGATCATGTCTCGAAAGAAACATGACTGACTGGGCAGAAGATTATCCCGCAGTAGGTTGCCATTGCTTTCTGCGGTAGACTGGTTGCTGACCAAGGCTATAGAACCCAGTCTGTCCTGCTATTTAACCCATAACTGGAAGGAAGAGATGGATAAATACCTTTCCCAAGGGTATTTGCATGTAAGTAAATTACTGATAGAATAAAGAGGGGCTGAAAAGTTCATAGGCTGACTTTGAAGGAGAAATGCTACAGCTGTGAAATTTTGCATGCATTTATTTAAATCTTTCTTATTAACAATTGCATTATTTCTTGGAACAGTCAGTTTACCTGGAAAGAAACAATGCAGTTATTAATAAGAATGATTGAAATTGAAACATGCATGATTTAACAGCTCTAGCACCACTCCTTCATAGTCCAGCCCTGTACTTTTTAATATATTGATCCGAATTAGTTGTGTACCTCAAGACGTGTGTGACAGTAACATCACTCCATTGAGCAAAAAAAAAAGTTCCCAACCTAATAAGAAAAATTATTGACCTTTATCTTCTACATTCAAATTGCTTGGCTCCTGGAACACATTGGAGTAGATAGATCTATCTATTGCCCGGTTCACACTCCACCCACATCTATTGAACAGGTTAAGAGGCTCATCCCTTGTTCCCTGTTTAGGATGTGGTTTCTGGCTTTCTCTTTTCAAATCTTCTCACTTTGTTTTTTTTTCAATTGGAGTAGATAGATCTATCTATTGCCCGGTTCACACTCCACCCACATCTATTGAACAGGTTAAGAGGCTCATCCCTTGTTCCCTGTTTAGGATGTGGTTTCTGGCTTTCTCTTTTCAAATCTTCTCACTGTTTTTTTTTCAATTGGAGTAGATAGATCTATCTATTGCCCGGTTCACACTCCACCCACATCTATTGAACAGGTTAAGAGGCTCATCCCTTGTTCCCTGTTTAGGATGTGGTTTCTGGCTTTCTCTTTTCAAATCTTCTCACTTTGTTTTTTTTTTCAATTGGAGTAGATAGATCTATCTATTGCCCGGTTCACACTCCACCCACATCTATTGAACAGGTTAAGAGGCTCATCCCTTGTTCCCTGTTTAGGATGTGGTTTCTGGCTTTCTCTTTTCAAATCTTCTCACTTTGTTTTTTTTTTTCAATTGGAGTAGATAGATCTATCTATCGCCCGGTTCACACTCCACCCACATCTATTGAACAGGTTAAGAGGCTCATCCCTTGTTCCCTGTTTAGGATGTGGTTTCCAGCCTTCTCTTTTCCAATCTTTTCATTATTACGTAGCCCCCTGCACATCAGTGGCGTTACCACCTTGCTCGGGGTGATATGATTAAAAAAAAAAACACATAATGTTAGGCCATTACAAAATACTTCATTGCCATCAACATGGATTTCAATCTGGGTGATGCTGCATATCTCAGTTGATGCCTTGCTTTAATGATTGGACCGAAAACTTTGATAATTCTATACAAACACTGAATGTTTTTGATGATGTTCACCCTGTCCAAGGTCCAAGAGCCACTTATGGTAGAGGGTTACTGTTAGGACGAATAAAACATATTCCAAGGGAATTAATCCTTTCCTGTTCCCAAACAGAGTACCTCCTTCTTTACTTCTGAAAGTGGGTACACACAAGTCACGTGATCAATGGGACATTCAAACGTGGGACACATGAGGGAACAGACTTGGAATATGGCCGTCAATGGTTAAAGAACGCATGTATGTTCTTCTGCCCTAATAGTTGTGACACACAACCCGATAACTTGGGACTGATACTGCATGTACATATTTTGCAATGGTTCTCCTGGTAATATAAATGTATCTTCCAGTCAACTGTGAGTAGACATCTGCTTTTTTTTCGTTCCATGCATTTTCTCTATGTGCTGCACACACACACACATATTCGTCCACGGACCATGAATCATACTATAAGTTAAGGCATTTTAGTTATGAAACAACACCCCGTTCATAACAGTTAGAGAGTAAGAGGTACCGTTTATGCAGAGATACGAGGAAAATAACGTTTAACCCAAGACTTGAACAGGTTAAGATTGTAGTGATCAGAAAAGTATTCACTTGGGAGTTGGTTCCACAGAGCAGTGGTTTGTGACAAGAATTTGCTTGAGTGGAACTTACTTCTCCTCGCCAATTATAAAATAGAAGTGAACAATTTCTTCTCTTTCTCAAACAGGATGATGAGTAGTCATCTACACAAGTTGATGAAACAGCACTCAAAAACAGTTGCAAGATCCAACTTCTACTTTGATCTGAGGTAGATAGACAGGTGGGTCTCTCTGCATAGAGATGTTGTTAACACATCAATGATGTCTCCGACTGAAATCTCATTCAGTAATTTTTTTCCTGCCCGAATAAGTTGCACAGGAGTAGGAACGCACGATTAGTTTTCTCTTGTTATCTTGCCCTTTCTTACACTAACCATTCCATACAGAAACCCTCTAACTTGAGTGGTCCTTGGGACTTGTATTTGCAGAACATGAGTTAGAAAAATAATGGAAGCAAACAAATGAGAAGAATGTGCAAATTACTACGAAAACTCCGTACAATGTATTTCAGTTTCATCAGTGTAGATGACATTCTAAGAAGCACTGGAAGCGATTTGATTTGCAAGAACATATCGGAAATAACTTCTTTACTAACACTAGTGGATAATTGGATTAATTTACATAGAAGTACACTACACCTTCTCTGATGAGTGTATTTCGGAGAAGTGACATTATCAATTAAACGTCAATTACTTAACCAAAAAATATCAAATTCTTGTTTGTACCATACTAATTCAAGCTTAACCATTATTTCATTATTGTTTGGGGAAGTATAGTTTTTATGAAATTCCAACATAAAAAGGGCACGTAAATAATGTTTCTTGTAAATCTTAAGTCATTTTAAAACAATTTTTGTTGTCAAATTGTTCTTCCATAACTAACTACCAACAAAAACACGTGTTGAGATAAAATTATTAAATTAAAAAACAAAACAAAAAAAAACTGATCGTAAATACTCAGTACATTTTCTTCCAGGGAAAAGGAAACGGAAAAACATTACCTTGAGGGATTTTCGTTAAACCGTGTAAACGAATAAAAGCAGAAACTTTACGACTTGTCTCTCCTAAAACGCGTAAGGCCGCCATTTTTGTAATATATTTAATTAAGAACTGCAGTTTCGTATTAATTAAAATCATAAACAAACAAGCCCGAAAAAAAAAAATTCAGAAATATATATCAATTAAAATAATTATAATGTTTCAAATATCAAAATGATAAATGCATTGTAGTTTATTAATCGTGCATCATTTACAATAAAATACATTTATATATTTACGAATAGCATGCTAGTCTAGCGGTCGTAGGTCACCTTGCCAATTTTTAAAACAGACAAAATGCGGCTAACGACTGTGTGTTATTATTTCAAAAAATTTAGCCACATTCCCGGTCATATTCGAAAGGGGTAAGTTCTACAAATATTTACTGACTTTTATATTTGCCTAACTATCAGATGTTGTATTCGTGTAACACCTTTTAAAAAGTTTAAGTGACATGTTTCATTAATGAGGAGCATAATGGGTTGAATTTAAAAAAATGAACTAAACAATTTCTTAAAACGTCAAGATGATCCAAGTTCAACAATGATACTCAGAAGTAATGAAGATATTTCATTATTTAACTGAAACAGTCATTGTTTTCAACAATTTCTTTTGTAAGAAACTTTATCACGACTAGGATAAAAACAAGTTAAATGTAAAGTTATGCATAGGGTTAAAGAATCCAAATTTCAGCTACAGTGTAACTCATGGAACAAATACACATACATTAGATACTTGTACTGAAGAGAAAGACCTTGGTGTAATTTTTGACACAAAATTAAATGTTGATATGCATATATAAATAAGGCCATAAATAAAGCAAACAAAATGCTAGGTTTAATTAAACGGTGCTTTTCTGGGTTAAACTGTCCAACTTTATCAAAATTGTACAAGAGCTTAGTCTAAGTTAGACCACATTTAGAATACGGCAACCAAATCTGGAGTCCTCTACTAAAAAGACAGTCAGTAGCAATTGAAAGAGTTCAAAGAAGAGCAACAAAATTGTTGACGTCGTTAAAATTTATTAAATATGAGGATAAGTTAGGAAAATTGAAATTACCATCACTGAAATAAGACTGAGGGGGGACTTGATAAATGTTTTCAAGATATTCCATTCTACTGACCACACCAATAAGAATTTATTCACTATGTCTGACTATTAGAACACTTAACAACGAATTAAAAATAATAACCCAGCACAGTAGAACTAATATTAGACAAAACTTTTTTTGTAACAGTCACAAAGTATTGAAATGCACTACCATCACACATAAAATTGGCAAAAACTCTTACGGAATGTAAAAGCCTTATTGAAAAGGATAAGACACTATTAAAATTAAAATATGAGTTTGATTAGAGGTGGAAATAATTTATTTTCTCTCCATCTCAGCCATGCCACCACGCTAAGAGATGGGAGAAGGGATTTAAGAAGGGACACACGAGAGGCCGTGAGGCCTAGAAGTCCTAACCTAATCTAACCTTAAAAGAAAGGGATTGTCAGTCAGGAATTTATTAACAAGCATTGACAATCAGGAAGAAACGAATTGTTTAAGGATTAGGAATAAATGCATTGAAAACCTAAAGGGATTTTTTTTATTTGTTTAAAAAAAAAAATTAAACGACTGTTTGGAGGTAACATTTTTCATTTATAGACACACACAAAGATAGACGACACAAGCGGAATTTAAGAACATATTGTTAACACAAATTGAAATAAAATGGATTGTGTGCAAAATGATTACTAATAAAAATAATCAATTTCAAAATAAAATGTACTTTTTACAATAAAAAATTATAATGCTGCATAAGGTCATGAGAAAAGAGAACTAAAATTTAGAAAAGTAAAAAACCTAGGAAAAATATTTCTGTGAAAAGTTTTCAAGGAATTGATACAATTTTCAAAGCAAAATTCATGGTAACAGCAAAGAATAGAACAATCACACCAGCCGAAAATTTTTCCTTGTTCAATTTTTGTCTGGTGGTTGTCAAATTTCTTCCATATTGTTTTTTCTTTCTGGACTGGAGCGACTTTTCAGCAGCTGATGTACGTCCACTCATTGAATTAACTCCTGGGTTCCCCTTTTATTATTTACTGGTAGGTTCGAAATTCACTTGTTGGGATTAGAAAGGAAAACTTTTGATAGGTTCTGGTTAATTCCAGACCACTGACAATCCCTTTCTTCCTGATTTTCAATATATTCCTATACAGTAAATTTTACTAAGTAAAATCATTGCAATGAATTTAGATTTTAATATAGTCCTATTCTATCAGTAAGATGTGCAGGAATTTTTTATTTGGTATAAAAAAAATATATATTCATTCTGAATTGTTCATTAGAATTTTGCTTGCATGAAAAAGGTCTTTCATTCAATAAATATTATATGCAAAATTATATGCAAAACACTGATTTCTTGCATCTTTAAAATTTTAAAAATTAAGCAAGAGCCCATAAAACAATGTCTGCTTTTTCTCAGAAAAGCAGATGATACATGCTTAAGCAGATTAAATTTCTTATTTTCACTCAAATTTCTTGTCATGATCAACTTTGTAATGTTATTTTGTGGTGATACCGAGCAAGCAAGGAACCAGATGTTTGCCCTCAGATATCCAGAAAGCAAATGACAAAAACTGGTCTTTGCGCATCTGGGCTCCACACAGAAGCTCTGGAGGTAAACCAAAAATAAATAGATATCAAATTCCTTTTACGGACCTGTAGCGGAACTCTCGATCCTGATTAGTCATGTGGGGTTTCATACATTGACACGCACACACGCATGGTCACTCGGCGTCCACGTGATGACTTGTTTTCCCGCCAAAACGATGCTAATAAAAGCGAAGAACATCACGTGGTAGTCAGTTAGGATTTCGTCCCGGGACAAGAGCAAACATGTCTCCCTAACTCACACAAACACACGCGCGCTAATTGCGGGTAGCAATTAGTGGCGCAAATTTCTTTTATTTTTCTTCTCCGACATTAACACTATGCACATTAACTTTCATTCAAACAGGACTTTACATAAAATAACTTCCTACACATAAATTTACAATTTTTCCAACCTTTGTCAGTAGAAATCCACAGACTACTACATTCGCATGTAAGTCTCTCTCTCTCGCTACTCAACGCACACACAGACACAGAACTTTGTCTTCTGTCTGACTTTCTTCATCAAGGATTTGAACTTTGAACTCTTTACGGTAATCTTAACAATTGTTACAAACCTTTCTTTCAGCTAGAGTAAAAACTTCATACATCTTATTTTGTTTCTACGAACAGACGAAGGGGAATGACTCTTTCCTTTTCACTTTCTTATGCATGCTCTCTCAACCCCATGTAACCTTTGTCAATACATTGTTTTTCTGGTTACTTTCGCCTTTTTGTTCTTTCTTAAAACCTGCTTAAAATCCTGACCTCATGTTACGTCGAGTCGACTCATAAAACTTAAATTAGTAAGTGGACGCGTCGTCCACTACAGTCATCAAATCACAAAATTCAAAATACGTCAGAGAAACGGTTTTTCCATAGCTAAAGAAAAAAATCTTTTCTGATCCACACCACATGACTATTCAATATTTAAGGATGGTCTCTAACTGCTCACAGAGGAGGCGGTTGCTTTCGGCTTCAAGTGACCCGGACATTGTTCTCCCTCTTTCTCCCTCCCTATCTCAACAATTACTGCTACAACCAACTGTATCAATGAATACAAACTCTACTCATAACTTCTTAATAAGGTTTATAATTGAACATTAATTTCTACAACTCTTGTTACTCCTCCTTTTAATAAATTTCTATTTTAAACATTCAAAATGTATATTTTATTATTCCACTCTTCTAAACTAATCCACACATTCCAACCGACAACCATTCTTCTGATGATGAATATTATTCAACATAAATCCTGTAAGCTGTAGGGAGTTCGGCTATGTCTGAGACAAGGCCGAACAAAAGAAACATTAACCAGCTCCCTACACCTCAATTTAAAGAATTTAACGAAATTCTTTTTCCTAAAATATTTTGTTTTTTCTGTCTCAATTTTCGAAAGTTTATATTATAAGTTTTTCCAGTGTCAGTTATTGGATCAACTAAACTAAGAATATCAGAGTAATTTAAAATAAATATATCGTAATTAAGTCCTGGTTATGATGATAAATTACATCCATCAGCAAAGATTTGTAACGAAAGGCACAACTTACCTTGGAATTTAAAATGAATGCAAACGTGTCTTGCCTGCAAAATAATAACAAAAAAGAAAGATGGTCGCTATTGAAGACATAATTTATGTGTGCCTATCTCGTCCAAAATGAAACGATATTTGTACACCTGAAAATTTTGGCCGTCTTGGAATGGCATAAGAAGCAGGTGCCTGCGCTGTTGGCAGAACGGGATTTTCTTGGTGAAGTGACGGATTACTGCGCGTTATTTTGTTATTTGCGATTTTCTACATCTTACCTGTGAGTACGTTCCTTTTGTGTTACTATTGTTGTGATAACCGTCTTGTTCGTCCATTGATTTGTTGAACTGTAGTATTGAAAAATCTTTGTCATGAGGGTGGTGGGGTAAGCTTGAGGATGGCTTTGTCTCCCCCAGCCCCCAACATCTAACACTATCTCGACAGTGCCTTCTTCCCCCTCAGTATGGGCTAAGACTCCAATCAAGAAGGACACCAATTACTACTTACAAATGAAGGACAAATATAAGGAGTATATTGTAGACAACGGACTGGTAGTCATTCCGGAGGTCGTGGATGTGATATTGGTTAATCCAAATTCCCTGCTAACATTGGATGTGAAAACCCGCAAATTCGTTGGTGTCAACAGGGAGGACATGGATTAGGCATTAAAGAGCCTAAATATTGTCCCTAAAATACTGGCACCAAGATCTCGAGCAATGTGGGATGTTCTGCTGAATTCCGAAAATGAAGCCAAGAAGTGACAACAGGGCTGGTTGATTTTTTTTTTTTTTTTTTTTTTTTTTTTTTTGTTCCACTTCCCTTGAACAGAAATTAAGCTTTTTCCAGTTCTATCTCTCTATTTGACAGTTATTATAAGTAGTTGAACCCAAATTCCGTCATTGTGACCCTGTAGAAAATCTATGAAATTGATCTCCAGCAGAATGTGGTAACCCTTTGTTTCTGGTTACGTTGTAGTTGTTGGTAGTCAACTTGAGGAGAAAAATGTCTGAGGATTCTCTCTATATTTACTGTGTGTTCAAATCGACTCCATTTCCTTTCTCCATGGAGAAAGACTCCAGAGTAAAATCTGCACTGGCTTATATAGGAAAATCTTTCCTTATAATAATGATTAATAACTTCACTTTACCTAGTCAATCTCTAGAAAATAACAATTTACAATGCTCATAGCTCACATTTCATTACTTCCATATTTTTATAAATTAACCGGATGGCTCTTACACTGGTGAAGGATCCTTTGCCAGTAATCCCAAATAATGATACTTATAAGACTTGAAGATGTCTGTTGTAGAAAAGAGATATCCTCAGAATATTTTGACCGTACCAGTTCTCAAACCTTTTAGTAACTCTTTTAAAGAAAAACTGATCACCTAAGTGGAGTTTATAAGACACATATTCAAATTCTCACTATCCATACACCAACCCCTATACTAGCTGAAAAGGCAGTTCACACTTGAGAATACATTTAGTCAGTTGAGTGCTATACATAATAAACGCTTGGGCGATCATGTCTCGAAAGAGACATAACCGCCCAAAGACACCTTCAGCCTTAAGGACACATGGCCCAGTGGATATAGACGTTGGTTAGTTCCAGTGACTTGACCCAAAGAGTTGAGTTCAATACCAGGCTACAAATAACTTAAAGAGTCCGGTTACAGGGAGATAACTCATGACTGCCAAAAGAGGCTTTGCACAAGGAATGAGAATTATATACCCCAGTGATTCTAATAAAGGGTTCGGTTTGAAATTCCTAGCACCTGAAGAAGGTCAGCTTACAATGACCAAAACCTCATACAAATAGCAACAAAAATAAGAATAGTCTGAATAAAATATTTAGATTTCAACATTAAATAACATTGAGGCTGATATCCCACTACCCCTGCCAGTTGACTTTGCCAAACCAGGTTTTAATTTTGTTTATTTAAATTTGAACCCTCAAACACTAATGTCTTTTTTTTTTGTTTGTTTGTTTGTTTTTTTTGTTTGTTTTCTTTTCTTTACATTCCTACTTATGAAATTTGTTACCTGCTATTCCTGTATCTTTGTCTTACAAACAAAAGAAAATACAAATGATACATTGTTTTACCTTGCAGAAAAGTACGTCTCTACCCTTATATCTCTGATGCAATGAAGCGTTCAGCTCTGCAAGATGCAATGAGGGAGAAGCAAAACCTGGAAATTTTAGCCAACCCTTACCTCAAAAAGGTGAGCTGATATTTTTTGTCAAACAGGAAACTTACAAAAAAAATACGGTTTAAATCCCAACTTACTCATGCAGCCAATATAACGTCTTTTATAGACACACGCTTTTTTACCTAAGATTTTCAAAAAAGAAAGGCTCTAAAAATGTTTGTTTTTTTTTTTTTTTTTTTTTTTTTTTTTTTTCGTGGATGTGGCTTACTACAAGCTTATGATTGGTAACCTTTATACCCCTAAATTTCTTACATGTTGTTCTGTGACATTGTTTGTACTAGTAAATAGAAAAAAGGGTTAATGAATAGAATGATGGACATACCGAGAAAAAGAATGAATATTTCTCTTTTTAAAAAAGCTTGATCCTCTAAAACCAGAAGAATTACTTACAGAAAGGTGATATTATCACAAGAAGCCATGTAGCGATCTCTAGGCTAACAGCTGATTAATGACCTCACTCCCAAAGTACTGGTTATGAAAACATAAATAAATAGGGCAGATAGGATTTGATCTGTAACCAAAACTTGAATAGTTTTTTTTTTGTTTTTTAAATTAATGCAGTGTTGGGGAAATATTCAGGCTGGAGAATCATTTGATAAATATCTGGTTTTGAACAAGGCCAGGATAGAAATTTTGTGAAAGCAAAATTTAAAATGAAAATTTTTTATTTATTTATTTATTTTTTTTTTTATTAATGACCATAAGTTAAGCTACACCAAACAGTCAAAAGCCAAGGTGGCAGGCGCAGATGAAATACCAAGGAAGGTGGAGGAATTGCCTGCTCGGAAGTGAGATGCCAATAAGTGAAGAAAAAGTTATCAGGGTGGATCAATACCTGTGACCACTAATCATGGTAAAAGGGATCTCCCAATTTGAAAAGATAATTCATTTTCAGGAGCCAGACAACAAAAGGGCTCTTGTCGGAAGATAGAAGAGTCACCGACTTTCTAACCCTAACCCTTGCCCCCATGCTGGTTTTGGCTGGATGTCAGTAAATGCAAAGAATTGAAGTGACCAAGTGCAGTGATTGCAGATGCTGAGATGAAATATGACTGCATTTCCTGATATCACATAACTGCCTGCCTGAAGAGAACCTCCTACATAAGCCTTGTGCCAAACTTAACCAAATCAGCTGAAGTTTCATGTCAATAATTTTCTGCATGAGAAATTGAGAAGTCCTAATGTCCTGACTAACCAAGCACTGTATAAAAGAACATATATAAAAGCATTTAATTTTTTAGCAGACCTGAATATTTTTTTTTCTGTTTGACTAAAAAAAATTTGGAAAAATTTCAATGTTTAAACAATCTTGGTGGGGGGCTCAGTTTTTCATACAACATTATAGTAAATCGATCCTCCATTTTGGCATCACTCGCCGGTATGACATTATTTATCACCACCTGTAAATTGGTTGGTTATCAATTTTTTTTTTTTTTTTTTTTCAGTGTAATGTTATCAATTAAACTTTCTGATTGACAAAAAAAATTGTAAAAATTTCAACATTTAAACAATTTGGGGAGGGGGCTTATAGTAAATTGATCCTGTGCAATTAACTTTTTTTTGCTTGCGCATATTCAACAACTGAATCCTTTGTGTATGTGGGGAGGAGGTTCTCCTAAAAATGGTTAAGCTGTTGTGATGTGTAGGGTGGTGACTTCCTTTTTACAGGGTTAGTATAGTCATCAGAAAACAATTAAATGTTGAGAGAATGGTTTCATATTCTCCAAGCAGAGGGAGGGGAATAATCGAGCAGGCTGGTAGATATAAATAAAAATACTGTATAATTATAAAATAAAAAATTGAATATTTACTCAAATATGATTATCCATTAAAAATAATGTTCAAACAAATTAAAAATGTCAGATTTAATCCATTTCATAACAGATTTTGTAAAATTTCATAAAAACAAATTATGTGGGTTTTTTATACTCTTAGAATTTTTGTGACCAATTATTTGTCCTCTGAAGAAAATAAGGGTAAAAGAGCATTGACGCAACACAGTGAGAGAGAACAGGACAACATCAAACTTGAGTGGAAAAAAAGAAAGGCTTTATAACAGAAAGAAAGGAAAGGGACAAAATAAGGTTTAAAAAATGGTTGCAAAAAACAGTGGTTTTTGCGAGGACTTAACTGGAGGCAGTGAAGTTCATTCTGTTAATAGTTCTCATTTTTTGTTACGTTAGAATATATGTCTCCAGGTCGAAGAGGGATTCCGTTTTCTGATGCTTTGCTGCAACTGTTGGGAAATCCTCAATCCTATGTTATCTTCTTGGCCACTCCATTTTCGGACACCATGTTGACTCATTGGTGCTGCAGGAATAAAGAGGCCGTGATAGGCTGCTTTCCACCCCAATCAGGGGCCCGGTAATAACTACCCCTAAAAAGGAAGGCAATTCATTCATCTATTAAATATTTCCAATATTGTCTTTGTTCACATGAGGATATGAAAAGTGAGCAGAAATGTTTAAAAGCACTATTCAGGCTTTGTTTGAACATGAATCCTACATGGTCAAATACTTGCAGACTTACTAATGTTTGTATATTTTCTATTTTTCACATTTTCAGGAAGAAGAGAGGGATTCGTCTAGTGCAAGGCGGTGGAAAGAATATTTAGAACTAAGGGAAGGCAAAAAAGACCAGCATTGGCTGAAACACCAATACAAAAAAGATTTTTTTGACCACTGGAAAAAATTTAGAACTTGGGAATAAAGTTGCTATATTTTTAAATTGTTTTCTCTTTGTTTTATTTTGTTCTTTCTTTAGTGAATTTGGTCTTCACAGAGTATCTGATAATTGTGGCCTTTTGCCAGACTAAGCTAAATCTAACAGTCAGTCAGTTAAGTGCCATATGTGATACACGCTTTGGGCGATCATGTCTCGAAAGAGATATGACTGACTAGGCAGAAGATTATCCCACAGTAGGTTGCCATTGCTTTCTGCCGTAGACTGATTGCCAGCCAAGGGTATAGAACCTAATCTATCCTATTATTTAACCCATAACTGGAGGGAAGAGACAGATTAATACCTTTTCCAAGGGTATAATCTAAAAACATCACCTAACAGCAGTGGTAAGCAAACTTGTCTCATCTACTATTATCACTGTAGTGAGTTTAAGTCTTAAAGCTGTTTGTCATATTACAAGTTTGGCTGCAGTGGATATCAACTTAGAACAAGAAATCGAAGAGACCCAAGTTAAAATTCCAATTGAATTTGTTGCATTCATTTATGTGCAAATACCTCTCCAGCAATGGGTTAAATAGCAGGACAGATTAAGTTCTGTAGTCTTGGTTGGCAACCAGTCTACCGCAGAAAGTAATGGCAACTTACTGCATAATGATCTTCTGCCCAGTTAGTCATGTCTCTTTTGAGACATGATTGCCCAAGCATGTATCACTTAACTGACTGATTGATCCTTTATCCCAAATTTCCAAATCTGAAAACCTTCAAAATTCAAAGGTTCTTCAGGTGCTAGCATAACTTGCACAAATGGAAAATTTCAGAAATCACTTGGAAGGTTCCTAGGTAATGTGCAGCTGTTGTGACCTTGTCTGCCCTGGGTGTGGGTTCCACAGGCTACATTAGTGCTATTTTGTTTTTTGTTTTCATTGTTGCTGTGTTTTGTTGTTTTTTTTTTTTAGTCATCACAGCAATACATGGTGTTTCATATTTGGACAGAATGCAAACAAGAAAAGTTATACTTAAAATCAGGAAGAGACAGATGAGGTTCTTGGGACACAGAATGAGTTAAGTGTCCAAAATTCTAGATATAAGTAGCAAATGTATTTAATAAAGTCTGTGTTCCTTTCCTTTTTTTATGGCCAGCAATAAAGTGAAAAGGAAGGTGATTCAATAAAAGAAATTGTACTTATCAGAGTTAATATTTAGGAGTCAGTTGCACTATCTTGTTGTCGTCTTCTTTGTTGAATGTTGAGGATGAAGAAGTGGTAAAGGAAAATAGCACACAAGAAACAAGAAAGAACGAATGTGTGACAGGACCTTATATGTCCGGGTCAGGCTCAAAGTTTCTTTTGTTACAGTTTAGCATGTCATACTTCTGCCTTTCTGCTCCCATCTGACAGACTGATTCTAACTTTGTTTTTATAGCCATTTAGTTTTTTTCACACTAGATTGCTAACTTTTCTCTCAGTTTTGCAAATTGCTTCCTTTCATTGGTTAGAAAACTAATTTAACATCTGATCAAAATCCAGCTTTGCCTTTTTCTTTCAGTACAGGGTCAATCCTTTTTCTATTCAGCAAAATCAGGATTTCACATGCAATTTTTGTAAAAAGTGAAGAATAGAAGAGAGCTGCTTTTAATTTTTAATTCCCTATCCACCACAGACCTATTAACCCGAGAACACTAACCATGGGTATATAGCACAAATGACACCATTTTAATTACAATTTAATTAAATTTTCAGTACCTGATTTTCTTACCTAAATAATGTTTCTCCGTTCCTATTAATGTTAACTCAAAGTACAAATTTTGAAGTGAATGCATGTAAAATATTTCAAATAAAGACATTTAATATTTTTTTGATATTTTCAAAATCAGGTATGATATACCCATGGTTAGTAGTGGTGTAACTTTAATTGATGGCTAACGTTCCAGGGTTAAATGGATGAATGGTAGATTTTTAGATGTGCAAGATGAACTCTGATGAGAAAATTTCCGGCACAATGACATGATGACCCAACTTTCCTTGCAGTAGTTTCAGCTATAGATTTGATGTCATCACTCTGCTTCAGGTCAGTTTAAAAATGTGAGGCCAAAGTGGCACAGTGTGGCACTCTCCTGAAAACTAGCATAAGCTATGCTGGTGTCAGGTAGAAAAAGTTCTCTGGTGGTTCAATGAAAGCATTTTTTGGTGGCATTAAAAATTGCGTTAGTTGTCTAGAAACTTTTCATCATCACTGAGCATGTACTAAATTTTCACCAGTCCCCGATGTAGTGGAGTAGTTTTCACACTGAAAATTATAATTGTGCTATGTTGGTTGCTAATCGACTTAATGCACACAAAACGTTAAGAACTTGGTAATTTTCCACTGTAAGCTGACTCCTTAGTATTTGGCTAACTGCCGATTAATATCAACTGCCTTAGTCCAGCTATGTCCAAAAATGGAACTAACTAATAGTTCTACTGAACTCCAATAGAACTAAAGAACTTCTCGAGTTAACTTCCTGTTAACTCTTATTATTATAGGAGGGTGAGTCCATTATCTGAGGAATAGTTGTGTTTCACCATAACACCCAGTGAACTGTTGCAATCATTAATTTGAAAGTCACTTATGTTTACTCCAAACCTTGAGCAAAATTAATGCATAGGATCTGTTGCTAAAAAAAAAAAAAAAAAAAATGGTCATTTTCTTCAGAATGTACCTGACTCCATCTCTCTTCTTAAGAGTCCGATCAGACCAATTATGAATTATTGCTATCATGTCTATGATGGATCTGCCTATTGTGTACTTGTTTGTTAAGCATTATGTTTTGGAAGCATTCAAATTAACAAGCCATTTCTTGCCCCAGTTAACCACTGATTGGAAGTCTTTTTCAAGAGCAGTTGCCATGGTTATTTGTCAGATCTGATGGATTTGCTATTGAGACAGAAATGAATGCTAGTGTCATCTGCATAAATACCTAATTGAGAACTGATAACATTGGGGAGATTATTGATGATGATCTCTTTATGGTAAGTTCACAAGTGATCACAACTGTATGAAGGGGGTTCGAGAAGTTCCCTACTGGTGATGAGAGCCTTGAAGATGAAGAAGGTAGAGGACTGTCATGTAGTCTTGACAACGAACAATTGCAAGCAGTTGTTGAGCAAAGCTCACATCAAAGTGAAAGAGAAATATTTCAGATGCTGGATGTCAGCACTGCAACAATCTCACGCTATTTGCAGAGTATTGGCAAGGTGAAAAAGCTTGATAAATGGGTTCCTGATGATCTCAACAAAAATCAAAAACTTAATCATTTTGAAGTGTACTCAATGCTCTTTCTACATAACACCAATGATCCCTTTCTTGACCGAGTCATCACTTGTAATGAAAAGTGGATCCTTTATGATAACCGTAAATGATTAGGTCATTGGCTTGATCGTTTCTTTTATTGAATCACCTTCCTTTTCACTTTATTGCTGGCCATAAAAAAAGGAAAGGAACACAGACTTTATTAACGATTGGCTTGATTGGCCCTAGTTACTATATTCTTAATACTTGATATAATTAAAAAATATAACAATAAAATTGGTCAATAATTATTTATAATTTGAATTAGAACTCATCCATGCAATTAAATGTAATCCATAATATTTTAAATTTTGAAATTATATTTATGTTGGCATATGAATTTCTTGAAACTTGATTCTCTTTCAGTCTTTCTGCCTCACCTGCTATCCTGTTCCGTCACAATGGTGTTTTTTTTTTTTTTTTTTTTTTTTTTTTTTAATTGTTTCACCCCAAGCAAGTCCATACCACCACTGATGTGCAGGGGGCTACATAAGAGAGTTAAAGTTTTAGGCAGGAGGGGAGTGAAGAGATGAAGCGAAAGACAAACCAGTTAGAGGGGTGTTGGAGAAAGAGCAAGAGAAGGATGTGAACACAGGAGTGAAGACAGTTATGAAAGTAGAGTGAGAAAGGAAAAGGACCAAGATACACAGGGTGATATAAAAAGGACTGGAGTCAAGTGGATAAGAGACAGGAATTGACATTGCGTTTAAATTTCTGGAGGTTGTAGCCGTCAAGAAAGCAAGTATATAGAAGGGAGTTCCACAGGCGGGAAGTGCAAGAAAAGAAGCTGATGGAGTAAAATTGTTGCC